>KK114982.1:254513-284601 GCA_000611955.2 Stegodyphus mimosarum | reverse complement strand
TGTGGTGTTGTAAATGTGACTCCCTAATCCAATGTGATACTAGAAGTATCAAATATAAATTAAGTCTGCACAAATTTAACTAACTTAAAAACTAGTGGTGTACATTGCGTTTACTCTTTAAGATAAGAATAACAAAATGGTTGACTTACCCAATAACCCCCATGCATGAGACTGTAGATACCGTTTAAAGACACATTTATTTTAGCATAAGAAACTTCTCTGGGTTATCAATATATCAATGCAGGTTACAAAACTATTTATGGAGGACTTAAAGATGCTGTCTGACAAGCATGTTATTAACATCGTTCATTTTTAATGCACAAGCAATCTGAAAACATTGATGACACAATACTTCTTAATCATTACAAAAATGCCTATTTAAGGTGAGGCTTATTTTCCGCGATAGAAGAGAGCAATTTTTTTTTAGCTATACCCGATTATCGAGCACATGACCGTCATTTCCGAAGATACGGGTAGCGAAGATTAAACACATTGAACACAAAGCACAAGAGGTATTTTCTTCTGAAGTAGATTCGTCATTTCATCCAGAGTTCTTACCCCTCAATTATGCAGCTTTCATTAAATTAGAACTTGACTACTCCTCCATCTCAGGTAACTTATGGCGGTGGGTCGATGTTTCCAAAATGGGATGGCTTGAGACGTGTGTGGCCTCACACGCTCGATAGAACGGCGTTATGCAGAAAGAGAGAAGAGAGCGAGCGTCAGTCAGTCAGTCGGTACCATTATTGCCGGGATGCCTCCATACAAAAGGAAGCTTATCCGGCTCGATGAAATCTCGCCTATTGGCGACAAGACTGTGAATCACTGGATACTATGTAAAGGAGGTCGGAGTCGCGTAGGGGGGCATAGACAACCCAAAGAGAAGAGCCGCAAAGGAGAGGTAGTTGAACAAGACTAGTGTATGATTGCATAATAGAGGGTGCGAAGAAATCATGACATATGATAAAGTAAAGCCAGGTGCTTTAATGAAGCAATCAGATCGTACAATCAATTACTAATTAAAAATATACAATTACAATATAACAATTACAAAATTTACAAAATAAATACAATTTCAATAAATACGACAAAAATAATCAGCATAAAGAAAATTGCGTGCATTACAGTTTACGTGGGAAAGTTTTGGTTTTGACTTCTGATATAGTGTGCCGCATATGGTCTTAATTCTTTATCATCCTCTAAAATTGTGTATCGAAATGCGTGAGATGAGGACAATTGATTGCAGAGTTGAAAAAAGACTCATTGATTTTATTTAAGAATTTCTCTACTGTGTCTATTTTTAGGTCTCTGTGTAAAGTCTGGTTTGTGACATAGAAATGTGCGTTGGTAATGATTCTTAATGTCTTATTTTGGATAACTTGTAATTTGTGAATGTCCTTTTTCGTATAGGCAGCCCATGCCGGGGAAGCATAAGTGAATATGGGTCTTATGACCGCTGTATAGATATGCCGTTTTATGAAGAGGTCTAGATTGGAATACTTGCCTAGAATAGGGATGAGATTACATATGACTCCATAAGTTTTAGATTTAACTTTGGTAATATGGTCGTTCCATTTGAGCGAGCTATTGAGTACAACTCCAAGATATGTTGCTTTTTGTACAATGGGTACTTCTACGTTAAAAAGTCGAAGTTTTTCTTTGCATGCGCGACGTGCATATTTTCTGCGAATTAGTAATAGTTGAGACTTTGAAGCGTTGATTTCAATTCTCCATAATTTACACCAATCCTCAATCTGAGGCATTAAATTTTGGAGTTTTCGGACTGCAAGGTCAATCCTGGTAGATTTCATGGCGAGTGCAGTGTCGTCTGCATAGCAGCCGATAAAGGAGTTCTTATTTAATCCAATACATGGGAAATCGGAGACATAAAAGATATAGATAATCGGTCCTAAAATAGACCCTTGAGGGACGGAAGCGCGTATTTTTCTGTAGCTTGAGTGATCTTTCCCGAGAGCAACGTAAAATTCCCGCTCGGTGATGAATGAATGCAGTAGTTTGATGGTTCTATTGTCAAAATTTAGAGAAATTAATTTATATATGAGCCCCTCATGCCAGACGCGGTCGAATGCTTTCGCCACGTCTAGCATGAGTAAGGCTACGCTCTGTTTATTATGGATTGCGTCACCAGCAAATTCTGTCAGTCTGACTAGTTGTTTGACCGTTGACAGCCCTTTTCGAAATCCAAACTGCTCCATGGGAAGTTTTTCGTAATATTTCTTTATTCT
Source organism: Stegodyphus mimosarum (assembly GCA_000611955.2). Lineage (NCBI taxonomy): Eukaryota > Metazoa > Arthropoda > Arachnida > Araneae > Eresidae > Stegodyphus > Stegodyphus mimosarum. Next base: position 282,355 of record KK114982.1, on the reverse strand, counting down.
ATTTAAAATAATTCTCTCATATAGTTTGCCTAGTCCAGGGAGTAAGCTAATCGGTCTATATCCATCAGGTCTGGTGTGATCTTTAGACGGTTTGGGAATAAGAATTATTTTCGCGGTTTTCCAACACTTTGGGTAATATGCATGTTCTAAGCAGGCATTTAAAATGCTTGTAATTCTGGTGATGATATTTATGGTAAAATTTTTGATGATCATATTTGTGATGCGATCATGCCCAGGGGCTTTTCGCACTTTTAGTCTCTTGATGACTTCTATTAATTCTTGAGGTGATGTAAAGTCCGTGGGGGTATTAATTTCTGAATTTATGAGCCAGTTATCTACATAGTTTTTAACATATTCGGTGAAGTTTTGATCACTTGGATAATCATTTGGGGTAAATTGTTTTTCCATATGGTCTGCGAATAATTCCGCTTTATCTTTGTTGGAGATAGCAATTTTATTGTCAGAATAAATTGGTTTGTTAATGTTTGGCTTCTGTTTTATTGTCTTAAGTGCTTCAAGAAAGGGGCTTTATAGTATACGAATACATCCCAGGTATTTCCACCCCGTTCTGGGTGACCCGTTCTAAAGCATTCATCTTTTCCCGTGGGTTCGAAAAACAGTTGTGTACCTTCACTGGGGGGGCTCTTGGCTCAGGGGTTATGGAAAAGGAGAAAAATTATAGAATCGAGTTTTAACGACTAGGCGATTAGTGTTCTTTTGTCGGCAGGCAGGCAAACAGTCGGGATTTCCTTTCAACCCAGTTCTAATGCCCTAGGCGTTAGAATGCGAGACCCACTCCAATCGCTCTCACACTACAGGTAGATGAATGCAGTTTTCCCAACAAAAAAAAATATTATTTTATCTTCAGATGATATGTATGCTACAACTAGAAAATTTTGTTCTAAAATTGTTCCATTTTATGATTAACATACTTTTTTATTGCACGCAGATTATGTACTGAAAAATAAGCGAAACAGTTAAATATATTCACTTGTCATAGCAACGAAAATTCGGTGATTTTAAATATTTAAACATTTCCTTCAAACAATATATACATTTTCATTTTTAGAAGTATAATTACTCTGATATTACAGGACAAATTAAATAGAGTTTATTTATTACAAGTGTCATTTAAAAAAGCATTTCCGGATTCTCAAATAAGTATTATTATTTTTACACTTCTGGTAAAATTCATTTCTGGAGAAATAGAAATTGTCACTTCTGAGCTAATGTCCTTGTCGAGGGTTATTTCCTCCTCTGAGCTAGATGGTAAGCTATCATTTATTCTAATCGGGCTTCGTGATCGCTCAGTGTCACTTTGAGAAGTATTTGCAACTTTAGGCATGTCCTTACCCGCAATGATAACATTACTGTTCTGAGTATTACCTGTTAAGTTTTGCATATAATCGTCACAGCATTTCATCATGCTTTTATAGAAATTGTAATCCCGTTCCCTACTCTCAGTAAGGGAACCAGCAGTGTCGCGCTCAGCATCCAGTTCAGCAATTAATTGCTGAAAAACTAATTTAATCCTATCCATGCTCGTTGAATAGAACGCAGCGCCCAATTAATCGCAAAAGCAGACCTGCGGCCTGGAACCGGGCCCGCACGAAGGCGTCCCGGCAGACAGATCGGCAGGTGGAATTCTCACAGGCACCTGTCAACTACCTGACAGTAGAAGCTTGGGTGTAACTAGTGAGAATATCAAATCCAGCAAATTAAATTTAAATCTTAAATTTACAGCACAAAATAATCAAAATAAACAGCAGAAATACTGCTGTGCGCGTTAATATAAATTATCCCAGCAATCTAATCGTTTGGCAAGACAACGTGGTAGTAAAATATACGCGGTGTAATATAATTATTATCATGCACAAATTAATTAGAAATTTAACTTGATTGTACTCAAACAATCGTAAATACTAACCGTAAGCATTAAAAAATGCTATTAGCATGCGTCAAGAGACAGTACTCAGAGGCACAAAATCGATGAGGCGTTAGCACGTGGTGTGCACGCTAGGCCTAGTCACGACGATAGGAGCGGTGGCAATCACAACCTTCACCTACGAAGTTCCCCCTCGTAATGAGAGCGATTTGACTGACTGACTGGCTGAAACCTGTATCGCCAGAATACAGCAATAAGCCGTGTGTCTGGCTCATTCAAGGTTGCCATTGGGGCACTTCACAATTAGTCGGTCCTCAAGTTTTTTATCCGTTCAGAGGCAGGAAAAGGGGGCCAACATAACGGCGGGAAACCAAGCAACGATCATGGACAGACTTGTGGTGTGGTCTTCTTGTGAAAAAATGCAAAACAGATCAGTACATAAATAATACATAAAATATACAATTTAATGAGTACATAAATATACAAAACAATCAAAGTGATCTAAGTACAGTAAATGCAATACATAATAGTAGAATAATACGAATAAATATAAATACGAATAAATATACGCAAAATACGAGTAAATATATTAAATCGTGACCAACCGCTAAAATTATGTGGGAAAGTTCGAGTCACGGGTGAGGTGAGCCGCAAAGGGTCTTAAATCTTCATCTCCTGACAGTAGTATATAATTGAAGACTTTTAACGAAGTCAAATGCTCACATTGCAGGGCTTTTTTATAGAAATTTCGGTTTATTTTATGCAGGAAATCATCCAGAGTGGGGAGTTGCAGGTCATGGTGCAGGGTACTGTTGCTCACGTATCTGTGAGCGTTAGTCATCGCTCTCATTACCTTGTTCTGCACAATTTGCAGCTTGTATAAATCTTTCTCTTTCATTGCTGACCAGGCAGGTGCGGCATATAAGAGAATTGGCCGGATAGTAGTTTGGTACAGAAGCCTTTTCTTTCTTAAATCTAGGTTAGAGTACTTTCCTAAGAGTGGTTTTAAACTATTGAAGATAGCATGCGCCTTACTTCGCACAGTGGTGACGTGGTCAGACCATGTTAATTGCTCGTTTAGTGTTACTCCTAGGTAGGTGGCCTTCCTTACCCGCGGAACAATATCTCCGAAAATTTTAATTTGTCCTTGCACAGGGGTTTTTCTTTTCTTTCTTCTAATTATTAAGAGATTTGACTTTTTTGTATTGATTGAAATTCTCCAATCTTGACACCATTTTTCGATGGCCGGAATTTGCTCTTGAAGTTTTCTTATTGCGTGATTGGCACTAGCGGACTTAACGGCCAAGGCCGTGTCATCCGCATAGCATCCTAAGAAATAATTTAGATTTATTTGGTCTTTGGGAAAGTCAGCTACGAATATTAAATATAATATCGGGCCAAGGATGGACCCCTGGGGGACCCCGGCGTTGATTCTTCTTACTGTGGAGTACTCTTTTCCAACGGAAACTGTAAAGGTCCGGTTTGAGATGAATGAGACTATTAGTAGAATTAGTTCTCTGTCTATATTGAATTTGATTAATTTGTAGATGAGCCCCTCATGCCAGACGCGGTCGAATGCTTTCGCCACGTCTAGCATGAGGAGAGCAACATTTTGTCGTTTATGTAATGCGTCACCGCAAAATTCTGTAATCCTTACTAATTGCTTAGTTGTGGAGAGGTGCCGTCGAAAACCGAATTGTTCCGGCGGTAAGATGCTCAAATAAGGACGAAGTCTGTTAAGGATGATACGTTCGAATACTTTCCCAAAGCCTGCAAGCAGACTAATGGGTCTGTACCCATCGGGCTTCGTCAAATTTTTCCCCGGCTTGGGCAGAAGAATTACCTTTGCATGCCTCCATGCAATGGGAAAATAACTTAAATTTAAACAAGCGTTAATTAAGCTTGTGTATTTCATGATGCAGTTGTCTGGTAAAATTTTAATAGCCGCATTACTAACGGAGTCATAGCCAGGTGCTTTTCTAATTTGCAACCTTTTAATAAAGTCTTTGATTTCCAACGGTGTAGCAAATTTTGCTAAATTTCTTACCGTGGGGGCGTTAAGCCAATCTTTAACAGCATAGCAAATATCATAGGTGAGTTTAGTATTTCTTGGCTCTTTATTCGGCATGAATTGTTCCTCTAGATGATTGGCAAAGATCTGAGCTTTGTCATTATCTGAGATTGCAGTGAAATTGTCTGTATAAATGGGTCTGCTACTGCAGGGTTTTCTTTTTAGTGACTTTACTAACCGCCAGATGGAGCCATCTGTGGGGTTTAAGTTTAATAATTTCTCCTCCCATACGGAGTTACGGTGCTCCGCGATCTTCTTTTTAATTTCTCTATTTAATTTGTTCCAGTCTTTTTTGATATTTGGGCTCCAAGTGATGTGCCATCTTTTGCGTAGTTGGTTTCTTTCTTTAATGAAGTCTCTTATTGACTTGGGTAGGAAATGTTCAAATTTTTCTTTATCTATAAATTTTGAGGCGCTGTCGATTGCCAGGTTAATTCTTTTTGTGAAGCTTTCAACTGCGTCGTCGATGTCTGCTGTTGTTTTTAAGGAATTTAATTGGGGTGGATTAATTTGCAAGCTATCTTTGTAGAGATTCCAGTCAGTTAATCTTACCTTTTCAGTTGTTCTGTCTCTTGCTACCCCAAGGGTGATAAGCACTGGCAAGTGGTCGGATGTTAGTTCGTGCATTACTTCGATAGTCATTGGAAATGATGTGTTAGTTAAAAGTAAGTCCAGTATTTCAGCCCTACGCGGGTCTGCTGGTCTATAGGTGTATTCTCCAGGGATTTCAATTGCAACTGGATAATTATTGATGAAGTCATAGAGGGTTTTCCCGTTATTGTTAGTCTGCCTGCATCCCCACTCTTTATTCTTTGCGTTTAAATCGCCCGCTACGATAAATTGATAATTGCTTGTACACATGTCATTTAAAATTTCTTCAGTGAGCTGTGCACATGGTGCATTGTAAACTGCGGTGAAATAGATTGTACCTAGGTACGGCAAAATTACTGAAGCTGTAATTCTTTCATGTGAGCTTAATCTTTTTTCAGAGATCATGCATGATTGAAGGGAGTTGTGCACATAAATTGCGGCTCCCCCACCCTTGTGACTGAATCGGTCGCATCTGTAAACACGGTAGTTACTTATACGTATATTTTTGCACGGTGTCGCGCATGTTTCAGTTACAATTGCAACATCCACCTCGTGCGAGGTGAGAAAGTTCTGGAATTCGGAGATTTTTTGAAGAATGCTATGTGCATTCCAGATTACTGCTCGTGTGTATTTTTTCATGTGATTATTTCTGGCCATTATGATCGCCGGATTTCAGGGCTGCCTCATTTGTATTTTTATTCTGTTGTATTTGTGCTGAGAGCAAAAAGCCGGAGCTTTTAATTACACTGACAAGCTCTGCCAAATCAGCAAAAACTTTTTTAGCTTCTGTTATCTGATCTGTATATAGTCCAGTCGATAGTGCCTGGGCAAAGCTTTTATTTTGGACTACCCTGCTGGCAAAAGTCTTTGTGCTTTCTGTCTTTTTCTTTGGGAATTTACTACAACCTCGGAAGTTCGAAGTATGTTCCTCAAGGCAGTTTACGCACTTTGGGGGTATTTCCTTATTTTTGTTAGGGCATTCGTAGGATAAATGGTCGCCCGCACATCGAACACATTTTGGGGAGTAGAAGCATCCAGTTTGGGTATGATGAAACCCCTGACAACGATAACATTGCAGGGGTCCCACCCTACCCTTATAATCCTCAACTTTAACACCCAAACCTCCTAAATGAGTGATGTTATGTACGGCTTTTGACTTTTCATTTCGTGGTAGGGAGACCAAGAAAAGCGGTAGATTAATTGTTTCCCCGTTTCGTCGCCTCGTCATTTGCTTGACTGTGTTAACAATAATGTTTTGAGCAGCCAGATCTTCGACGATTTCTTTGGTTTCAGTATCTTTCATTAAGCCACGAATGACTACTTTAATATCTCTGTCCTGGGGCAATAGGAAAGAGAAATGTTCGACGTTTGCGGCTCTGAGTAGCCGAACGCAAACTCTGTAATCCTCAGCGTTTTTGGGATAATTTTAATCCCCTTGTTTGTGTTTGTAGCTTGAACATCTATATTTCTCTGTGTAAAGGTTTGCCTTATGTTACTCCAAACCTGCCAGTTTACCTTTAATGTAATAGGCGGAATTCTTTGCTTTGGGACAAATTCAGTATCAGTTACCTGATTTTTATTTGTCGTGTCATTATTATCTATGGCTGGTGTGGTATCCATGTCATCATTATTACTAGTGTTGGGATTTGTACTTACCTTCAGAGTGTTGAGATCCTGTTCACTAGTGTTATTGCATTGTGCAGGTTCCTTAGTGTTTTGTTTAGGAATATTATCCTTAACAGCGTTTTTATTTTTTGGACTTAATTTCTTTTTGTCATTATCTTTTATTTGTTCTTTTCGTGGCGGCAATGGAGGAAATTTTTCAGTAATAATTACTTCGCTATCCTGCCTTGGTTTTTTATTAGGTGGTTTAGCTACCCTAGTTCTGGTAGTTTGATCCCCCCGTCTTTTTGCGAAGAATTCCTCATCCGAACTAGTGTCGTGATCGAGTGGTATCTCTTTTTCGGTGGCACTATCTGTGTCCTCCAAATTTAGCGGACTTCTTGATCTTTCATTGTCGCTATTTTTCGTGTTTAAACCCTTATCCGAAATTTTATCCGATTTTGAATCCTGTGTTTTATTTTCTGTGTTACCTGTACTCGTACGATGTGCGTTTAAGCAGGTAAGCATTTTAACATAGAAATTATAGTCGTTCTCCTTTTGAACTGAAAGCGCGCCATTGTCGCACCGTTCAATTTCTAATTCCTCGATTAATTGTTCGAAAACAGGTATAATTCTGTCCATGATCGTGATATCCAAAGAAAACGCAGCGCCCAAAAATCGCAACTTGCGCCCCGCAACCAAGCCCACACGAAGGTGTCTTGGCAGGCAGATGAGCAAGTGGAGGTTTATAAGGCTCCTGACAATCCCCTAACAGGGAAAGCTTGGGAGTGACTATATAATCCGGCAATCCAGCGCAAACTTTAAGTTAAATTAGCAGCAAAATAATCGCTTCCAAACCAGCAATCAAGCGTATTGGCAATTCGCGTGAGTACTAATTATAGTTAAATTCTAATACTTTCCGCTATTAATTCGAAAATATATATAAATATAATTAACTGTAGCAATACAGTTATAAATTACCAACCATATAGCATTAACAAATGCTCTTGTAGCAATTATCATGAAAGAGACAGTACGTTAATATGCTTCGTCGATGAAAATGGCGCAGCACGTGGTGTGCACACTCCAGCGTTAATACGGACCGGTGGCTCGCTCACCCTTCACCTGTGAAGGCAACCCTCCGAATGAGAGCGATTTGACTGACTGACTGACTAATATATGCCGAAATACAGCCCAGAAGACCGTGTGTACGGCTCATTCGAATTAGCCATTAGGCGCATCACGTAATTCAATCTTCAAATTGGTCCGGACGGGCTAGTTACGATTACGATTACAGTGGCGATGACGATACACTGCGCGCAGTGAGAATTCCATATTCTCACATCCGCCTATAGGTCACTGGTCATCAAGAACTCTGAAGGTAGCATTATTATGCTAAGATTAATTTTAATTAAGAAATATACAAAATCTCTCCACTTTACGAACGAGTTACTTTCGAAACGGCCGCTCGTAGCAGGATGTTTTTTGTAACATGTTAATAGGTTCGCTATGCGTTGCTAATGACGTTGGTTCTATATGAGTTATAAATGGTATAAAATAGTCTAAAATATTAAAGCAAATAAAAAACGTTTTAAATTTAAAATCCTGGCTGATTGCATAATCCACACAGCATCACCTTGAAGTTCAGAAGTTTTTGTAAGATAGTAAATGGCGTTTTTTCTCGGTCATCAAAGTCTATCGCTAGCTGTCAATATCCTCTTTAAATCAAGAGTAGAAAACCACTTGCTTTTATAAAGCGTTTCCAGAACGTCGTCACTTCTAGGAAAAGAATAGCTGTCTTTTTTCGCGACGTCCCTCAACTGGCGACGGTCAAAGCAAAATCAAGTTGAAACGACTATCTTGTAAGGATTTTATGTTCATTAACGTTTATTGTTATTTTAAAACTTTACTATCATCTCTTATTTTCCACTTCCGGCCAGAATTAACGCGTGAATATGTTTATGCAAATTGTACTTGCTACGCTTCTCTCTTTTTGCCAAGAGAGAAGAAGGAAGGAGAGAGAGCTCTCTTGCTACGAGTCTTCACGCCAGAGGTTAACCCTCTTAAAAGTTAAAAACGTATTGTAGTTTTCCGCAGTTTGCGTACTACAAACGTAGTAATTTAAAAGGCCAGTCTTAGCACTAGTCATCTGTGTAACTATTAAAAGTAGCTTTTTTTAAATTTTAGTTAGTTAGTAGTTTTATATTTTTTACCTTCAGACCACAAGTGGTTGGTCTTTGTATCCCGAACTTCGGGAACGTTTGTAAAATCGATAAGCAAAATAAAGGGTAATTTGAACCCTCCTCATCGTTGTTATATCTTCTACACACGCGAGAACATAGCTTTTAGTAAGCTCCCTGTTCCTACTGAAGACTATAGCTATGCATGCAAAAATCAACTAGAATCTACAGAAGCCCTGATAATCTATCTGACCGGAACGATCGGAGACACCAAAGGATTTGTTGCAGGCTCGATAATATCACTTTCTTGCATGTTCTTTAGTTTTCTTACCGTTTCCTATTTAGGATTCGGGAGACGCCTTGGGTGAAGCTTACTGGCGGATGATCCCTCGTATTAAATTTATGCTGTACCAGACTGTTTCGACGTATACCAGATGGTGTCTTGAAATTCTTGAAAAAAATCTTGAAATTCTTGAACGACATGTTCTGCAGCACTCCTCTCTTAATTGCTTAGTAGTGTATTTTGCAGTAAATCCGATGGTAGGCTTTCCGAAGGCACAGTGACTGGAGAAGTGCTGATTCGTTTAACGCAGGTCAATGTATAAGGTGTTTCTTCCGTCTTCTTCGCATGCTTTCGAGGTGTAGTGGTCAGCATGCTCGACGGGTATTCGAGAGATCCGTGATTAGAGACACAGTGAGGACATTGCTCATATTTCACATCTCCTGCTTCCAAATAACCTAATGACTCTACAACTGGAGTGACTCAACTACGTCGCCCCTTTTCTAATGTCTTTCACTTATCACTTAGTTGACAACTCTCACTGGAATAACCGTCCTTGATAGGTCAACCACTACCGAATCTACTACTTTTTGAGCTGTTACATTTCTTAGGATATTATATTATGCTGCAATGGAAGTTTCTGATTTCAGCTATGAATCCAAATAGTACATATCGGGTAAGTTATTATTTAGTGGACGGATTTAATCCTTTAGCTTTGTTTCCGAATAAGATTATGTTCACAGAGGTAACTTGCAGTTCATTGTTTCTAACGTCCAAGAAAACTGTGTATTACCTTAGAAAGACTAACTCAGGTATGCAAGGATCTGTAATGAATGACATGTATTGTCGTGCAGTAATACATTGCCGTTACATAGTCTGTAATATATGCTACATATTGTTGTTTACTGCAGCGACCAAATAAGTTTACTTTCCAATGATTGAGCGAGATCTTCTCGGATGATGGTAACATTGGCTCCTACATGGATGGTAACATTGGCTCGATGGTTATATTACAAGGAATTTCATTTACATTCTTTGAACACATTTTCACATTTCATTAACGTGTTCATTATGAAACATTATTATTCTAATTAGCAAAACAAATAATATTTCTATCTGCATACCGATCTGTGCTCCATTGTAAAAGTTGTTTTTCACAAATTAAGAATCTTTCAGTCCATTTTTTTCAGGAATTTCATATTTAGCTTTATAGATTTCATATATTTCGCCGAGTCTTTGTTCACTGATAAAAAAAAGCGTTTGTTCGTTAATACGAATTATGCATACATGTAAACAATTTTAATGAATTACATGTGAATTGTTTTACGACATGTATAATGTAGTATGGAAACTCAGAAACAATAGTACCACCGAAAATATAGCAGTACTGGGTTAGGTCCACTTAACATTGAAGTAAATGACTATCAATCCACATTGGCGAAATAGCGCTAAGCTTCCAGTGGTTTGGTTAAATAAAATTTGTCGCCAAATTTGAAGCGAAATTGCCAAAATTAGCCGAGCTTGTCAATCATGTAGTGACAATTTAGCCCTATTCCTGTGTAACTGTAACTGCATTCGGCCATACGTAATTGTAAATGTGAATGCTTCTATCAAATTCGAGAAATCGAAGCTACTTGAAATTTCTCTGGCGGAAGAGGAAAAAGTGTATATAGGACTGGAGAGAGCAACAGCGTCAAGTTTTAGCTCGGAAGTTCAGAGCACTCAAAGATCATCATGCGAGCTTCCGCTTTTCAGGTCCTGTTTAACGCTCTTAGTAGCTTGAAATAGCAACTACTCATTGTGCTCTGACATACTGACAAGAGCTCTACAAGTACTTTACTGTGGAAGTTTGCAGAACTGTGAAACATTTTCGAAAAAATAAATTTCATCCCGCTTTAATCGGATTTATGTACATTCAATCCGCTACGAACCCATAGGCAAGTAACAGTTTTTGGGGTCAGAAAATCGGTTTGAATGCCGATGGCAAGAGAAATGTAACACCAACTAAAAAAGCTGCTGAAGGCTTTGCTGCTGTTCAAGAAAAGATTGGTGAGAAGTGTTTAAAAGACTATAACAGGCTTTTGTTTAATTCTCGCCATCACAGGTCACGGAAACATTCCAGGAGCTCGCAACGTACTATCTTAAAAACATGTTGCATCTCAACTTTTCGGGCTGTGCAACAAAAACAAGGGGAATCTAGTCCCTGCAGTACTTCGTCCACAGCATTTGAGATCCTGAGATACAGAGAGCCTGCGAATGGTGGGTTTCAGAGATCTAAAAAGCTCTTTATTGTATGCTATTTAATTCGATGCAGCTTAACAAGCGCCTCTTAGAGACCCCCAGTCAATCACAGCTGCTCTTATCCAGGAGCCAGTGAATCAAATTACCGCTCGTCTAGACGATTTAGCCAGGCAAAAGCAATGTCTTGACTTGGCATATGAGTTCTCATAACCCGATTCTAAACTGTTGGAACTGTGGTGGTAAAGTACGAAGAAGCTGCAGAATATCTCAAGACACAGGAACTAAGAGCGCTTCCAGAAAAGAACCAGGAAAACAAATTAGTACCCATCTTATAAAAGGGTGGTAACAGGCTACTGAGAAGCTCCATTTTAAATGCACTTGCGATTTTGGCAGTGAATATCAGAAGTAACACGTATTCATTATGGAACATTATTATTCTAATTATCAAAGTAAATAACATTTCTATCTGCATACCGATCAGTGCTCCACTGTAAAAGTTGTTTTTCACAAATTTCAAAACAACTTTTACAATGGAGCTCTGATCGGTATGCAGGTAGAATTATTATTTGCTTTGCTAATTAGAATAGCAAATTAAAATCCTATATGTATAGCAGTACCCCAGCGTAAAAGTTTCCATACCTGGCTATGAAGAATACATTTTACGAATTAGAAATGTATCTTCATAACGGTGCAGGACTTTTATGCTCGAGATATCCTTATGAAGACCCGAACATTGACCGGCATGCATAAAGATTCCGGCTCTTTTATTGCGAGTCACTTGTAAAAAGAAGTCACAATTATTTAAATTGCAGTGTATAAAAAATAAGAAAATCTGACATACAAGACAAACACCACTCTCTCCTTTTTTATTTATTTTCCGCTGTATCCAACAGCTTGCTTTTATGGGTATTATTACAAATAGCACTTCGATGCAATAACTTACTTTTCCCGTCTAAAAAGGAATTAAACTCAAAAGCATAAGAACATAAATGTCAATAGAATGGGATATAAACAACTCGGTTCTCGTGTATGCAGGCGAAATTATTAGTCGTACCTTACACTCGATAAAATTGGGGGAACCTTAGTCTAACATTAGAGGCAGTTTTTGAAGAGAATTTGGGTAAATAATATTTTTGTATTTCCTAAGTGTGCTTCTTCCGTAGTCATTACGTTTCACTTCTATTATAACAAGTTCTATGTTCATAAGTTTGATGCTGGGAATCTGTAACTGTTCAATAGCAGTGCCTTTTACAATTAACCCTGAATATTTATACTTGCATAAATGACTTAATATAGATAATATGAGCAGATTGTCTTATATTATATACTGTTTCAGTTTTATAACTTGTAGATCACTAGAATGATTTTAACAGCATTTCAAAGCATAAGGAAACGTAATATATTAATCAGTAAGATATTAAAGAAAAGACAGAAAATTTTTGCTTAAAACAAAAGTAACAGTTCAGGTTAGATTTCTGTCTGTTATATCAGACGGTTTAGACCTGAACAGCTTATTTGATTTCGTAAATGTAAATTAGGCTTAGTTTCGGTCGATTAGTTACATAATCCATAAAATGTGAAACACATTTGTTTATAGATGAATGTCTTTACACCAGGGGTCGGCAAACGTTTTTTGGAACGGTCCAGGTCATAAAAAGTTTAGCGTTGGCTGAATAAGTATCTCTACCTCTCTCTATATTCTATACTGTATATCTATGTATACAGTAAATGGAATATGTATATCTATATATACACGTTTCTACACATTTTCTGGAAACGTCTAAAAACGAACAAAATATTTCTATTTATTAATAAACGTATTAAGGAATAAATTAAATTTTGCACTAATGCAATGAATGCAATTTTTTTTCGATAATATTTTATCATACCGGAGTTCGAAGTTAGTACCTCCTGTCATTAAAGTTGGTAGCAAATGGCTGCCTGTTAATATTGATCTGAATTGTGACATTACATACGATTTTTTCGAAAATAATTTCCCATTGATAAGCACTCTTAAATACAGATAGAAATCCCCATTCATATAATTGTAACTGACTACATGTATCTTCCGAAAGATATTTATAGAATTCACTCAATTTCTTTAAACATTAACTTAAACATATCATCATTTTCAGATCAATCACTTGAAAGCCTGAACACTGCAATGCCTTGGTATTGAAAGCCTGAACAGAAGCTCCTCCTCCTCAGTTGTACATTCAAATAAGTTTTGTAATATGTAAATGTCTCTTGCACTTCCTTCAAGATTAAAAAAAACTGTTGTAACTATAGTTTAAGCTCAAAAGTACATCCGGTGCCAATATTTTGGGGACCGGATACTTAGAAAATATTTGAAATTTCTTGTATGAAAAGTTTCTTCAAGAATGAAAAATTTTTAAACTTGTTTAATTTGATTTATGTCTCTAACACTGCAAGGTTCCAGCGATATGGCTTTAAGAAAGAATATGTTTCACCTATAATTACTACTTTTTCCTGTAATTTTAAATTAAATTCGTTAAGATATAACACGATGTCTGCACCAAATGCAGTTTCCACAGCCATTCGCTGGTCGATAAATTGGCGGTGGGCAGTTTTCTCATTCAGAAAAAATTCTCTTACTTCTGTAAGTTAAAACAAAATCTTAGTAAATCTTTTCATTGCTTACCCTTCGAATTGATAAGTAGAAAGATAAATCAGAATATTCGGAATCGATCTCTTGTAAAAAAAATCGCAAATCTGAAGAAGAGGAAGAACTTAATTGAACAGGATTAAAACAAGTAGTGTGCCGATTTCTGATCTACACTAGCAGCGAACAAATAAGAATGAAGTCTATATGATATACTGTATTAATAGGTAAATATTGAACAGAAACTTTCTTGAAAAGTAAATGTGGAAAAACCAATTAATAATACTATTAAGATAACAAACGAGATCTAAGCGTACGCATAAAAATAACTTTTCTTTGTCTTCCTTTGTTAGTGGCCATAATGGAAAACCTTTGAAGAATATTTGGTGAAGATTATAATAACATAGCAGACATCTTTTAATGTGATCGCGGTTATCGTTCGGATATTGGTATTGAACTTGAACTGCAGGAAATCCCCCCCCCCAGTTCGTATACGAAAACATAGAAAATAGTTCGCTTATTGTGATTAACAATTCGGTTAATATGTTCAAAGTATTATAAAGTTTTTTAAAATGAAATAAAATTCTCCAGATAAAGTCAAAGAAGATTATAAAAATTAGCAAGTGTCAGAGAAATATCCCCAAGCAAGCTCTTACATCAACAAACAGCCAGGTTTCGGATTCAATCAATCATTTAAAATTAAAGAAATAAAGCAACGATGTAATCACTGAGGATAAATATAAGCATTATTAATTTCTTAAATATTTTATTCTTTGTCTTTAAAACTAACATGATACTGAAGTATATGCGTTGGTATTATAACAAAAATCTTAATTGTGAAAATGCATTCACATTTTATTTTTCACATTATAAACAGAAAGAATTACCAATCGTGTAAAAGTCTATAGTCAGAGATAAAACATCCACAAAGTTTCTATTCAATCGTTCCATGGCAAAAAAGTTCATCCATGGTAAAAAAAAGGTATGTGTGTGCAGTAATAGTGGCATTTAATTTGCGATAGTGGACGCAGAGTCCGTTTGGTTTAGGCCCGAATACAGCAGAACTGGTATATGGAGATTGGCATTTTTCAAGTATAGAATTAGCGAGGAGAGAATATAATTCTTTTTTTCAGCAATTATCTTTTTGCATGACTCATTCTATAAAGAGGTTCTGCAACTGGTGGAGTGTTTTCTATATTAATACGATATTCACTTTATGGGGTGGGGTATCCACTGGTTCAAAGCAACTCTTGAATTCTTGCAGTAAGAGATTTAATTCAGTACATTGTTCTATATTTAGATGTTTACCTTCGTCCCTACGAATATTTACTGAAGACGTTGCTTAAAAAACTTTGTCTGAATTGGAACAGAAATACAATTGTATTCTAAGAGTCAATATGGGATATAGAATTTTCAACCTCAGAAAGCATCTTGTAGAAAGGGTATTTGATTAAGGATATTCACGGACGTCTTAATTTTATAGCTAATAATTAGGTTTTTATTCTGTTCAAGATCTTGAATGTTAAATTAAGTTATCTATCCTTCAAAAGATGTTAGTTCAAAGAAACAATTTCCCCAAGCCTTATCCGGAGCTTTTGTGTGTTGCCAAAAAAACTGTCTGAAACGGTCAGCAGTTACCCTGTATCACGTAAGAAGTATTTGTTAATTTTTCTTTAAGTTTGGGATTCATTCTCATCTTCTGTAACAATAAGCTCTGCTGTTTCCGTTGAAAATGAACTGATCAGATACAAAACCTACAATTTTGATTCTGGAACACCTAAAAGATATTAATTGACTTTCAAAATTGTCAAATGAAATCCAATTTTATTTTAGGTTTAAATTTAGGGTCAACTCTACCCATTTTGGATTGTTCCGTTTCATAACCTGTCACTTCTTTTTAAGAAATCTTTTGTAACCCCAATTGAAGTTTCAATTTTTCCAAATTGAAAAGACGCACCTTTTCGATTCTTTCACCTTCAGCAGATTTTAGTTCATGCAAACATTTTGAAGATGTCTATTCTTCATGCAAAAGTTTTCCTTTTTAGCTATCACTAACTTGTCATTTTTAGCTGCATGTTCAAACTATTTTCTTTTTCAATTATGCTGGTCAATACATTCCTTACGAATTCTTCTTCATATTTGTCTGTGTTAGTGATTAAACCTTTCAGTAAGGGAAGACCTAGATCTGTAGCTAACACTTTTTTCCTGGTTAGCTCCAAAAACGCCATGTTCCGTACCTTGGATGTCTGTTATCTTCGGTTGAAGATGAAACAGAAACTCCATGCAATCCCCAAACTAATGTTTTGATGAAGACTTCGCTGGTGGAAGTGCTAACTAAAAGCTGGAAAAGAATATGAGTCGACGTCTCAGAGTCTTAAACACTGGCTGTTCTTAACCTGATAAGGTCCCGCGTTGGGCTGGCATTTTATGACGATTGCACCATAAATTTTAGCGTTGTTAGCTTTACAAATATTGCAACAGAACTATTTAACCGTAACCGAATTATATTGAACGCCACCGAGCGGCGAAGACGAACAGTCTAAGTCAGTCGACCTCCAGCCGCGAACACGTTAGGATGTCATTTAGTAGCTGTCTGTAATTCCAATGTTTAATGTTCCGTTATATGTTTAATATTTATGTACATTTCCTTGTACCCGTTCCTGTGTGCTCTATTAATAAATACTTTTAAAGCTAGCCGGCGTTCGTGTTTATTGAGGAACGGCTACAACTGGCGCCCAACGAAATTTGATCCCAAAATGGCGCATTAGTACGTTGAGAATTTCGGTTTGGCTTTCATAAGCCTTTACTCCCGAATTTAACTTTTGGTTGCTGGAGATCGGCTCATTTTCTTTTCAGGTGTCGACTGCTAGTCAATTGCTGGTTTACAACACTAAATGTTCATATAAAGTATCGTGGCGTGCTGCTCGCACATGGACTGCAGAGTCAACAACTTTCAGTGGAATAAAAGATAAGTGTCTTTTAAATTAATGTTTAGTTAAAATTCTTTTAACTCTATTATTTGTTACAAGCTGCTTCTTAAAGCAAATGTAAATTCCTTACTGGAATCTGATTTATTGATACTACGTAAAAGCATAAAACGAAAGCAAACGGCTTTCTTTAACCAGACGGTTATTTTTGAACTGTTGTTAATTTGTTATTTTAAAATGTTAATATGCATATTAAGTTAACTTGTGGATACGGTTATCAAACTAAATGTATGTTTAAATGATAAAAGTTTCGAGTATATTCAAGGACTTTTGTTCATTAGAATTTAGTAGTTTCGATTTAACTTACAGCAGCAGATGTTTTTTCTTCCCCCTCACGGAATGTCAAGCTAGATGAGTTATGCTGTGTTTATGCCCAGTCTTTTGATTATATTTTATTTCGTTTCCTGCGAGTACTGTTACTATTCAGTGAATCTTTATTCTACGTAAAATAAAATATTGTACTTGTTGATTTCCTTTCGACGAACTTTTGAGCTTATACTGTACTTTAAGAAAATATTGCTTTCCGTTAATGAATGTTTTGAAATATATATCTTGAAATGAAAGAAAATTATTATGAATAAAATAGAATGACTTTTTAAATAAGGTAAAAGAATTAATGTTGTTTATGGCATAATGGTTTGTTAGGATTAAAACTTCAATTCAGTTCAAAGAATTCAGTTTGAATAAAAGCTTTTGATAAGACATTTATTTATGTTTTGCTAAGTAGTATACAAATATTTTAGCAAATTATTATACGTCATTTTCTGGATACAAATTGAATTTATATGGGTATTTTATGATATTTTTGAAATTTAGATGTGATAACTTTGCCAGTAACATTGTTTGCGTTTGTAAATGTTGTTTAATAGTGGTATATAAATGTATGTATAACATTGCTTACATGCTGTTTAATAGTGGTATATACATTTTAAAGGTAAACCGTTTATTTATTAATTTGAAAATAGTGTAAGTATAAAAACTGTGTTGTGAATAACATCGAAATAACAACAAATTCAACTTCATCTTTTCCCCTCCCCCCTGACCTCTCATATAATTATGGCTTATCTTGCCAAAGCGCGAAAAGAGGATTTAAAGACTCTCGCCACAGAGCTGGGTTTCACAGTAAACGATACTATGCGAGTGATAGACCTTAAAGATCTTATCGTCAAATCTGACACTTATGATGAAGCTTTTACCAAGAATCTTCTAGAAACTTTAATCGAAACTAGACAACAAAAAGAACGTGAAAGCAACGATCTAGAGATACGCCAAAGAAAAGAACAAGAACTTTTGGTAGAATTGGAACGTTTAAAATTAAACCTGGCAGCTGCTAGCTCAAATGCTAACTATGCCGCCTTTGCTTCAAATGCAGCTATTGAAACAAACATTCAACACCTAATCCCTAAATTTACAGGAACTTCTGACATTACAACTTACCTGCAAATTTTCGAAAGACAATGTGAGAAAGTTAATATAAAACAAACAGATTACATCACTCATCTCCTACCTCTTCTGCCTATAGACATTTCACAAATCATTTTAAGAGAACCGAAGGACAAATTAGAAGATTATTCATACATCAAAATGATTCTGCTCCAAAGATTCAAATTAAATGCTGAATCATTTCGAATTAAACTTACCACACACCAAAGACAGCCTGGAACCTTATGGAAAGACTTTGCCTACGAATTAAACAATTATCTGGAAGAATGGCTACACAGCCTCGATGTTACAGACTTTGAATCGCTCAAAGACTTGGTCCTGACGGATCAGCTTAAAAGAAGGGTCAGTAGTGATATCAAGCAGCATTTTATTGATTCTTGGGGAAAAATTAAGAGTTCATCTGAATTAGTACAGAAATTGGATGATTATGAAGCTGTGCGTGTTAAAAATACGAACTATAAAACTCAACTCCCTGGCAGGCGGAGCTATTCTTTCAAAGCGACTAATCCATCCAAACCCAAAGTAGAAAATCGAACAACTGACGTACAGAGAACAAGTAAAACCTTTTCAAATCGTGGACAACAGCAAAGAGAGGAAAACCGACCTCCTTTAACTTGCTATGGGTGCGGTAAAACTGGTTTTATCAAGTCTAAATGTCCAGACTGTAACCCCCCAAAGACTACAGATTCATCTAATTTTGGCACTATCCAAATCCGATCCTGTTTAGCTTCCACACGGACTGCTGTATTTCGAATTAGTATTGGAGGTATTTCCGGTACAGCTTTTGCTGACACTGGTGCTAGTCACTCAATCGCAAGTGAATCCCTCTATCATATTCTGAAGCAACAGAATGCAGTATTTGAAAAGACAACACTACAGGTGTCTTTCGCTGATGGTTTGGTATCTGAAAAAGAGGTACTTCGCACTGAACAAATTATTCTTCTTGAAGGCAGAGAGTTCAAAACTGCGCTCCTTGTGTTGCCTGATGCTAAAAATAACTCCACTCTGTTAGGAATTGACTTTCTTCAAAAAGCTAAAATTGTTTTAAATCTTGCGGAAAATCGGTGGAACTTTTCTGACGAACCTCGAACAAAATATAGTTTCGTGAAACCTCATCAATCCCAAACACTGGAAGAAACTCCGGTTGTTGTAAACAATTGCCAACTACGGGAAAATGAAGGACAACAATTAACCACATCCCAACGGCTTGCAACGGATGCATTGCTTAACAAATATCACACTGTCTTCAAAGTAGGGGGAGAGGCCACTCCATTCATTGAACATCATATTAACACAAGAAACAGCCCCCCTGTGTCAGTCCCTCCATATCGGATGAGCCCAAGTAAGAAAGAACTATTGAAAAAAGAACTTGATTCCCTTCTAAAACAAGGTATCATAAAAGAATGTGAAAGCCCCTATGCCTCTCCTGTGGTTTTGATTCCCAAACCGGATGGAAAAGTCCGGCTATGCATTGACTATCGTAACCTAAATGCTCAAACTGTTCCAGACACTTATCCTTTGCCACGCATAGATGATTTGTTGAATGAAGCAAAACCCACACCTTATATGTCTACTATTGACTTGAAGTCAGGTTATCATCAGGTGAAAGTAGCTGAAGAAGATCAAAACAAGACTGCTTTTGTTTGCCCTTTTGGTACCTATAAATTTACCCGAATGCCTTTCGGATTGAGAAATGCTCCTGCCACCTTTTCTAGATTGATAGATAAGTTCCGTTCTGGACTGAATAATGTGTTTGCGTTGTCATATTTAGATGATATCATCGTGCTGTCCCCTACCTTCCAAACACATCTTGCTGACTTAGAACAAGTTTTCCAACGTCTATCGTTATTCAAGCTCAATGCCAACCGAGAAAAGTGCCACTTCTGTTGTGAAAAAGTGAAATATTTAGGCCATTACATTACCAAGGATGGTATAACTGTTGATCCACAGAAGACTGCTGCCATTGCAGAGATGCCATCGCCAAAAACTGTTAAACAAGTACAATCTTTCGTACAAACCTGTTCCTGGTATCGTCGATATATTCCAAACTTTTCTCAGATAGCCAAACCTTTAACGGATTTAACGAAGAAGGAAGCTGTATGGAAGTGGGAAGTACAACAAGAAAATGCTTTCCAAGACCTGAAATCAAAATTAATTAGCCCTCCGATTCTTAAACAAGCTGATGGAACGAAGCCTTTTATCATTCGAACAGATGCTAGCAATGTAGCCATTGGAGCAGTATTGCTGCAAGGAGAGAAAAATGAGGAACACCCAATAGAATATGCCAGCCGCTTACTTTCCTCATCAGAGCGAAACTACTCCACCATAGAAAAAGAAGCCTTAGCAGTAGTATGGGCACTCAACAAATTTAGAGGATATGTCGAAAGCCAGTCTGTCACAATCACCTCTGACCACCAACCATTGAAGTGGCTGATGTCTTTAAAGACACCAACTGGTAGGCTCGCAAGATGGGCCTTACAAATTCAATCCTACAATCTGACTATCAATTACATTCCTGGACGATTGAACTTTATTGCTGATCTATTATCTCGCCCTATTTGTGAACACTCAAGTACGGATTCTTGTCAAGTCTGTGCTGTCTCTGTCGAAATCCCTACTATCAGTCCTGCAGAATTACGCCAATCACAGTTAGAGGATGATGATCTTCGGAAGATCATTGAAGCTTTTGAAAGTCCTGAGAAAGAAGTAGACTGTGCAACTTGGACTGGAAGAGGATACATTATGAACAGAGGAGTGTTGTATCGATATTCTCCTGATTCGGAAGAAGAAGAAGCTCAACTAGTTATACCTCAACAAAGAAAAGCAGAAATCTTGAAAGAATATCATGATTCGCCAACGGCCGGTCACTATGGGGCTGAAGGGACATTTTATCGCATAGCAAAAAGATACTACTGGGTTGGAATGAGAAAAGATATAGCAGACTATGTCAAAAGCTGTCTTGAATGCTGCCGTTATAAAGCCTCTAATCAAAAGCCTTCTGGCTTACTTCAAACTCCTGTCTATGCTCAACGCTTTGAGACCTTGTCAATCGATCTTTTTGGTCCTCTTCCTGAAACACCATCGGGTGAAAAATGGATTTTTATTGTGCAGGACTGTGCCACGAAGTGGACAGAACTATTTGCTTTAAAGGAAGCAACGGCCAGAGAATGTGCCACTACTCTTTTGGAAGAAGTTGCCCTTCGATTTGGGTTACCCAGAAAAATAGTAAGTGATAATGGTGCACAATTTACTAGTGCTGTTATGCAACAACTATGCTATATCTTGAACATTGATCAGAGTCTTACTCCTGTCTATCACCCACAGTCTAACCCAGTTGAAAGAAAGAATAGAGATCTGAAACCTCGTTTAGCAATACTTGTTGGTAATGACCATCAGTCATGGAAGGATAAACTGCCATTAATAAGGTTTGCTTTGAATACAGCCAGGTGTGATTCAACTGGACATTCTGCTGCATTTCTTCAATTTGCACGTGAGTTACGAACCTTAGATGATGTAAAACACGATATAAAAGCCGTAATTGAGAACGACAATTTTATTCCCGAAATAACTCCATATTTGAAACGTTTTGCAAGAAATGTACAACAAGTACGAGAAAGGGTCGAATTGCATCAAGATAAGCAGAAAAGATATGCTGATAAGAAACGAAAAGAAACTCCGAAATTTGCTCCTGGAGATAAAGTTTGGGTTACTCTCCACCCAGTCAGCAAAGGTCCACTAAAGAAAACTGCTAAATTCATGCCTAAACGAGATGGTCCCTATGTAATAGTGACTACAAGATCTCCAACTACTTATGATATTGCCGATCTTAACGAACCAGACAAAATTCTTGGCAAATATCATGTTTCAGCCTTGAAACCGTATCAAGATCGAAGTAAGTTTCAGACTTCAGCTCGTGTAACTCCGTTGGTTCCTTTAAAGAAAAGGGGACGCCCAAAACGTGTTCTACCAACCGAATCTGTGTCTGTTTCAAAAGATGCTCTTGAAACTAAAGCTACTGCTCATCACACCCGAGCCTGTCCATCTTGTTCTCCACCCGCTGCACAACGTAGACAAAGTTCAGTTCCTGACTTCTTGCCGAGACGTCTACGAAGTCAGAGGGGGAGGATGTAACAGAACTATTTAACCGTAACCGAATTATATTGAACGCCACCGAGCGGCGAAGACGAACAGTCTAAGTCAGTCGACCTCCAGCCGCGAACACGTTAGGATGTCATTTAGTAGCTGTTTGTAATTCCAATGTTTAATGTTCCGTTATATGTTTAATATTTATGTATATTTCCTTGTACCCGTTCCTGTGTGCTCTATTAATAAATACTTTTAAAGCTAGCCGGCGTTCGTGTTTATTGAGGAACGGCTACAATATTATATTATCCTTCTTTAAAACTAACATTACGCTGAAGATACATATGTTAGTATCGTAATAGAAATCTTCATTGCTAAAATGCATTCACATTTTTATTATTCACATTATAAAAAGAAAGGATTACAAGTCGTGTAAAAGAGTAAAGTCAAAGATAAGGCACCGACAGAACTCGTCTCCCATTGTTGGCACTTATCTTCCACGGCTTGTCCTCTTCAACATCGTTTAAAACATTGTTTGTCATTATGTATTAGCTCCTATATATGGTGAATTCCTCAACGAGGAATACGATGAGAAATGTACAAGTTTTGCTAAGGAACACCTCAGCAAAATGGATTGTACTACAAAAGAGCATACGATTAAGAATGCTTTAAAACTATGGTTCCATGATTCGGAATTAAAAAAATGTGTGTACAAGACTAACAGCAGCAATGCCTAATATCATTGCAAATGAAGATATATTCATATATTATAAAAAAAAGATCCTTTGTCACAATTAATTAGCCCAACTTGATATTCAGCAATAACTCCATTATTCCCTTGCATTTGTCGAATATAGCAAAGATTTGGTTCCCATCAGAGTTCGTGCTGAGAAATACATTTTCGAATATTTATAAACAAAGAATGTAACAACATTTTATGCTACGCAATGAAGATATCAAGATATCAATCATCATATTTTAAGTGACTTTGTGACTCAGCAACTGCTACTAAGGGGACAACAA
The DNA here is from genome assembly GCA_000611955.2 of Stegodyphus mimosarum. Taxonomy (NCBI): domain Eukaryota; kingdom Metazoa; phylum Arthropoda; class Arachnida; order Araneae; family Eresidae; genus Stegodyphus; species Stegodyphus mimosarum. The sequence goes on along the minus strand of KK114982.1, from coordinate 259,346 downwards.
ATTAAGCAAGATGGGGTAATCCTTGTAGCGTATGCCGAATGCATCAGTTGTACTTTATCATTTCATTCAATAATATAGCAACTGGCAGCTGGTTTCCGGAGACGTGGGAAATAATATCCCCTGTGTAATTTTAGATGGAATATTTTTCTGTGATATATTCTAAACTCTACATCCCTTTAGGAAGTGTCATTTATCTGGCTGTTTTACAGTGTACTACAAGCATCGTATGCCAGGCATTCTGCCTATCTATTGCATTCTTTATTACAGCAAACTGTGAAACGAGTTTCTAAACAAAAATAACGATAATCACTTCGAAACTAAACTTCAATTTTAAGAACAACAATGAATGAATTTTAAAGTTAAAAATCAGTTATTGTGACAGTTTATTTTCTCTTTGTTATTTAAAAGGGTGTAGAGACATTAGGTTATTTCGGAAGCAGAAGTGATGAAAAATGAGCAATGCCTTCGCCGGGACTCGAACCACGTACCTCTGGAATACGCGCCCAGCGTGCTGACCACCACGTCACGAAGGCATATGAAGAAGACGGGAGAAATGTCTTATATACTCCCCATTTTAAAGGGCGACTGGGGTTCAGAGGACCCAATCGCCAAATCCCTCTGGTGGAGAATCATCATTCCCCACCTTTTTAGTTCGGGCGCCAGTGTAGAGATATTAGGTTATTTCGAAGCAGGAGAGATGAAATAAGAGCAAGGCCTTCGCCGGGACGCGAACCACGGGCCTCTGGAATACGCGTCCAGCGTGCAGACCACTATACCACGAAAGCATACAAAGAAGGCGGAGGAAATACTTTATAAGGGATACGCGCAAACGCTTGAAATTGCATTTTACATTTTGTTTCTTAACACGCTTTGAATTTTTGTATTCATTTTATTCTATGCAGTGGTATATTACCTCTTATCAATATACTTTGAAATTATTGTTTTCAGAATTTTTGATAAATAATAGGTATGCAAGCTTTGGAGCTAACTCGTTTGATTTATAAAGATCCTTCAATATCAAAACTTTAATTGCAATCTTATTATACTCTGATGCAAATTTTATGCCCTAGCAAAACCTTATTTTTAAACGTAATCACGAAGCTCTTCTGAAAGCTGTGGATGGAAACGTTGCGAAAGGCATGAAAGGTCATGCTTTCATAAGTTTGCTCTTCATGCTTCAGATGTAATTAAAATGAGGAAAGCATTATACAAGCAGTTTAATTGAAATTTAAATTGCTTAAACTTTAGATCCTAAACGTATCTTTCGAGTCTTCTAAATTTATGCAATGTTTATTTCGTTTCTTCTTTTCCCGCCTAGACATATACCACTATTTTACATGTGAGATGCCCAGAAACTAAAACAGCTTTCTTATCCATGAAATAAATTAGAGCTAGTTGTTAGCAGTTTTAAAAATGTTTTCATTAATTTCTGTTCTTCGCCGGTTAAATTATCTTTAGAACAGTTAAAACTATTTATAAGGTATTTCTCCCGCCTTCTTCGCATGCCTTCGTGGTGTAGTGGTCTGCATGCTCGATGCGTAACCGAGAGGTCCGTGGTTCGATTCCCGGCGAAGGCGTTGCTCATTTTTCATCTCACCTGCTTCCGAAATAACCTAATGTCTCTACACTGGCGCCCGAACTAAAAAGGTGGTGGATGATGATTCTCCACCACCGCGATTTGGCGATTGAGTCCCCCAAACCTCATTCGCTCTTTAAAAGGGGGAGTATATAAGGTATTTCTCCCGCCTTCTTCGCATGCCTTCGTGGTGTAGTGGTCTGCATGCTCGACGCGTAACCGAGAGGTCGGTGGTTCGATTTTCGGCGAAGGCGTTGCTCATTTTTCATCTCACCTGCTTCCGAAATAACCTAATGTCTCTACATATTTAATAACGTAATTAAAAGGAAACGATTGTAAATGTGCTAAAAGAATTATTGATTAAAAGTACTGATCTGAAATCCTGTATAAGTACAGAAAAATCCATGAAATTAATTATGAAAATTAAAAATTTCATAAATTAAAAAGAAATGTGTTGGAAAGAGGCATTATAACTTATGTATCTCTTTTAAATCGTATTTAATTTTTACTGTTTGCTTTTAATTACAGAAACGTAACGCTTCTGCAGACTGATTTACGGTACTGGCCCCTTAAGAAGAAACAAAAAATTCGTTCTGATCTCGACATAATATATTTCCTTTTATTTTAGTGCATTGTTGGAACATTTTATGATAGTTTATGTTTAACATATGCGAAATATAATAATATATATATATGTATGAATTCTAAATATAACTTGGAATTTCTATATTTAAAAAATCCAATTCGTCGTTTTCACAAGTAAACAGTCATATTTAATTTTTTAACTAGAAACGCAGAGACGCTTTTAAGTACTATGTATTGAAACATATAACGTTCTGGTGACAATAAGTTTAAATTCATGAATGTATTAAATTTTCGAATTTGAAGGTTATCTAAGACTGTAAAAAGCGAAACGTTTCAATATCTAAAGATGCGATACTCGTACATGTTGAGAGAAATCTTGGAGTAGCAGAAAACGTTGAAATTACCAAAGCATCCGTTTCCTTCTTTTAATTTAGTCGTTAAGTCGTAAAAATTCATGCATTAATGTTTCTTAAAAATAAATATGTACTTGCGTTCTCTGCGTCTAATAGTTATTTGCCTTCGTTCACTCGGATTGTTTACACTTGTTTTACAATACTTTTGTACTTTACTTTTGTTTTACAATACAAAGAAATAGTTTAAGAAATTGTTTACAATTGAAGAACTTAAAGTGTGTTTTATGCTATAAAGAAAAATAAATGTACAGTAATTGTAGTCGCATAATATATTTGTAAGATATAACAAAATATGATAGCTGTTTTAAAAAATAAAATTAACATTCTAAATTTGGTGTTCTCCCCCTAAACTCATCCTTTCTTCCAAATTTAAGATCATTCGAAATTACGTAACGTTTTAATGCAGGTACCTCCTGCCCAATCAAATAATTGTAAACCAAAACTTTCTCTCTAACTCGAACTGAAACTATAAACTTCTCCCGTCTTCCTTTGAACTGCTGCGTTCTGTTTCGCTTATGCTTTTCATGCTGGCAACACGCTTCCGTTTCACTCTGCTGCTTATTTGCCTTATTTTGTGGCATCTTTTTATCTATGCATATAAAAATTATTTGTAGTCACCCATGATCGAAAAGTTATTTATCTGCCAAAGAAACAATTTTGATGTGCCTGCAAATAAATATGGTATTCGCCGAAATTAGTTTTGTCAACGTCTTATTCCTGCCTTATCCACCCAACCCCGTCTACAGGCAAAAGTTAAAAAGAACGGATTCATGACTATGCACTTAGTAGTCTATTACATATATATATTCTAGTTTGAATTCGCAATAGCCCTTAAATTTTCATATTTAATTTCGTTATATCCCTTTTCTAAAACAGTGGTAAAAATAGTCATAATAAAGCTCTCTAAACTGCATCATTTCAAAATTAACCATTGTGACTTGATTTTTATATAACGCTAAAAATTCGCCTATATAACGCATAATAACAAAATTAAAATTTGCTACCTGAAACCTAAATTAGCCAATAGGAAAATGGTGGAATTATAATTTTACTAATTTTCATATCTTATTATGTGTATATTTTATCTCGTTTTTTGGTTTGCTTGCATACTGCCGATTATGTTTTTTCTTATAAAATATATTTTTATCAAGCTTTAAAACAATAGAAAGGTAATTACTCAAAAACGGGCAACTTAAGAACATATTAAGCAAACCAAGTTGCATATTTTGTAATCAAAAATGTTTAATCATCAATAAAACAAATATTAAACCAGCTATGATTGCTGCTGTGTTTTATGCACAAAGCTCTGTAATCATGCATTTTCGGCGGGACAGTAAGACATTTATTTTATATGTATATAAACTGTTAAACGATACTATTTTCATTAATAATGCCGTACGTAAAGTTATAAGGTATTACTTCAGCCCTCTTTGCATGCCTTCGTGGTGTACTAGTTATCACGCTCGACGCGTAACTGAGAGGTCCGTGGTTCGATTCCCGGCGAAGGCGTTGCTAATTTTTCATCTCTCCTGCTTTCGAAATAACCTAATGTTTCTAAAAAGTGGAGAAGAATGAGTTTTCTTTAGAATTTCTTCACGAAAGCATCCTTCCTCTTAGGCATAGGCATCCCATATGGTTTGTCATAATCAAATAAATCGTATGAAACGAAACCAAACTATTAATAATAACAGCCATATAATAGAAAAAAAGCGCATCTCTCCTAAATGCCTTAAACTAAATAAAACTAATGCTAAAGAAAGAGAAGCAAATTATTCAGACCTACAAATCTACAACCTTAAAAAATAAAAATCTTAGGCAAAAGTAGAATTTTCAATTTCTGTACCATAAAACTAATTAATTGGCGGCCAAATATTTCCAGAATAATCATAACTAATACTACAATAATTCAAGCTCTCATAATTAGAAAGATATCTAGTGACAATGGAAAATTCTTTTAATAACTCAAATATTAATTAAAATACTTAAAAATAATAAAATTCTATATAATTTTATTTAAAATCAGCTAGCCAAGTTGCACTATTAACGTACATCTCGAAAAGCGAGGAGGAAGGCGGTTCAACTCTCGAGTTGGTGATCTTTATCCTACGTGTGATTTTCGCAAGTTCTGGACGACGTGTGTGTGAGTGGACATTCAATCCCGGAAAAGACGTACGTGGACTTGTGATTCTTGGAGACTACTCGTCTTGACTATCGGTAAGAGACTTTTACTTTTCTCCCCGAATGATTTACGTATTACTT
>KK114982.1:206337-251547 GCA_000611955.2 Stegodyphus mimosarum | reverse complement strand
TATTATTGTAAATCGAGTTAAGAACTTCATTGAAAGTCACAACCTGCTAAAGAATTACCAATTTGGGTTCAGACCAGGTCATTCTACAGTACACCAAATCACAAGAATTACAGAAATTATCGGACAACATCTAAATAAGAGAGAGACTGTTGCTGCCCTATTTTTGGACATCGAGAAGGCTTCTGACAAGGTTTGGCATGCTGGCCTCCTTGTCCAAATGATAAATTATCAATTTCCTCCGGACCTTATTACCACAATTTTCAGCTACCTGGACAGTAGAACTTTTCAGGTTAAAATTAAAGATACTTTATCCAGCAAGAAAATTATTCAGGCCGGTCTTCCGCAAGGAAGTTTACTTTCGCCAATATTATTTTGTCTATACATCAACGATATGCCAAATATCCCAGATACTACTTTTGCCTGCTATGCGGATGACACCGCAATCATGTGCAGTTCTATCAGCCCCATCAGAGCAAGAGATAAGCTTCAAAAAGCCGTTAATATCCTCACCAAGTGGTTTTACACTTGGAAGATCAAAATCAATGCAACTAAGTCTCAAGTCATATTTTTTAGATACAACCTTAAAGAAGTAAACAGCATAACATTAGATGGCGCCACAATACCCACAGTTAAAAATATTAAATGCTTAGGTGTAATTCTTGACGATAAGCTTACATTCAGGCCGCATATTTTGTATACTCGTGAAAAAGCTCACAAAGCTTTTAAGTATATTTATGCTTTAATAGGGAGACATTCAAAATTACAACTAAGTACTAAGAGAATTCTCTATCTTCAAGCAATAAGACCGATTTTATTGTACGCAGCACCAGCATGGGCCGCTACAGCTAGATCAAATCGCCAGATTTTGCAAAGATTGCAAAATAAAATTCTTAGAAGTATTACAGACTCACCGTGGTTTGTAAGAAACACTGCTATACATCGTGGAATGAAAATCAAACCATTATATAGCGAGATCTTAATTGCCTCACATAATTTCTTCACCAAATGTGATAATCATGAAAATGAAGCTGTACGTAGCATTGGAGATTATGACTACACAGTCATTCAACGCTGTAAAAGACCAAGGACGATACATCATAACGAATTGTGGTGATCGATGTGCATGGTGAATTTAGTGTTTTTATTTTCTTTTCTGCGACTACGCTCCGCCCACTACTGTGATATCTCTCAACTATTAAGCCCACGCTATTCTGTTGCTCCAAGACGCGGAGGAAGGAGGACACTCAGACGTAGCAAATACGAGGAGAAAGTTGTGCCAAAGTTTTTATGCTACTGATGTATTAAATTTCATTTACGATGTGAAAGTTATACTTCAGATGTTAAATCGCTATTTTGCCCAATGTTACACTTCCACTTTGGATGTCATTTAACACTTCAAGTGTACAGGTTTATTCCAATTTTTGGAAATTGTTTTTTCACTTTTAGTATTCCTAATAAGGACAGTTATAGATAGGTAAAGACTTTAGGGTCGTATACCTATTGAATAAGCGAAGACCTAAGACCTAAGCACTATTAAACAGTTATATCAAAGGTGCATATAAACCTTTCAAATAGCTAGATTTTTAATAGCCGTTGAATTAGACATTCCTTTGAAAAACTGCACACAACAATTTTGAATATGATGTTTAAAAATTTCTTACTATTATTTATTAATAGTAATAAATTATTAATTTGACCCTGTTTTATTTACAAAACTCATAATAACCCACATGAGTGAAATCTTTAGTCTGTAGCAGAATAACTTAACTTATTTCGTCTTCCAAATTTTTAACCTTTTAGTAAAAACTACTACTACTTTCAACACAAACTCATAAGATTCTTTTAGTCAGAGTTCCTAATGTTGATCTACAATTATTAAAGTAAAAAATATTTTCACCATGCATTTTTAAACCAGAATAGCTTTAATTCTATTTATTTCTTAATATTTAATGTACATTCTAACTTTTTTTATTTGTTTAGCTGACACAAGATATTCTTTTCACTGTTTACACAAGTTAGGCTTAGGTTGCTATTGTTCTGCGATTTATTACTACATTTCGAATGCTTTTATTACTTCGTTATTCAAGTTTTTCTTAATTTATATGCTTCCTTTCTTAATTTAAAATTTGGTCAGTTTATATTTAACTTTAAAATTTAAATAGCAGCTTTCGTTTTATAACGGTTATCATATTCATTATTGTGAATACGAGACATAGGCTTCTCATCTATAGATAGATTTTTAGTACTGATGAAATTACTTACATTGTTCCAGAGTATTTTTCTGCACTACGCATTTCTAAAATGGGCTCTAGTGTAGAATTGGGTGCTCCTTCGATTGGCGAGAAATTTTGTTCAATTTTGGCGATGAAACCCCATTTCTGGTTACCATGATAGCTTTAACTTGGTTTTAGCTTCCTGAATTTTTTAAGTGAAAATAGATCGATGTGTACATGGACAACGACAAGGCAGTGCGCAATGCCTAGTTTCTACAATTATCTGATGTTTTTCAAGCAAAAATAGATCGATGTGTGCATAGACATCGAGTTTGTGCAATTCTTTGACATCTTATTTTGGTTTTGTGTAGCGGCCATCTTGAAATTGTGCCTTCCTGGCGCCGATCTGGCGCCAATAAGGAATCGCCAAAAAAACAAGGGGCACCCAATTGTAAACTTTTATCCCAAATGTTTTATAAATTTTAATTTACTCTTTATACTGGATTTTCTACTTTTTGATTCAATTTTGTTTCTGGGATGATATTTAACTGTTTATAATTTATTTAAACTAAAGGCGCCTTTTCCATTCCAGCCTCCAGGAGATTGTGGAATGAATTCACATATTAATTTAATTTATATTTTCCTAATTTAAATTTAATTTCATACATTTCTGCAATTGTCAGTTCATAAATAGTCTTTTTACGTTCTCGATACATCGGTTCATTGACTGTGATGTACCCGGCACATTCCAAATCTATTTGCCTTTTTTTAACACCCTTCTTAAATTTTTCTTGTGTATGTAGTAAATTTTGTACGCATTTTGTTTTTTTTTTTTGAGCAGCTTTAGTTTGCCTTTATATTTACAAGAGTTTTCATATTTTTGTTAGTTCTTTACAATAGTTTTTTGCACTAGCCATTTTTAGTTTTGTGCCAATTATTTATTCCATAATTAAGCATATTTGAATTTAAATAAGTTACATTTTGAATTTAACAAGCATTGTTCGTGAAGAAATGCAGCTTATAGCGTATAATTTGGATTTCGGTTTTGAGCTTTGTCTTTTATTTAAAACTTTAAAGTTTTTTTTGCAAAACTATATAAGTATACATGACGCAAAAGTTAAAGTAAAATGGATACAAGTGTGACAGAACTGAAATATTGGTATAATTAAGTAACAAAGTGCTACAATATCAGAATACGGTGCCAGAAGTTAATAATTAGCACGCTGGCCTGAGAAACTGTATGAAATACAGAGAAAAATTAACAGTCAGGAAAAGTAAATTAAAGATTTATAGAAGATCACCATATTAATAGGGAACAATTTTTTATGGAAACAGTTAAGATAAACAGAAAACTCTAAGCCAAAGCGATCAGATATTTTATGCTGGAATGGTGGACGTGTTGTGCTCTTTTCAGTGCGTAATTCTAATGTCTTGAATTTATTATTTTATGCATTTGTTAGCATAAACGTAAAAATAGTTCTAATAAATTCATAAAAATCCAGAAGTATTATTCTTTTCTTAATTTATTATACAGAATTTAAGTCTCTATACATTAATAAGTTCCTATAATGACATATAATTATCAATAAAAAGAATAAAATTAAAAATAATTACATTATTTGTAATCATTTTCCCCAGAGTGAAATAGGTTTAACATATCTTCATAGCTTAATAATTTTCGAAAACCATGCCCAAAGACTTGGAAAAACTATAGACTAGGAAAATTCGTTTTAATGGTATTTGGTCCAAGTGAGTTTTTTTGCGGTGTGAAGTCTGTTTCCAGAAAAAACACTTTCCTTTGTCTCATTCGTTCATAGAAGCATAATTGATGTCTCAGCTGCTTTCTTTATATCTTGAACAATATGCAGTTCCTATGAAAATTATTAAACACTTCTACCCATCTTACACGGACTAGTACTTTAATATTCATATCAAGAAAGTACGTTTGTTATGATTTAAAGGAAAAGGTTCCCGTTTTCCGTCATTAGTATTGAAGAGCTATGTTTCATTTTAAAATTTTGAAACGCATTCAAAACTCTTTTGCACGCTTTGTCGGTTAAAATGCTTAATTCATTGAAAAAAATTCATTAATTAATTCATTAAAATTCAGTGATTAATTCATTGAAAACAATCAATGTTTTCAAATTGATGTAAAGAAAATTCTAATTACTGTATAATTTTTTTGGTATTAGATTTGAAGTAATCTGTTCCGAACTTTTATAAATTTAACTGCTAAAATGAATTATATTTATTAAGCAATCATTCTTGCTTTTAATTTGAATTTAAAGTTTTCTGCCAGAGTGGAAATTTCCATCATAGCACGTTTCATCGCCTTCAGTGTTTAGTTTTGGTTTACAGAATATTGTGGTCTGAAATGTTGCCACATTTCTGACATATCATCTTCGAAGAAAGTTTTCAGACTTTTGGAACAGTTATCGGTGAACAAGAAATACGATTTTAAAATAAAATAAATTTTTAAAGTCTTTCAAACGCGGACTTTAATGCAAATCACATAACCAGTCTTACTCAATCGCAGAATTGTGAATGTATAAAAAAGATCGTAAATTTTGATTATGATCCTGCAGTAACGACCAGAAGTTGATCTGTTGTTGATTAAATAGCGTAGTAAACCATACTGGAACTAGAACTCTCGTTATAGGAAGCATACAAGTCATCAGTTTTCTTTCCATGATGTTTGCTCTTTTAACAGTGGAAACACTTAACAATATAATTACACCTACGATTTTACTGTCACCATAGTGGGGTTGTTGCAGTTTTTAATTCCAGAAATGGAATCGGTTGTTACCAACGCTAAATCCGATTTCTTGCAATTCAACAATAAATTTAATTAATTTCCTTTCATATTTCAATAAAAACATAAATGTTCATCTTAATGTTCACAGTGAGTGTTTCACCATCACAACCATTTACGCAAGCTTTAGGTGTACATCCTCAGTTCTAAAATGTTCAGCCGCTTTACAGTTTTCCTTCACGACTTTCTGCACAATAACGCGAATGCTAACAAATGAAAAATTTTAAATCACCTTTGTGTTCCTCCACCCCTTTTTTTGCTGCTCGCCATTCTTTTTACCAATCTCGCTTTGCGATGGAGCTTTCTTGGAATAAAAATATTCTTAAAAGTCAGTTGCAATTTTATAAGGGTATAGTGTATCACGCTATTGCTCTGCATAATACCTTTTCTATCTTATACGTTTCTTAACATTTTGAATGACGTTAGTAACGTAGTCCTTATTACAGCAAATATTTTTCAGCGTATTGTGATTTCTCTGCAGTGATCTTCACTGAACGGATCGAGAGATCAAAATATAGATAGATACGTAGATCATATTGCGATACACTTACTATCTCTTGAGGAATAGTGCAATTCAATTTATTGTATAATACACATTTCTTGAGAAACAGTGCAATTCAGTATTACTTTGTGAGAAATAAATACTAGGTCTTTTCCCCCGAAGTTAGATAGGTTTACACCATATATTATTTGTTGCTTTTCTAAAAAGATCCATAATATTTGTATTTCCTTTTTTAGTCCAAATCTACTAAAATAATTTTTTTGTAAATTATTTTTCTTCGATATTTAGATAATTAAGCTTGCACTTATTACAGAACTTTTCCTTGGAAGATTTACAAAATATAAAGGTTTTTATTTGTATCCCCATTTCGTAACTAAAAAACTAATGTCGACACCACATGACTTCATTGTACGGTCTATTAAATTATACACATTTTTTTGCTGCATTCCATTTTAACGTATTTCCTCGAATTTCATTGGAGATATATTTTTTATTCGATTAAATCATTTCTCACTTCGCAACAAGGCAAAAATACATAAAAACAAAAAATATCTTTATTAAAAACTGAAAAAATGGGAAAACATAAAACACCAAATAGAGTTAAAGCAATTTGCAAAAGAGTTTTTACAACTAAAATTAGATTTGCTACGTAAAAGCAAACAATTCGGCCATCTGGCAAGAAGGCAGATTTTTCGGTGCATAAAACTGAAAGTTTACTTTTGGTCCCAGAAGGCAAAAAGCTACTAAAGATACAGAAACTGACTTAATTCACTATTCTGATAAGTTTCAAATGTAAACAAATATGGCTGCTCAGTTAAGCTTAGCTGCACTTTAAAATTAACTTTTAAATTTTTGACACTTCTACGGCTATTGCATGTAGACTAACTAAAGGCATAAAAACCTTAATCGAAACATAAGAACAACATAATTAATTTATTCTTAAAGCCAAAACTGTACAATTTGCCAACATATAAGAATAAAAAACTGAGTTCACCGAGACGAGTAACAAAGCGGGTATGTATATATATTACTCGTTAAAAACGTATATATATATATACGTTTGGTCGATTATAACCAAAATGGGAGTTGCACAACTACTTTTTATAGCAGTCCTATATACATAATTTCAAGGTTCTGAAATTACTCTTTTCTGAGTTATGCGAGATAAATAAATGCGTACGGACGTCGCGAAAAATATCTTTCTGAATCCATTTCCACTCCATTTTACGATCCGTTTGGGAAAAAGAGTCCTTTATTCTGTCCTTACGTACAGATGTCACTCAAAAACATCTTTGAATTGTGTTCGATAGCGTTCAAAATGGATAATTTCGTTGAAATAGGATACCCGAAATTTTTCGTGATTGCAATACTTCCTTTACTTCGTATAAGAAAATAAAAATGCGAATTATTAGCGAGAAGAGTTTAGTTCTCTTATAATTGAATTATTATAAAATTAACAGTTTTCAAAGTTTCCAGAAATTGATCATCTGGATTATTCACAAATACACTTTTTAATTATAGCTTTCCTTTAATTTTCGTGTGATAGCAGGCAAATTTTGTTTCGAGTATGTACATAAAAATTTCTTTGTGAATTTCAAGAATCGAAACTTTCGATGTATAAAACTCACATATGTATAATAATATTAACATTTAAAAATGTTATTTTTACTGAAATGAGTATTTTGAATGTTCGTAGGAATTATTTTCTAGTTCTTGATGCTATGAAACATCTATATACATATCACAAACATCATCCGAGGAAATTAATTTTGCATGGGTTATTAGATTTAAGAAACTTATTCTTTTTAGTATTAATCAGATGACATGTATTTGACATAACTATATTGCAAATAAAGCTTTTCACTCCGTTCCACTTTTCACGCAAGGCAAGGCTTTGTTTGGTTGTCACGCTTTTGTCATTTGTATTCTGATGAGAACTGATTTTGGCTAGAACAGTTTACTATCCTTGAATAGCAGTTCGCGTGCCAACCACTTAACCAATAGAAGACCATCAAATGGCTGGAGCATCGATTTTGGTTTCCCACTCCGTCTGTTCTGGGCGCACCCACGATGAGATTCGGAAAACGATTCATAAGAATTTACTGTTTCACTATTACATATTAGAGAAACATATCAGAATAGTTACATTTATATAGTTTATTAACAGTCAAAGGTTTAGGGTTTGGGAACTTATAATTAATTAGCTAACGCAGCTTAAAGTTTAATAACATAAGGTATAAGTCGGAGATGCCTATAAAAACTCATTATATCCGATTTTCTTACTATTAGAAGTTTTTATACAACAGTATGACATAATATTTAAGAAGACACGGAATGGGCAGAACCAAAAGATTCATTTGTTATATTCAGGGAGTTCATTATAGCGAAGTTCCACGATATGTTACAATTGTACCATACAAAACACAAAAAAGAAATTTTAATGAGTTCCTGCGCTTAATCTTGATGATTATTATTTAAAGCTGAAAACGTTAGCATGTGCCTTAGATGTCGATACTTAGAATAAAATAGAAATATTTCATAAAATTTAAATATTTAGTTTAGCTTTTTTTTTCCAATATTGTAACATAAAACACCAAATAGAGTTAAAACAATTTAAAATTTATTTCACTTGTAATTTTTCATACTTAATATAGTAAGTATCAAATACTTCAAAAGGAACTCTTAGACAGGAGTATGTATAACTGACTGATTCTAAATTTAGTTTAAATAATTTACATAACACCAAAAATGAGCAGGCATTTTATGTATTAATGCACTCCAACTCGCGGACACTTAGTCGACAGAAGTTAGCACACAGGACATTTAGCCGACATGAACATTTAGCCTGCAGAACATTTATCCGATACGGACAATTAGCTGCAGGACACTTAGTCGGAAGGGACATTTAGCCGTTCTGCAGCATCTAGTAGCTGCCGTTATTGAGCAATTTGATGATTAGCACGGCCTACCAGCCAAGTAATAAAGCCGCTGAACACTGCTGGTTCGATCCAAGGCTCAAATCTTGGCGAACGAGCTGACTGCATGAGCGGTTTCGTGGTTTTCCCATGTTTAACTTGTATATGAGCCAATGCCCCTTAATAGTACCTCACATACCTCACCTTTTTAACTGGCGACTGGAGATGAAGACATCCAGTCGCCAAATCCTGGTGGTGACGAATTACAGTTCACCACCTAATCCCCAGTCGTCCTTCAAAAGAGGGATTATATAAGGTATCATTTTAGTTCTGGTGTCACTTGCAGAGTCTTTTAGAATTTTTTAAGTCAGTAAACTGAAGAAATACCAACTGAGAAATGCTTTCGCCAAGTCTCAAAATAAGCCAGTAGAACTTTCTTCAGTCGCATTAATAGTTTAAGAACCAATTATGGCGCTGTAAAGATTAGAGGACCTATCCGCCAAGTGTTTCGAATGAAACAGAAAATGAAAAGGAATTTTGCACGTGGCTTTAAAAAAATAAGAAATCACTCTGCCAGTAAGCCTTGATATTCTGCAGTCAAATAATTTGAGAGATTCTGCTACGATGATTGCATCTAAAATGGTTGCAGCAATTAGAAATGGATGATTTTATCAAACAATGAGACTACTGTAATTGCATGCAAGAACCAGTGCAAGACGAAGATTTGGTCGCCCATGTAATATCCATGTGTTCGCCATGTGTTTGATACAAATGAAGTGTTACAAAGAGACACTTCATTTGTATCGAATAATAAAACATTATATTCTGAGGTATTTTCTCTGTCTTCCGCTTATTCGAGAGGTCCAGGGCTCGAGTTCCGGGGATTGCACTGCACATTTTTCACAGCTTCTGCTTAATTCTTTGAGGGGCAGGAAAAGGCAATTAACCGCTTCTCTTGTTTTATTTACCGTATCAGGCGTTACAATGAAATTATTTGCGACAATTACACATATTTTGTCCAAAACGCGTGAAAAAAATGACCGCTTCTGGTGGTTAGAGTCAGTGACCACCGCCCACAGAACACATCCCTACAAATGAATACTCTATGGTACTCATGGAAGTAATCTCTATGGTACTCATGGAAACAGTTATTGCTTTTTCAAGCAGGGTGCAGCATTGTACGTGCTGCAGTCCACATTGTTCTTACAGGCTTTTTCTTGGTGCTGCAGAGTGCACATCGTCGTGATGTTGTCTTCGATGACTGATGCTTATTTTCTTGAAGAAGAATTGCTGCATCAACTTTAAAAAAAAAGATTTCCGAAGTGATGAACAATAATTCGTCACCACCATGATTTGGCGACTGGATTCCCTAATCCTCAGTCACCCTTTAAAAGGGGGAATATATATAGTATTTTCTCCCTCCTTCTAGCATGCCTTCCTGGTGTAACAGTATCACTCTCGGCCCATATTGGAGAAATACAAGTTCGAGTCCCTGGCGAGGGCGTTGCACATTTTTCATGTCTCGTGCTTCAAAATAACCTAATAACTCTACTATATTATCTGGATATAATTCATTAATATTATCTGGATATATCTGGAAGTAATATTCAGTGATAAAGCGACGTTTCATTTCTACCGAATGATAAACTTTCGCATTATCTGGTTACAGGGCAAAGAAAATTAGCACGGTTTCATCGAACAAGAAACGTCATTCACAAACCTGAACTTCTTCTACGCCATTTTGCAACTACCATTACATGGGCCGTTTTTCCCCCTCGACAATATGTCGACACGTGTGTTGTGGCATCTGGATAAGTCACGATTACGGTTAGTTTTACAAATGATTGATAATTCAGAAATTCATATTCCAGCAAGATGAAATTTCACTTCATATTTACATAGTCTTTAAATTAGTTGACGTGGATGATAAATTAATATTGTTCGCATGACCACCAGACTCTCCCGATCATGTTATGTTCTCGTATAGGTATATGTTAAAGACAATAGTTATGTAAATAGAAAAATGTAAGGAAGGTCAGTCGCTTTGATAATATTCAGCGAGGAAATATTGCATTATACGTGGGCAGAGCTAGAGTACCGCTTATATGTGTGTGATGCTATTAAGTTTAATCTAATTTACTACGAAATTACATTTATTCAACCTTTTTTTACTTTAGACAAACCCTCGTCTTATTAGAAAGCTAAAACCCAAGAACACGTGCAAGATGTAAAACCTGTGTTAAGTTTTATTAAAATGAGCATCTGATAGTACATCTGACAGTGAACAAAACGTATCCCATAGTACTTAAGGAGTCTTCGAAATTCATATCCTTAAATGTGTACGACACTGTTTATAACTCTCGACCTCTAACTAACTGGATTTAAGTTACTATGGCTTTTAGCGCTAAGATTAGTAAATCAACAGATCCCAGATCCTTGGGCAGGTGGACATTTATTAAAGAGCAATCTAGCAGGTTGTGACACTTCTGTTTCTAAACTACATATTTATTCGTTATTTAAATTCAATAGAATTTGAATTCTGGTGATAGATGTTAGGAGAAATAAATGGAGCAGGAAGGAATTAGTATAAAAATAGCTTTTTAGCTAAAATAAAGCTTACACTGCAACAAAAGAGTAAGTTTATAGTGTTCAGCATGATCAGGAGAATAATGTGGATGTTGTATTCGTTTGATGTATTTTTGTTCAAGTAATTCGAAGTTAGCTGTCACAGTCTTCTGTGCCTTTAACTTGATGGTTTTGAACAGCTAAATATTTCTGAGCAAATACTATCCATTTCATTTTTATTCTTGTTTCTTTCCTTCATTGTTGATTTGGAGCTCTTCAGAGACACATACGTTACTTTCCTGGCATGTTGAGACGTCAAAAAATGAAATGAAATGAAACTGTAAACATAAAGCTTAAGTTGTAAATACAAAGCTTTGTTTTAAAAGTTTTTTTTTGGAGGGAGGGGCGTCGAGGGGTTACAAAGGTTAAAAAAAGAGAAGCAAGAGGAATTTGAAAAAACTTGAAGGTTTTCAGATTTTAACCGTCGCCGAAAAGAAATTGTTAAGGTCCATTATGCTTTCGCTCAGCTCGCAGTCTATCATTCTGCTCTTGCATTCTTCCTAAGAAATTCTTCGTCTATTTTTTTAAAGCATCGTTTTCTTAGCAGGGAATTTCAGGAAATTCCAGATGCAGCATTAAATGTTGGAATATATTTTTATGTTTTTTCAGTCTTTTCAGTTCATCCTATCAATATTCAGAGTAAGATGTCTAACAAAAATTTTTGTCTTTTTATTATTAACTTTTTATGCGTTAACTTGATTTATTCTATATCACGTTCTTCGTACTAACGCCACATGAAATTGAATTAAACAGCACATTCGCAAAATGCTTAAAAACAGCATATTTTTTTAGAATTCCTAATAGAGTGTAGGAGGTTATCACACGTATTTTTATGTTAATTACATTATGTCTTTAAAAACTAGACGCTTGCGCTGCCACCCCTGAAATAGTTATCATAAAAAAAGAAAAAGAGTATAATGATTTTAATGAATCCAGCTAGTGTAATTTCAGAAAAATACCGAACGTTTCAAACTGGATATCTAATTTTAATACATGTTTACAATCACATTAAAAGTAGAAAAACTAGTCTTAACAACTGTGTTTGTTACTTTTAAATTGCTTAGTTTATTACTCAGTAACATTCCAAATTAAATATGAAGGTATCTTTACTGAATTGCAACGTGCTGGCGCGTAGGAGATAAAGGTTTTCTGTTTTCGGCTGCGGCAACACACTGCTTTTATAGAGCCGAGTTTTTTAAATAAAACTGAAAGGTAAATGTGCTCCATTTTTTCGAATGGCGGCAGTCCCGCGCAATGGATGTAAAATTGTTATATTTCGAACAGGTTTGACACTGTTTAATTTCTTTAAATGAAAGAAGTGCTCTGATATTTGGAATGAATGAATTTGGATGAATAATGAAGGGCTCTAATATTTGGTGGCAGCAAGTTGAAAAGTGATTCAGACATTTATGGTAAACCAACGCAAAATGGCAAAACGAAATTAATAGCCCGTCTAAGCTGACGCTGCTTTGGTCTATAAAGGTATGTATGTTTTATTATTAATTATGATTTCAGACATAAAATGGTGCCTACCATCTTTAAGCAATTTTAGAGTTTCTTTCTCGATTCTGACAAGCTCAGGTTTTTTGTTCTGTTACTTTTTGTGATAGCCAAAGGCAACCTAAATTTTTTATATGAAACCCTTCGTGAATATATTTATATATAGCTGCGAATCTAATTTTAAGTTATTCCTGTATCATTTGGTAGGTATAGTGATTATTATTGGTCAAAGGTTTTCGTATGGCCGATAGTTTTATTGGAATATAGTAGACGAAGGCCTTCCTATGTATTCTTTATACAAGATACCTCTACGGAATCCTGTAAACCATCTGTATAGAGTTACACGAGAAGGGGCTTTATTTTCATACGATAAGTTTACGCATGGAAAACAATCTTCTTGATTTAGCCTTAGACCGTCTTTGATTTAACCTTATTTTAAAACTCGGAAGAAATCATAGCTCGATAATGTTTCCGTATTGTCTCCGTTTTCATTTCCTTCCAAATTTATTTTATATATATATATATATATATATATATATTTTATTGTTGACAAAAATTAATTTCTTCAGAAGTTTTGGTATTCAATTACTTCAGGTTTTATGATCCTTATTAAAAAAATGGAAGGGGGGAACATATATATTGAAATTGTTGCCACACATTGTCTTCTTCGAACAGAAAAGAATTCAAATTTACGTATCCAACAAATAATTTCTTTACTTCGTATCTTCTGTCCCTATCTTGAAAATTTGATAGTTAGTTACATATCTCTGAGCATATCCTTTTGCAAACCCCAATATTAAAAAACGAAAAACTTCTGAAATGCGCAACTTTTCATTAAAGATCAAGTGAAAGAAGATTAAAATGTTAACAATTTAATTTAGATTATAAACACATAGCTTCACATTAGCAAATAGTAAGTTTTACGCATATTTTTATAATAACTTTTAAAACTTTCGAAAAAATGATGCTTTCAGATGCACCAACTGGTACTTGAAAATATAAAATATTCAAAACACATTTTTTACAGCTGCTTTAGGACTCAGTGCACAGGAATGAAAACATTCCCTGAATAAGAATCAATAATATGACAAGGATCAATAAGAAAGGTAACACATTGAGACGGAAAATGTCAAGGGTGCAGTTCAAAGAATTGACATTTAAATCCTAAAAATAAATTCAAAGTATGTAAAAAATTCTTTGAAGTCCTTTTTAATGATTGTTTCCCCGGAAGCAGTTCGTTGTAAACAGGGATGCGAATAGTTGCTAAGCAACCAGAAAGAATTCCCCATCGTTTCCTGATAGTAAAAAGCTTTCACTGTTTTGGTATGTTTTCAAGCCTTAAATTTTAATAAACGTGTGTTGATCCGTGAAAAGAGATTGGATGTAATTTCAGATACTTTTTACTTGCCGCCTAATTAAATTGACTTCTGAAGAATTAATGAATAACTCACAGCACGTTTCTTTAAGGCTCATTCATTTTGGCATCTGACATTTAACCGCATTTTTTTGTATTAAAATTAGAGATATTTTTACTGAATATTTATTATTTTTACTGACTATTTGATCTCTAAATGTCAAACATAATAACCTGAAGAGAAAATTATTGTTGTTGTTGTTGTGACTAATCTCGCTACCAGACCAAGGTCACAAAACTGATCATCGTAAAGAGTGCAAGACCTGCGCCTGTCGTTGGCAAAAGTCTTAAGAATCATACAGGTGACAATAGAATTTGTGGCAAAGAAGGGCAAGACTGCGCCTGACGTTTGCAAGAATCTTAAGCACCTTACAGGTGACAGTACAATTCGTTGCGCCTGTCGTTGGCAAGAACCTTAAGCACCATACAGGTGACAGTACAATTCGTTGAAAAGAGGGCAAGGCTGCGTCTGTCGTTGGCAAGAGCATTAAGCATCATACAGGTGACAGTACAATTAGTCACAATGTGTGCTAGACGGCACCTTAAGCACCATACAGTTGACAGTACGACATTGTTCAGTTTCGCCCCTAATTTTAAAGGAGAGCATCCCAGGAGGACGGGGGCAATGGTCTCCCATCTCCCTTTCAATACCACCTCTCGAGATGACTTTCGGCTAGCCGTATATTTTAAGTGCCCCCATGCCGCACAGACATTTACATATATCTATGCTTTCTCCAGGATTCGAAGCTGGGCCCTTCAGTACGCCAGTCAGAGTCACTAACCACTATCCGGTTGTGCGGCGAGGCAATTATATTTATATTAACCTTTTCCTGGGAATTGGGATATATATGTCTCACGCGTACGTCACGTTAAATAAGACTCAATACACTCTAGAAGATTAAAAATTTGGTATCTGCGGAGCAGGAAATGGCAAATTTGTTCTCCTGTTCCTTGTCAATTTGTTCTCCTGTTCCTTGCTGATTCAATAATTGACTAAAAGGCTTCAAGACATGAAAAATTAGTCTCAAGTTTAAGTATATAAAATTTGCTTGTACTTCAAAACTATGAATTAAAAATTTTAATCACGTTTAACTTGAAAGAGATTATATTACAAACATCACCGATGTTAGAAAATTTTCCTACGTAGGATTGTAATTAGCAGCAAAAACGTTTCTACCATGTCGTTTCAAATATAGTTCATATTATTAAGTTTTTTTTTGGAAAGGAAGCAGTTAATTTTGTTATAACTCCTCTATCCAAAATTATTGCGCTTTCTGCCATTGGTTGTTGTGAAGGCAAGCATTCATATTTGAAATTCGATACTTAATCCTCACTGAAGTCTCAAACGAGTTCTTAGATTATCTTCGAATCGGTTTCCCTGTCTATTGTTCAAAACCTCTCAGATGGGAAAATTGCAACTCGTAAAATTAATCAGGTTGTAAGGTATTTCTTCCACCTTCTTCGCATGCCTTCATAGCGTAGTGGTTAGCACGCTCGACGCGTATTCAAGAGGTCCGTGGTTCGAGTCTCGGCGAAGGAGTTGCTCATTTTTCATCTCTCTCGCTCAAAAAATACCTAATGTCTCTACAAGGTTACTAGAAAAAACACAAGATGCAATAATTAAATAACCGATATATTTTATTGAACTCGTCAATTCGAAGGATGGCTAGACAATATTCCAAGTTAATATCTTCAGTTTTAAAGTTCAGATATAATCATATCAAAAGAAAACGAAACGTCTGACCCAGTGCTATAAAAGCCAGCGATTCAGACACAATCAGTTTAGATGGTGTAAATGCTTAAAAGACCTTGGAAGCTCGGAGTGTATTTTAAAGCCAGAGGAAAAGCCCAAATGTATATTTTGCAACCAAGATCACGACAGTTCATATGGCATGGGGGGTTTTGTTTCCTTTTGTTTTCTCAATATATGCGAATCTTATCTGTAATCGGAACATATGCGATATGAACTGGGCTTTTCGTCTGGCTTTAAAATACACTCCGAGCTTCAATGGTTTTTTATGCATTTGCAGCATCTCATTATAGCACCTAAGCTGATTGTGCCTGAGCCGTTGCCTTTTATAGCACTGGGTCAGACGCTGCCTTTTCTTGACGTAGGAAAATTTTCCGGCCTTCCCAAATGCTAAAATTGCTGAAAAATCTAATCCACAAAATTACAGTTATAGCGAAATACTGGAAAAAAATCTACTAAATTGCCAAGAATTCAACTCCATTTTTCCAATTTTTAAAGATAAAAATGCTTTACACTTCCATCAAAAAAGGATGCACATTACCTCACAGCTTAATAAACCTAAAATCCTCACGCAAAAGTTAAAGCCATTTAACTGATAGTGAACTTCTCAGAGCTTGAAGACTATAACGTGTATATGGCTACGTATAACGTGTATACGAGACAATTTCCCTTAGAAGGTCCTCCATGAAGGCATCCCTCCCCTTAGGAAGATAACACTGGAGGCTTTGCTATAATCAATAACCAAACCTAACCATATTTATGTTTTCGTCAATGCACTTTTTAGGAAGATGAAAGTAGATAATATATGGTTCGAACTTGTTAGGACTCAAGATGATAAATATTTGTAATTTTTTTTAGTAATCTTTATATGGTCATCGAGGTAGTTACTAATAAATAAATAATTACTTGTAACTTACTGGTATTTCTATTTGACACTACAATACAGAATAAATGAAGTTATTATTTTATGTTCTAGATATAGATTAATTTTCCTCATTCCTTAAAATTTAGTTTATTGCATTAACACAACGCAATATACTGGTTTCCATCTAAGGAATGTTTGTTTATTAGTGCAAAGGGATTTAGTCCCGAAGGACTATTACTTTCGTTTTGCGATTTTGCGTTGATTCACTCTGAATGCCCGATTCACTTTTCAAATTGTTGCCACTAAATGTTATCGCTCTGCATTAAAGTTTAAAAAATGAAAAATCTGCATAAATGTATGCATGTTTCTCGCATTATGATAAAACCTAGAGCCATCGAATTTTGAATGACGTAATCCTACTGCGAATATGGGCATCTGGAAGCCCTAATTTTGAATTTGAAATTTGCTTTATTATCGATTTTATGTTTTGTAACATTTCAACGAATTTCTGATTAACAAACTAAATGATTTCAAAGCGAGCAATGGCAACACTGTACGGAAAAAAAACATTTTTATCTCCAGCGCACGAGACTTACGGAAATTCTAAAGATATGTTCATTTTAAAATGATTTTGCGATATTGATTTTGAACTGAATTTTATGGTTTGAGTACGTAGTACATGATATTTAATAAAAAAAAGGTAGCACACGAAACGTTAAAAAAACGCGCCTTTGGACGTAATTTAAAATCTGAAATCTTTCAGATTTTTTCTTTTTTTTTAGGCACATACAATTTTTACAACATCTACTCTTATAATAGCATTTTGTAGCACTTTCGTTTACTGTTGTATTCCTGTTATTTTATAACATTTTGCTGCCGTGAGTTTTGATTTGTCAAGAGTTCCTAAGCAGTAACTGTGAACTTAATTTATCACCATACCTAAGAGTGTCAGTATGTTTACTCCTCTCACAATTTGTCTTTCGGTGGCAGTAAATAGAATAATAAAAGTAATCTAAAGACGAGCTATTGCGGTGTAACGATTGGCGTATCGGCTCCCAAATCTCGCTCCAGACTTGACTAATTTTCACCAAATTTTCATTTGAACTTCGTCTTGTTCCCACAACAAATATCTCATATCTCCGTGTGTGCTACCGTTCTACAAGCGTTTAGCGCATTTACTCGTAGATTTGTAGTTTCAATCCAGGCTAGGTAACAGTTAATTTTTTCATGCTTTTTAGATTCGAAAAAATCTGTTTCTGCAAAAATGCCCGAACTAAAATGTGGTGAATGATAGCTCATGAAAACTTTGATTTGGCCGATAGTGCTTCTTATATTACTCCAGCTACGCTTTTAGCAGGGAAGAATGTAAGAAACTACAGTACTGTCGTGTTGTTAAGGCCTGGCTAATAGCTGGAAGATTTATAGCTCGAAATCGGCAAGGTCATACTCATTTTGTTTCCCGCTTCTAGAAAATATAATAGGCTGCACACGTGCTATGAAATGCTTCACAGTATAGCTCTGAATCTTAAAATTAGTTGCTTATATTCCGAAAGACGCGAGACTATATAAAATATACCACAAGATTATATAATATATACACCACATAGTTTCAGGTTTAAAGGAATATAATGAGTTTTTTTTTCTTCGCTTGTTCTATTCACCTAGAGATTTCATTTCTTTGATTACTTCGTATCTACATACAGAAAAAATTCAAATTTCTTACCATTGATTTCAAATTAATTATGTAAATAGCTTTGGGGAAACAATCTAACTCTTCTCCTTTTCAGCGAGAAAATAAAGTTGAGAAACTAAATTATTAAGAAACTGAAGTTATATTTTCCCTATTTTCTAAGTAAACATATTGTCACACTCTTTACAAATATTGTTTTGATGACAAAGCTTTATGTAGTTTCTAAATTAGCAGAAGATTTTCTATAATAACTCTGATTTCAAATTAAATCAAATAAAATTCTGAATGCTTTCAGATTTTACATTACGTCCAAAGGGACGTGTTTTAACGTTTTGTGGGTTACCTTTATTTATTAACATCATGTGCTTCGCACTTAAACCATAAAATTCAATTCAATAGCAATATCGCACAATAATTTTAAAATGAGCATATCTTTAGAATTTCCGATACACAGTCTCGCGCGCTGGAAATAAAAATGTTTCTTTATTCCGTACAGTGTTGAGTTTGTTATCGTTAAGTATCTTTTAAATCGTTGAGTTTGTTAATGAAGAAATCTTTAATGTCTGACAAAATATGAAACAGATAATAAAAGAAATTCCAAATTCCAGATTTGGGCTTCCAAATGCTCCTATTCGGTGGGGGATTACGCTATTCAGAATTTGATGGCTCTAGGTACCGTTGTTTTATCACAGTGTGAGAAACATACATACATTTATGCAGATTCATCATTATTTAATTTCTTTAAATATAATACAGGGCTGTAATATTTGGTGAAATTGTCAAATATCCTTAAAAAGTGTCAAATATTCTTAAAATTATTTCAGTTTGAAATCTCAGTTCAATACATT
Organism: Stegodyphus mimosarum; assembly: GCA_000611955.2. Lineage (NCBI taxonomy): Eukaryota > Metazoa > Arthropoda > Arachnida > Araneae > Eresidae > Stegodyphus > Stegodyphus mimosarum. The sequence goes on along the minus strand of KK114982.1, from coordinate 232,413 downwards.
TTAGATTTCAGAGCATTTACGGACAAATTCTTCTAAAGTATTATTTCAAAAATAAAATGTAAAATATCACAAATTCAACACTGTTGCGTGCGTACGTGTTTGTAACAGATCGAATGCACACAGAATTGATGACAGCTTGATAAAATTTCTTTTACCAAAACAAAAATTTCACAGTTCTGGGAATCTCCACAAAAATACTCGTACAGCTCTTCGCAGTATCACGGAGTACAATCAGTTATTACACCTCAAATTACTTTGAACGTTAAACACAACGCAATACAAAGTGGATCTAAGCTCTTACGGATATCTCAGTGCTTCGAAGTCGCTCTACAGTAACAGCTGAGAGCAGGTCTAAGTTCCGCTGATGAGCCGTGGTTATTGCATGTATATACAACACGTGTTCCGGCTGTCTTAAGTTTAATGCCGAATAGTGGGTCCAAGAGGACAGGAGTTGAGTTGTTTAAACAGAAGTCGTGACCAGTGTCACGTGAGTGAGCTGAGACGTCTGGTTGGCTGATGAAAACTCGGCCAGTAAGCTAAAAGTAGACAAAATATACACAAACACAGAGAGTAAAGTAGTAAAATAACATAAGATAGTGAAGTAGTAACATGTCCATTCAGTAGTATTCATATTTTGCGCTTGCAATACCCTCAGAAAATATAATAATGTCCTTCTAGAGGAGTGCGAAGTCACATAACAGGTCACCCGCTTTAGTGGAGACCGAGAACTTTCTTCTTGATTTACACGGAAATCATGGGCAGGCCACAAATAATTTAGTTATAATTGTCTAAGATAAATACTGTAGAGGAAAATTATATACATATATACACAGTTCAATTCAGGAGGTGCTATGTAAAGCACTCCGGTTGGCCGACTCTCGATTTTGCCGAATTGATTTGATTTTATTCTCTGATTCAGTTGCTAGCAAATAAAAGGCTGTTCATCGGTCTCAAGTGACCAAAGCGTGGTAAAAAAGCCTTAGTGCGGACTTTTACTGATTTACTATCTTTGGATTTCATTTGGACTTGATCAGGAAAATGTCGGTTGTTCAACAAACTGTGGATCGCTTTCATCCACTGAATTCCAGGAATGATAGCCTAACCTCCAATGAGCAAGTTGAACTGATATTCCTGAGCAAATTTATGAATATAATACATGGAACGGAACGAGAATTGGCCGGGCAAGCTTGCACCCCAGTAAGCCTAACCGCCTCTTCATCTAGCCATCTGGACGCATCTGAAGCGGAGCCCACCCATTCTAACGATGTGGAACCAAATATGGAATGGATTACTCCCAGCCACAGTGGTAAACGGCCACTTAGTCCTGAAAAACCAGCTGAATTGATGTTGAAAAACCAATACCATGTATTAACTCAGCTTCCTCCCAAAGAAGCTCGTATAAATGGCATTGAATTCATTACTCACTCCACTATTCAAGGTGATGTTGCAGTAAAACGCAGGTTGAAACCGAGGGCTGCAAAAGCTGATGATTCATTAAAAAAATTGGAAATTCCCTCTACAAACCCTTCTAAAGTAGCGGTCAGTAGCCACGCAAATGTGGCGCCATCTAATGAGATCCCCGAAAAGCCGGCTGCAAGTACATCTCAGAAGGAAAGCATAGTGCGGCCTATCGGAACTGCAGATGAGGTCGCGTGCCCAGCTGGGCCAACAGGTGATGCTGATGATTATGAACTGGCACTACTCGGACAGAGGGTTTATTAACTTTCCCAGATCGGCCGTCTAAAATATCTCCGACCAGCGTAATAGATTGCCCCATTTTATGGACAAATTTTATTGAAACTCTGGAAAAAGAGAGTATAACTGAGTTCAAAGTAAAAAAAGAACGCAGAAGGCCACTATGATATCAGCACTCAAAGCTCTGATACTCACAGGAAGATGACGGCACTATTCAGTAAATTTTAATCTCTCATATCATTCATACCTTCTCCCAGATTAGAAAAAGCTTAAAAGTTGTAATTAGGCACTTGCCAATCGATGTCGAACCAGCAATAATAGAGGATAAGTTAATTGAAAAATCTTTTATAGTCCTAAAAGTGGAACAATTAATCCGATGACGTGGCACAGAAAAAGAAAAATTGCCAGTTTTTCTCTTCACACTCCTGAAAAATGCCGGCGACGGGGAAATTTATTTTTAAACTAAATTTTCTAATGTATATGCAAATTAAAACTGAACGCTACCGAGGTCGGTGTTGCAGGTGCCAAAGGTTTTACCATGCACAAGCGGGCTGTAATCACCCACCGAGGTGTTGCAAATGTGCAGGTGATCATGAAAGTAGGGACTGCCCTATGCCTCGTGATTCTGAACCGAAATGTTGTAACTGTTTCGGGAAACACACAAGCAACTGGAGAGGTTGCGAAGCCTTTCCCAAACAGAATCAACCATGAAAGGCACCACTAGAAATGAGGATCGCATAATGGTCAATAAATACTATGCTCAAGAGGTAAAAACCGAAATTTTTGTTGATAAGATCATAAAAGCAGTTAAGGATGCATAGACAGTTATGAAAAATCTTCAAGATCTGATAACTCCCCTACACAAGTCCCAACAACAAGCTAAGGATCCAACATTAGTGACACCCCAAACTCAGAACATTAATGAATAATCATCCTAGACTAAAAATTTCCCCTATGAGCATCTTAAATTGGAATGCGTGGAATATTACCACCAAAGTGGCTGAACTACAAGATTTCATATTTTCTCACAACATCGATATTGCATTAATCACGAAAACTCACCCCACACCTTCACACTTCCTTAGTATCCCAAATTGCAGATGCTACAGACAAGATAGAATCCGGCACAGTGGCGGTGGAGTCATCATTTACGTCAAAAACAGTTTTAATTCAAACCTTTTAAGTTCAGATAACACAAAAGGCTTCGATGAAGTCAGAGCCATAGTCAGCATTCTAAATTACGGAAATGTTACCATCTACTCCCTGTATAACCCCCAGGACCTTAACTTACAAGATCAGCACCTAATCAACTTATTAAACAACTCATATTCCACCATTTTAGGTGGAGACTTATATGCCAAACACACAAGTTGAGGCTGTAGAAAGTGCAACATAAACGGCGACCTTTTGTAGAACTTTCTTTTCAATAACCCATGCTATATCTATCCTCCTGAAGAATTCACCTTCAGGCCCACCAACATTCAGCAGTATCCGATATACTTGACATATTCCTCACCTCATCAAACATACCCTGCACCAAATTCAGTGAATTCCTTAATAAATATACCCCTTCCCTACATTAACTCTCTCAAACCACAGAAGAAGTTGAGTCGGACATTGAAATTCTCACTAATAATATCAAAAATGCATATGATTCTCCAACGATAGAACGCAAAAGCAATAAACAAAACCTGAAACTCCCTCTGGAAATTAAAAATCAAATTCGAGAACGTAATCGCCTGAGGAAACATTATACATATTTACGTGACCCAGTTATTAAATCTGTAATCAACAACATAAACAGAAAAATAAAACGTGGCTCCATGGTTCATCAGGAATTCTGACTTAAAACTAGACCTAAAACTAGATGACATCAAAACATACATCGGGAAAATAAATAACAACTTTTATACCAAAGCCACCAATACTGACATCGTTAATTATGCAGATAATCTCAGGTACGAACTCCTAGAAATGGACTTCAATCTCCGCCCATATGCTACTCATCTTTGTACTTACGATATCTAAATAATTGGCGTAACTCTTTCCACTATAGCACATCAATTTTATTTTTCTCCATACGCACATATTTCAAGCAGCATTCACGGCGGTCAGTACTTGGGAGGGTGACCACCCGTGTGACTGCCGCCAGTCAATCACGTAACACCCGCCTCCTTAAGAAACTGCTTTCTACATTTTCTATTAGAAATTTCTGTGAAGATATCGCACTACTATCCTTTCTGTTTCCCTGCATTACCCATATTTTCCTGATTATTTCAATGGGCAGAAAGTCACAATTCACATTAATGGAACTTTTAAATTATTCTTAAATTATATTTCCCACCTCCGAGGATATGGTCTCCTCTCTGATTTGACTTCGCCCCTTACAAATGCAGGATTTCACTTTACGTTATTTTTTATGCTCACCTACTATGTGCAGTCTGTACAATTGACACAGGCACGGGCCTAATTTATAATTAATTCCCATTACTCTCAGAGTTTACAACCCGAAGTTCTTCATTCAAGGTTTGCCTTACCCAGGGATAATTAAGGTGCTGGTTAAGAGCGCGACAGAAATCGCGGTGAGGCCAGCCTAAAACCAAGTATCCAAGTATTAATCATGCTGCTTAAGTTTGCAAGTATCAAAGTTCAAAACTGAAAGACACTAGTAAATCAGAAAGAATATCCCCATTAAGTTGGGAAATTCTGATTAGCACATAGCAAATGCGCCGCATATGGTCTGAGAAAATGATCTTCATTCAGAATTTCGTAGTGAAAGACATTGAATGAGGTCATGTGATCGCAGCCAGTAGCGTCATTAAAGAATTTGGAATTTATTTTTTGAAGTTATTTTTCCAAGGGCTCCATTCTTAGAACTTCGTGCATTAGTTTGTTTCTGACATAGTAATGAGCGTTTTTCATAGACCTCAGAAACGTATTTTGCACGACCTGTAGCTTGTTAATATCAGCATCAGTAGCAGCTGCCCAGGCGAGGCATACGTTATTATCGGCGTCATAGTAGATGAGTCTCATTTTAGTAAAATGAAGCTTTGAGTATTTGCCACTTAGAAAGTCAAACACTTCATTACCATTAGCGCTTTACTGCGCACTTGTTGAATATGATGCGACCAGGTAAGTCTGTTGTTAAAAATCATTTCTAGGTAGCGCGCTTGATTTACAATATTGATCGGCTCGTTAAAGAGTGTGAGATTTTTCTTAGTCGTAACATTTCTTTTCCTTCTTCTAATGATCAGTAGTTGCGACTTTTGTGCATTTACTGCATCATTTCTCAATGAGGGAACACAGTCCTACAGCTTATGGATAGCATGATTCACATTAGCAGATATGATAGCTATGACCGTGTAGTCGGTATAGCACGGTTAGCATAGCACTGTGATGATGATGCTCCTGTGTGAAGAGTCTTCAACATAACGCTCATAGCAGATTCTGTCTCCGATCTTACTATCGTTTTCACCCGGTCGCCGAGAAATCGCTAGTAAATTCCATTTCTCGGAATTACTGGAAGATATATGAGGATTGGATAAGTTGCAGGTGCATAAGGATCAATTACAGTTATTCAAGTACAACACCCATGACAGTTATAAGAGGAACCGGGCCGAAATGTCGACAAGTGGAGGCTAAATTTGATGATTTGGGCAATTTCTCGTCAAACCTGACGATAAAAATAAACGCCCAAACCATTGCCAGCTTGGCTGTATCTCGCCAGTTTAGCGAGTTAGCCATTTTCTCAACATTAAATTGACTTGCCCTCGTATTCTTATCTTCCGGCAAAGCTTCGCCTTCTTTAGATTTTTTATGTTACATTGCACACAAACAATACTACGCTTTCACATATAATTTCATTAAAATTATTTACATATGTGCAAAATTCGTAATAATATTTACTGTAGAAATGTTTTATATTAATCGGGATGTTGCACAAATGTAAGTGTTAGTATGTCGAGTCAATAGGAATTTTTTGAAGCAGGAGTCATGAAAATCGAGCAATGCCCTCGCCAGGTCTCGAACCTCGGACCTCTCGAATACGTACCGAGTGTCCTGACCAAGACCCTTATACCAAGAACGCATGCTAGAAGGCGCTAGAAATACCTCATATACTACTCCTTTTAAAGGGCGACTGGAGATTAGGGGACCCAGTCGCCATATCCTGGTAGTGGAGAATCATCATCTATCACCCCTTTTTTAGTTCGGGCGCCACTATTGTCATTATAATTTTTTTAAAGCTGCAGACATGAAAAATGCGCATTGCCCTCGCCGGGACTCGAACCTCGGACCTCTCGAGTATGCGTTGAGTGTGCTGACCATTCCCCCACAAAGACAAGCTAGAAGGTAAGAGAAATACCTAATAAGTATAGTAAATTTAACTAAACATTTGCTATTTAGAATTTGCCTTTGCGCTCATTCTTATTGATTTTGAATTGCTGCATATGCAAATTACGTAAAAGCAATATCAAATTAAAGAACGATTCTTGCTATAGTAAATAAATTACTTCGACGATATCTAGATGTAATTATTTGGATGTTATCTTACTTAATATTAAGAAAGAATTTTTTTTCCCAGAAAGATTTCCAAATTTTTACATTACAAATGATTAATTTCGCAACTTAAAGACAATAAATATTTTTTGACTGCGTTTAATATCGAACAGTGTTAATTTTGTTTTGTTACATCATCTCAGTTTAATAAAGTAATAAAAAGAAGCTAGTAAACTTAATTAGTCTTAAACATTTTTAAAAATTAACTAATTATTAAAGAAAATATTTTTTCTCTGCTTGAGAAACATAATAAAGTGAGAAATAAAATGTCGTGTAAACATTCGTGAAATAAATGCATAAACATTAATTTTAAATCGCATATTTCATTCGAATTAGCATTCTAATGCATAAATATTTCTATTAAAAATGATATGAAAGAATTAAGTTTTTTCTATGGATGTAAGAATATATCGAAAGCAAAGGAAAATAATAATTGCTCCATGGTATGGCCTGCGATAGACAAAGCAAAGTTTTGAACTAAGTGGCATTGCAAACCAGAGGGAAGAAAGACTCTACTTCTTAAGCTTGAGTTGCGATTAATTGAATGAAGAAAATTTAATTTGTTTCTTGTTTTGATAAGAGATTTTAGAATCTTAATTTAATCGTCTTTTTCTTTATATAATTTAGTAATCTTTTCTCAATCTGTAGGTTTTGTTATTTTGAAGGGTATTAAATTCATTTTACGCTTAAGAAAAATTACAAACATTTAAAACAAAGGAAGAATTTCAGGAAAAAGATAATTAAAGATTTTACTTTGTTTTCTTTTATCTCTTTTAAAAATAAAGCCTTTTATTTGAAACTCAAACAACGAATTAATATTTGTGGCGTTGTTGCTCAGGAAAGGTTTTTTACGTCTGATACACTTTTTATACTTTTATGTTGGAAAGAATACGTATTAGATCTATTTATTATGATTTAAGGATATGATTTAACTTATAATTATTATATTATGATTATTTAATTAATAATAGATTAATTATTATAGTTATTGATATATGATTGTGAAAATTAAGTACATTATATTTTGATTAGGGAATTATAATTATGAATATTAAATGCACCTGTGATTACAAAACATTATAATTTGAATGCAAGCAATTAAAGAATATTTTTAACAGGAAAAATTTATATTTTGATACACAGGTTTTATATAAGACTTCCTTTAAAAATGCGGTTATTTGGTTTTTGGTGTTATTGAGAGTAATACTTAGTAGAAAACGTTGTTGCCTTCCTAAACAGCATATTCCATGTATATGAAACATAAGTTTTGCAAGTACTTTTCTTAAGCTTAACATGGGCCCACCAGCGGCCGAACGGTAAAGTTGTTGAACCCTGGAATACCGACCTGGGTTAAATTCCAGGCAAACAGGTTAGCAGCATGGGCTTTTTCATGTTTGCAACTATGTGTATACAAGCCATCTTCCTGTAGAAAGTTCTTCATGAAGGAATCCCTTCCCTTAGGCAGATAGCCCTCGCTTGCTTTGCAGTAATTAAATAAACCAAGCCAAACCAAACCTTGTGCTTAACAAAACAGGTAAACAGCGCATATGAACCTACGAGATGTGAGAAAAAACATATGATCAATAACAAGTAATTAACTTGATGGATATAAGCTGCTGCGTTACATCAGCGGAATCTAGTTGGCCATTCATTTAGCTCGGCAGGTATTACACGGCTGCAATTCCATGCAATAGTTCACATAAATGTTGTTCAGGATAGTCTGCTATATTTTTACTCCCAATCTAGTCTTCGACAGCTATATTCCACGTCAGGATTTCACGCGTCACATTACCGCACTATGCTGGAGAGAATCATGGCTACTGGCCACGTCGATAAGGAGGACGACACACATCTTGGATGGCCACATGCATAGTCTTCACACAGTTTTGGCTTCTACAGCGAGGTTATATCGCGTTGGGCTTTTCACCTCTTTTCAGAAACTTTCAGCACTGCGCAGCCGTCAGGGTGAATGGAAATTTCCCAGCAGCCTTGTTTCCTGAGCTGAGAAAAGAATAAAACAGAAAAAATGAGTTCATTAGTTAAAGACCTTATAGATTCATGCATTTTCTATGATTTCCCCTGCTAAGTGTCTTTGTTAAAATATCGGTGGGCTCTTCAGATTATATTCGGCAGCTAAAGCGACCGTATAGAGTTGTAGCTAACTATGGGTGAAAAGATTTCCGTATAGTCTATTCCATACTTTTGCGAGCATCCTTTGGTGACAAGTCTGGCCTTATAGCAATCAACTGCGCCGCCCGTAGTTCGCTTCATCCAGAATCTCGAGAATTTTTACACGTGAAAAGGTAAAAGCTACCTATCCGATGCAAGTTGGAGTTTCTGCTTCTTTTCTTGTAAATAAATATCTCCAAACTGTTGGTATTTATCGTAAGTCGGTGAAATTATCAACATATGAAAATAAAACATACTTTAGTCATTTCAAACACAAATTTGAATTATTAAATAAGGATTACGTGATAAATTAAAAAATAAAGCTCTTAGATTGTTCTTCAAATACTTCTGTAATTTTTTTCGCTATTTTTCTCTCGAAGTACGCAGCAATCTATTTTCGCTTAAAAAAGCCAGAGAACTAGGCTTCATGCAATCCTCGGCAAAAAAAATCGGCTATCAGAGAAAGGTAATCCTCGGCAATAGTGGCTATAAAGGGAAAAAGTATTTCTTGGAACTTGGAATAATAATAATAATAATAACAACAACAACAAAAAAAACGTATGCGTAAATGGCGGCGTTGTTTAACTAAAGGATTGTTATGAAAATGGTTGCCGGAAGAACATTTATGCGCATGGTTGCCAGAGTTTGTTATATTCTAAAAATTTGGTGACTTCTACTAAAGTGGTTGCGTTAATACGTAAACATCAAAATATGGGTAATAAGTGATTAACTTTGCAAAACCTCGATTTAGAAAAACTTGAAGCTATCATGATTTAAAAACGGAAACATGACGGATAAAAGGCAAATATTGCTTGTTTACGCTCCATTATTTTAATGAACGTACATACGTTTACTAGACGAGGAAATAATTTCTATCACCAAAAAAAATTATCATTTGAACACAAGTGTCATTATTGCATAAAATTTCTGTTACTGAAGACAAGTAAAACAATGAGAAGTGTCATAAATAAACTTGTCAGATGTTACATTTTCCACGCAAAAACAGTTGGAAGACATTTTCTTTTGTTATCGGAAGAAGAAAACTATAGACAGTGTTCGATAATACTGTTGAAGTGCATTTGACAAGGTCTTTGTTCTTGGCTAAAGGCCTCAAAATTTGGATTGGCATTTTCACGTGTACATTTTATCAAACTCTTCCTAAAAAACATATATGCGAAAGCAATTTTCTTCTGTTTGCAAAGTTTCATAGCTTAGGAAGAAAAATAACGTAATTTATTCAGACAAAGAACAAATTCCAGAGCTGCTTGTAGAGAAATGGACCTAATTGGAAGAGTACATCACACCGAATAGAAATGTAGAACTTAAGAATGCACTTTATATCGTAGATACAGGGCTGTTTCAATCAAACATGAAAGTGATAGTAATAAGCTGGAAGTAATAAGTTTGTGAAGTAAATTGGCTTACATATATCAGAAGTTTATACACAGTACATAAGTGTGTGAAATTGGTTGACTTTTTAAACTACCTTTCTTTCTATGAAAGCTCGAAGAAATTCTTGAAGCGCCGGTTGAGGCTTTGTACGCTGATTTTTCTAAATGTTAAAAGCTTTGTAAATGCTTTAGGACCTAATTAGTTTTAAAATACAAAGTTCTCTGACTGCATCATAAATACGTTTGTTTACAAATAAGTTGAAATCTTGTGGGGATGACTGTAGAGTTTTGTGTTAATGAATCCAGTTGTTTTATAATTTTTCTTGGTAGTTTGGCCAGAACTTTGAATCCCGTAAATGGGCTGGTTGCATGGGCGGTTTTGTGAGTTTCTTCATGCGTAAAGTGTGCACGAGTCAGTCTCTCTTAAAATGACCTCCACGAACGCATTCCTTTTCCTAGGCAATAATCTGCCATAATCAAATAAACCAATCCAATTTATTATTTTACTTCAACTATCACTTTCGGCTCCTCACACTAGGAGGAAAATTAGTAATGCATTTTTAAGCGTAGAATTGTTGAGTTCGATAAAGACCCTGTAAGGTTTATCCTAATTTTATTAACAGTTATTTTAAGTTATGCTTCTTTCCTATCTATTGTAGTTTCAGATTACAATTTCCTACCAGAATGTAATTTCAGAAACGTAGTGAATGCAAATGAGTAAGACTAATATTTAAGTCGATGTTTGAGCGACTTCGAGAGTCTGGTTTCCTGACTAGCGCGCGTTTGCCTTTTGGATACATCTCTCTTAGATATTACTACGCTCGGCCATACTTTAGGCCCTTGCTTGGCTTCGCCGATTTAACAAATACACTCACTTCCAAAAGTTAAGCACGAAGATGAAAAATGCAAAACAAAAATTAACAAATACTGCTTTGATTGACACAAAACTTCGAAAGAAAGTAGCATGTATATTTATGCATAAAATAAAATCAATAATTATATACAGAAATTAAAACAATATTAAATTTTTGTAACTTATTAGATAATGACATACTGGAGACTTAAACAGGATTATGTGTAAAGTGAAAATAAACAGCATAAAATGAAAAAAAGGACATTAATAGGGTACGTGATTCCCCTCATCTGTATACAAAGTTCACACATTTTACACCTCGTGACCATGCTTTCATTTAGATGTTCAACCACCGCAGAATTAAGCAATAGCCATTCTTTGTGTAGAGCAGTTTCCAGCTCAATAAGAAAGGCTGGAGGTGGGAAACGTGAAGATACAGCACGGCCAAGAGCATCTCAAAGATTTTCAATGGGATTAAGGTCGGGCGAATATGCTGGCCACGCCATACGCGCAATCCCTTCACTCTCCAGTAGTCATCGGCGATGTCAGCTCTATGGGGACTTGCGTTATCGTCCATTAAAACAAAAGTAGGGCCAACTGCTGCAGCGTACAACCTCACAATGGGTTCTAGGACTTCATCTCGATACCGGACAGCCGTCAAAGAACCTAGTTTAAAGATGTGCAGGTCGGTGCGATATCCTAATTAAATCCCTGCCCACACCATAATGCTTCCTCGGAATGCGTGATGTTCGGGATGTTTTGGGATTGATTGCGTGTTCGCTGTTCACGCCATATCCTTATACGGTTGTCATCTGGCTCCAGAGCAAATCTTGACTCATCAGGAAACACGACATTGCCCCAGTCAGACACATTCCAATTGACATGTTCCCGGCACCACTGCAATTTTGCCCCCTTGATTGGACGGATAGAGGAACACAAACTCGAGGCACCCGGGCTTACAGTCCACTCATATGTAATCTTCGGCGTACAGTATCTGCAGATATCGCCTTGCCAATGGATGTTGTAACCATAGATGTCACACGTGTGGAGGTCGCTCTGCGATTCTACTTGGCTACAATAGCAATATATCGATCTTCCGCGGGGGTTGTAACTCTTGGGTGACCGGCTACGGGCCTTCGGACAACTGTCTGTGTGGTTTGGAACTGTTTCCATAAACGTGAAATTACAGAATGATGAACGCCGAAGAAAAGAGCAACATCTGTGATCGACTGTCCTGCTTCAATGGACCCCACAGTCCGCCAGCGCTCAGAATCTTCCATTCGTCTTCTGGAAGTCATAGAAACACGTATGTCTTAAAACAAATTGTACGAAATATTTAAACACCTTCTATCAGCATTTACAATCAACTTCTGTAAACCTGCATAAAGCTGGCTCCTTATAAGACTGCTTTTTTTGCATATTTCTTGACATGAAAGCGCGACTGGCTGTTACCTAACATATTTGCACACTTCCATCTACCTCTGCAGCGAATTGCATCTTCTTCAATTCTGATTGGCTTCCGGAAATTAGCATTTCCTCTCTGTTCTTAACTTTTGGAAGTGAGTGTATTTAGGGGCCAACTACATAGAATCCTGATAGCTTCGGCTATCTCTTTCAATTAGCTTTAGTTAAGCATATTTAGTTTAATTTCATAATTATTTAAGTTCAAGTCCATATGGAGGCTTTGTGTATACCCCGAGTTATGAGTTGATTATACTTATTCTGGGAAATAAATGGTGGTTAACACTTTTTAAGTCTTACGTATTTGTTCACACACTTAAACGATTATTCGCTTACTAGTTTTTTGTGGGGTTCAAGGTTTTGAACAGTGAATTAAATAAATCAAAGCCCACAAACCTTCGGAAGCTATCACTGCTACAATTCCCCTGCCAGCCGTCACCGCTTTGGGAAATTCTGAGGTTTGTGACAAAGCTGTGTGGCCGGTATAATACTTTACTGGTAAGAAAAATATATGATAGTATTTAGTGCAGTATTCGCTTCTGAGAACTGAATTGTGAAAACTGAATTAGTGTTGTCTTATTTGATACACTAGCAAAGTTTTGAAGTTTGTTTTCAATTTTAAAGCACTGACTAATAATATTGCGTAAGGTTTGTTGCAACGTTTTGAGCTTGAAGATATGTTTCACTAGCTAGTATTCATTATAGCTATGAGCTCGGCCTGGTAAAACAATTATCATATCATAACAAAGTAGACTTGAAATTAAACCGCAATTTAAAATTGTAATAAAAATAACGTAATGAAGGAATCATAAAGGTTAGTCTATGTTTTGGGGTATCCCTTGAATTATCGCCAAGTAGTTGTTTCATTTATGGTAACCTCAACATTTTACGTTGCATGTTTTGGAAACCCTATCATGATGTGATTGGTTGTAATGCGTCATCGCTGTGATTTTGATTTCTCAAGGCCTATTTTTGCGTTAGATATTGCGTAGGAAGTACGCTGCTTATTTTGTGCTGTACACCGTAAAATGGCTGACTGTGATAAGATTAATCTAAAGTTTCTGTAGGATTTGGAATGAATGGGGGAAAACATTAATTGACTGGTATATAGATGAAAGTTTACTCAATAATAAATATCCTGCTTGTACGGAGGAAATGCGTATGGTCGAACTTAAGATCCTTTAAATAATTAAGGCTGAATTAAATTTGAATGTGCTGCGTATTTTGTTTAGTGAATGCAATATTATCGTGAATTTATGTGGCGACGTCAGTATGCAGATTCTAGTTCAGCTAATTTTAGACAGTTTTTTGGATGCTGTTAAGGAATTCTATTTGTCACACACGGAGGACACAGAAATTTCTAAATAAGGCAAGTCGGTATTTCCTTTTGTGCTGCGTAGATTAGATAACCTGCATTTCCTTTCTTATTTTATTTCCTTGTTTGATTTAAAATGCAGTTTATGGAGATTATATATTTTTTATTTTAATTATTTTTTATTGCATTGTGTTTTGGACGTCATTTTAGCGGGGAGGGCGTTGGACGTAAACAGAAATGGCGAAACAAAATCGCCAAACTTCGTCAAGGGGTACCCTGAAATGTATTTTTATCAACACAATTATTTACAATTTAAAACAAAATTGCTTTAGAGAAGGAAGAGAAGAAAATTTGGTTCTGATCCTACTTTATATTTTAGATTTTCATAATAAGTCGAAGCGACGGTGTTTTGTTATGGAAATTTGAAACAGAAAGAAATATCTGCAGCATAGCGATTGAGAAAATGAACGAACTCGTATCTCATTTGATATTTAGATTAAAATTGATTTTTGATTAAATTCTAACATTTCTGAATAAGTCATATACATTGAAAAATGGGACTTTTGCACGGTAATATTTTTCAGTATATTAATTAAAACTCATTCGAGATGAATATTTGCTTTATTTTTTCTAAAGAAAAACTTTAACAAATTCTTGCTTTCATATTCTGAAACCCTATTTCTTAATCTGAAGTTTAGAAATAGAATAAAACGGTCTGAATCTCTATTTCTAAACTGAATATTGATACAATATTACCACAGTCTTATTTTTTTAAATATTAATTTTAGAAGCACTTGTTTCCAATGTCAAAATTTCTCGAAACAAGATAGAATTTGGTCAAGTGCTTTTTTAGGGCAAGAATGCACAAACACTCTCTGCGAAAGTAGAGATGTTTTCGTGGAGGTTCTGCTAAGAACAAATGACCCGTATTCGCATTAAATGTTGCGGAAATCACAGAAACCGCATGCAGTCAACTCATTCAGAAAACGAACAGAACTTGGTACGAATTGCCTATGTTTAACTTTTTTTAGGTTCTGAACTTAGAGAATTCTATGAAAGCAATTTTAATAGTATGGATAATAGTGCTTTGAATATTGTGCTTTCGTAAATATAAGACAAATCTTTGTACGGTCCCTTAGAGTTAAATATCTGTTAAAAAAAGATACGCTTTAATAATGAAGCTATAAAATTTAATAGCTTTGCTTAAAAATTCCGTGGAGATATTCAAGAGCGCATTTTATGACTGAAATCACTTTTCAATAACCGTGTAGACCAAATCTGAGATTTTCAATAAAATTTACGGATAAACCGCGAAACAAGTGGTTGTTTTTTAATGTATAGTTTTCTCTAAGAAAAGTATGTGAAATTAGTGGCCCTTGACTCATTTTAATGCAGTTCTGGGTTCGTCCCAGGTTACAGCAAAGGTGTAATTATAATATAATAATAAAGATTGAAGTTTTAGTGACTATTAAATTGTACGTATTATTTATATACATTCTTGAGTGTTATAAAGAATTCTTCAGACGGTCTCCTAACAAAAAATACTTAGCTGATTTACAGATGGAATCAGGAAAAATTAATTGCTACTCAGTTCTAAAGCAAAGATTCAGTGAAGTACCCCAAATTCTACAATGCACTAATCTCAGAAAGCCTCATTTTGTGTCGGATGCAATTTCAGGGTTCGGCAGTACGTATTAATGTAAACAAAATTTGTGATTAACAAAAAGGAACAGTCACAACTGAGATCCATATTAATAGACATTCACCTGACTTCTAAGGTTTAGATGAATTTATGCACTAAAAACTGCTTGTTCGAGCAGCTAGGTGTCAGGAAATCTGGTTGCAGGAAAACGATGCCAGGTGACAGGAAAGAAACAATAGGCATTTATATTCTTGCTATTTTTTAACGAGCAGAAATTAACGATTACGTAAGTTAAATATTAAGAATTTTTTAAAGAACTATAATATTAAACTCAATTTTTAAATACATTACAGGGATTTGTTTAGTTTTACTAACCAGTTATTTTATCTTGATGTGTTTTACTATTCCTCTCGTTGCCCATTTGCCTGCCAGAAAGTCAATTTCTAGTTCACGTTTATTCAAAAGAGGTAGAATGGAGATAGGATTTAAAGGAACTTTTAGAGGGTAGAATCAGAGCGTGTTACACCTGCTGAAAGCCACGTTTGCTAATTGATTCTCTTGAAAGCAGTATTTCGTGGCTTTGCGTTATTCTCGCCATTAGGCTTGTCACGCCGACATTAGGTCAGAGCCAACTTGCGCGTTCTCTGTCTCTGTAGCCGGGGGCTATTAAGCTAACTTACATTTAATTAGTTAAGTCAAATTTGTTACTCTTATGTAGAGCCATGAATGCTGGCTGTTCCTAAGCACTGCCCTCTGTTCATTTTATTTGGCATAAATAAAAGGGTCTTTTACACCCTTTCTCAATCTTTGGGGTAATATAGAAGACAGCGATAATTCACTTTAGATAATTCACTTACTATTGCAAACTGATGACTATTAACGGGACGTACTGAGTTTGACATGCCTGGTCTAGAGCAAAACAGTACTTGTACTTCTCTTCCTATCTGAGCTGTGATTCAATTTGCTGCTGACCCCAAAAGATCATTAATTGATGACATATTTGCGAATGTTTCATGCAGGTTATGGAACATTTTTATTTAATTTTTTAAATCGTTATGACTATGTTTCTAATTGCAGTTTCTGTTTAGTGGAAATCACACAAGACGTTAGATTTTACAACTCTGCACTTTCCGCTCTAGAAGTTTCAAAATTAGCTCCCCAAAATTCGTCCTCTTTTTTCTTGGGGGGGGGGCGGTATCGTAATCAAAATTGCATCTAAGCGGTTAGCATCAAAGAAAATAAAACATGTAAGTCAACTAATGTAAGTGTCCTGTATAAAACAATATTACACTCATTTAATTTTTTGTTTTTAATTAACTATAAACACACAGTCACAATCGAGAAATGTGGCATTATATTAAACAAATAGTTTATGTTAAAAAATAAACGCAAATTTAGGTACAAAAGAAATTAATATACAGGGTTCGAAATTGTAGGTAACTATTCAAGCTAACGGGCTGTCTTCATGCGCGTTTTAATGGTTTTCCGCATGTAGGACGTGTTTATAAGCCAGTTTCCATTAGAAAGTAATCCACGAAGGCACTTTCCCCTTAGGCAGATAGGGCTAGTGTGCTTTGTCATAATCAAATAAACCAAACCAATACCACGTTTCCACAAATATACCTGAATTAAGCTTTTAAAAGTTAAATAAAAGTTTAAGAAAATGATTTTATGACGATTTCTTCGATAGTCTTATTCTCTAATAAATGTGTATATAATACATGTATAACTGATAGAGGAATTATGCTTATACCAATTTTTTTCTCCATTTTGTTTAGTGGACATACTTGTTTTGATTAACTGATAGCTTTATACAATGTTTTCCAGCGCGTTAACTGATAGCGTTATACAATTCTGTTACGAAAAACGGATGATAATCCTGTCGAAAAAAGATAATAAACGAGAATAAGTAAAATGTTTTATAAAGTAAAAGGCAACATAGAATAGGAATAAAAATATGATTTTCAAACGATGATTGATGATGATAGATGTTTGATGCTTCTTCGCGCATTATATTGAGAACCTAATTTCAGGCAAGAGAACTAAATATCAAATAGTTGAATTAAATCTGAAAAATAAAAGAAATAAACGTTAAACAAAAATGATTTTCAAATTGTTTTAATTGCATTAAATTTAGCAAAAATTTTGAAATTCGTGACATAAATTCAAATAATATCGAAGAAAGAAATAACAACAGCATTTGATATCCCAACCAAATATTAACGACATTAACTATTCACAATTAAATTCAAAACTATAAATGATTTGGCGAATAATGCAAACAACGTGCGGCATAATAAATATTTATAGTGACTTAAATCTTTTCTAGAACTTTAAAAGAAAACCTTGGATAATAGCAAATTAAAGAATGGAATCTCAAACATTTTATTGAGATAGTATCGTTTCTCAAAAACTTAAAAAATGTTTAAGTATGCAATTTTACACTCTTTTTTTCTTTCAGAAATTTTAATTTCCTTTTGAGAAGCAATTAAAACATTTTACTTTTACTCAACTGATTAGTAGATACTCAATTAATTTAGTAAGTAACGTTTCTCCAAATCTGGTAGTTTGTCATATGCACCAGCATATAATTCCATAACATTCCCCCAAAAGAAATACATTTCCCTCATCAACGTTTCTTTCAGATTTTTATAGCAAAATTCTAGTTTTTAGTTTGTTCTCCTTTTTTTTATATTAAAGTAATATCTATTTTAATACTATTGTTTGGAATGCAAGAATTTGTTAAATGTATTATGAGAAAATGTTGAATAATAAATGATAAAGTAACTAATATAGGATAATAGCAATAAAAAGACTCATTTTGAGAGAAAATTTCAAAAATGTTCCATCTAAGCAGTAAAAAATGAAGTTTTCATTAACATCTATTGACAGAAAGAGAATAAAAACCAAGAAACAAATTCTTGAAAGACGAACGGTAATTTTTCTTTGTTATTTTCACTTGGATACATTTTCCCTTTTGTCTTTTTAACTTCCGCCGCCGATGAAGAATGCTCTGCTCAACATTAGAGTCTATAATACTGCAAATTCACAAATGTTACTCCGATTTCTTTTGCTTCTCATTAGCTTAGCATTCAACAATCATCACACAGCAATTGCTACGCATTTCATTTAGTTTTGGCTATTACTGTGTGACATTACGTTTGAGTTTCACTAACAAATGTTTATTTAATTTACATCTTTCTTATCTGCCTCATTCGTCACGAATTTCGCTCCTTCCAGAATTTATGTCGGTTTGAATAGCAAGCAGCGTTACTATAAAATTAGAAGAATTGTGCATAGCTGTAACTTTTGTAGTTCACGCTGAAGTTGCATGTAAGGAAATTTCTCTCTCTTACAGAATCACTGCTGTCTGGAGATAGATAGAAAAGCATAAAAGCAGATTTGTTTTCTAGGTTAGAAGTCTGAATTACTGTTACGGTTTTAATTGAATTTTGTAGATTATGTTAGAATAAATTAAATTATTTGTAAAACCAGAAAGAGGCTTGCATTTTCAGCCAGATCCAATTGATTGGTACTTTTGTGTTGTATAATTTTAATTTAGCTCTCGCAAGCCATGATATTAAACGAATTTAAAGCTATCAGAATTAAAAATTAATTAATTGTTTAATTAATTTTTTCAATTAATCGTTTAAACAATTAAAGCTTTACCTATCTGTTTGAAACGTTTATCTATTCTAGTGGTGAGAACTCCTTTACAGAATCAGAATTATACTGGATCTCAAATGCTTTTTTTTCTTAGTAATTCCTTTGTAGTAATTCTAATGAAAAATTACTTACTTATGATATATCCTGCATTAAAGAAGAATTATAAATACAGAATTAAAATAGAGATCTTGTGTTTTTTACTAACGTAAATGAAGTCTATTGAAAAGCCTTTAGAGGTGAAATCTTATTTGTTTGGTTTACCTTTTTATACTGGTGGGTAAGAAGTGAAGAAGATGTTTACTCTTTCTTCATTCTGTGTTGGCAGTGTCTACAAGAATGACATGAACATAATAGCTCATAAAGCTCATCAGAATTCACTGCGCTTGCTGAGAAAACTTTCTTTCCTGTCCTATCCTTTTATATCAACAGAGGTTCATTTGTCATCATTAGGAGACTTAGCTATTCTCTTTTTATTGGAGGATGTCGTCTCTTTGCCTCAAACAGCGTCTAACGGAAGTAATTTCAATTTTGATGTTGTTAAATGATTTCAGTAAAACTTCTACTTAAGACATATAATTGTGTTTACCTTAAAGTTATATTCATAAAAATATAATGATAATTTTGTGTGGTAAAATTACTCAGTTATCATAACATGTCGGGGGTTTTAATAACATTTTCTAGATTAATAGGCAGAAAAACAGGTACTTTATAGGCAACTACATTGGCTCAATTTGGCGATTTTTTACAAATGAAAAGGTAAAATTACTTACCTGGTACAAGCTGGTGTTTTTCGTGCCTTTTCTTTAGAACGATTATCAAACTGTTGATATTTATCTTAAGCTGGAAAATATATGAACATGTGAAAAGAAACATACATTAAAAATTTAAAACAAATTGAGTTCTTAAATAAGGATTACGTCATACATTTAAAAAATAAAACACTTAAACTCTTCTTTAAACCTTTCTGTAATTTTTTCCCTACTCTTCTCCCGAAGTACATAGCGATCTGTTTTCGCTTAAAAAGGCATCAGAAAATTGCAGAGATTTGGTTTCGTGCAAATCTCGACAACGGCGGCTATCTAGGAAACGCAATTCCTCGTTATTCCCTTTAGAAAACTTTCAGTAAAATTCCATGCGCCTGTAGAAATTGCGCCGTAGTTTCTTTCATTATTGGCAAATTCCGGAACACATATTTAAAACCAAGTTTAAGGCTAAACATATCACGATTCGGGTCTAAAAACTGTTGTAACTTGAAATACAACAAAAAAGAACCTATAGGAAAAAGGTGGCGTTGCTTGACTGAAGCAAAGAACCTCTATGTAAAGAAGGAAAGGCTCCATAGACGTAATGTAAACCACTTTGTCTGCAATGCCGAACATTCGCCAAGGGATTTGGCG
The DNA here is from genome assembly GCA_000611955.2 of Stegodyphus mimosarum. Classification (NCBI taxonomy): domain Eukaryota; kingdom Metazoa; phylum Arthropoda; class Arachnida; order Araneae; family Eresidae; genus Stegodyphus; species Stegodyphus mimosarum. The sequence goes on along the minus strand of KK114982.1, from coordinate 212,267 downwards.
ACGGAATCTGTTGGCGAGAATTTCCCCTCTGTGATGTGCCGGTTCTTTGTGATGTGCCGTACCTAGCCGACATTTTCCCCCTCCGAGAAGTGTATAGGAAATTGAGGAACGCGGGTTAAGATGAATCGTTCTTTGACTTGTCGCGATAATTTAAACTCGGAAATGATGAAATATTAGGTGAAGTTTCACTTTCACTGGCTGATGAACTTCCATTGTCCATATCGCTACTTGAAACCAAAGAACCTATTCTTTGTTTAAACTCTTGCTAAATGTAACGGTCGAACCTGTCCAAACCAACTTCGACATTCAGCTTCGAGCTTTGGCGCTTTCTGGCGACAGATATTTCACGCATGCGCAGTTGTTTCCCTTTTCGTTGGAAGGGAGCCACTTCTGCTTCTGCGAAGTTTTCCTTCTTAACAGTACATATTCTTTGACTGAAGGATTGCTATGAGCATGGTTGCCGGAAGATTGGATATGCGCATGGTTGCACAGTTTGACTCATTCTGAAAATTTGGCGACTTCTACTAAAGTGGTAGCGTTAATACGTAAGTATTGAAAAGTACAGGCAAAGAATATGTACTGTTAAGAAGGAAAACTTCGCAGAAGCAGAAGTGGTTCTCTTCCAACGAAAAGGGAAACAACTGCGCATGCGTGAAATATCTGTCGCCAAAAAGCGCCAAAGCTCGAAGCTGAATGTCGAAGTTGGTTTGGACAGGTTCGACCGTTACGTATAGCAAGAGTTTAAACAAAGACTAGGTTCTTTGGTTTCAAGTAGTGATATGGACAATGGAAGTTCAACAGCCAATGAAAGTGAAACTTCACCTAATATTTCATCGTTTCCGAGTTTAAATTATCGCGATAAGTCAAAGAACGATTCATCTTAACCCGTGTTCATCAATTTCCTATACACGTCGCGGAGGGGGAAAATGTTGGCTAGGTACCAAAGAACCGGCATATCACAGAGGGAAAATTCTCGCCAACAGATTCCGTCGCCAAATCCCTTGGCGAATGTTCCCTTTTCTTTGTAGCGGCGTTGCAGACAAAGTGGTTTACATTACGTCTATGGAGCATTTCCTTCTTTACATAGAGGTTCTTTGGTACAGGTTACATATCTTCAAAAGAAAAATCTATATAATAAAAACATTGCATTTATTGGTTAAAGAAGTCATCAAAAATCATCATTAAAAAGTACAATTGTTTTCGAAAATCTAAAAAAATTAAAAGTTAAATTTTTAATCAGCATCATTCAGGTTGCCACACAGAGCTATTTGCTCCGATCTTCAGTTTGTTTCTTTAAAGCCTGAATGTTCATTGAAAAATCAGAAAATTCTTTTGGAATGTTTATTGGAATGTCTGGAAAGGCTTTTGAATAAAATAAAAATACCCCTTTTTATTCAAATTTCTAGCTTTCCTAAAATCATTACAAATTTAGCTTTAAAAAATCACACATTTTACTATGAACATATGTAATATAAATATATATGAAATGAGAAATATTTTAATCCTAATATGCATTTCTTAATTTTAGAAAGTTGGTGAAGTGTGTTATGTTATATTAACCATTTGTAATGATTTAGTCATAACTATAACTTATCTTTTCCATATTCCTCACCAGTCCGGAAATTAGCTTTGTGTGTATTTAAGCTGACGGTTTTGATTCATTAATTCAGAGAGCTTCTGACAATCGTGCTGGCTTTTAGTATTTTCATTAGCTTTTCTTAAAAGTGGTATTCCGGCTTTAGCACTATTGGTGGCAAATGCTTTAATTACGCGCCGGTAAATTATCTAAGCCAACTTATTCTTCTTAACGTGTAGTCTCAGACAACATTAGCAACTTTCGAATTCAATTACATGTTATGTTAAATTGAATATGCACAAGCTGTGGAAATTTCGTCTGTAGCCCAAGTTATGACGTTGTGCTCAAACTGAGAATAAACTAAAAAGACTGCTTAACCTCCTTCTGTATTTCTGAGTAGTTTAAGACGTAACGATAACTCGCTATCTGTCTAGTAAGGTTGGAATGGCTTTAACTATACTTCAGTTACTATAAGAACCCTAGCTAGAACAAGCTGAAGAATCAGATAAATTAAAGGAATTGTAATTAAATCTACACTCATGTCCAAAATTATCTTTACATACACAAAAATGATGATATTCAATGAAATATCGAATCAATGTGATCCGTATTTGCAGGGAATGTGTGAAAACCAAGCCTAATTAGCATTATCCAATCAAAAGTAATAAAACGGTTTGTGATATGCAAGTCTAGGCGTTACGTCATCCAAGGGTGAATCAAGCGCTTTGCGCAAACTGAATATTTGAGTGAATTTCTGCAACATAGCTTTTGATTTCAGTGTGTAGGGATTCAAAGCGGTTTGTTATAGCTTCGAAGTATCATTTCGAACAATCTGTAAAGTGGCGAATTATCGGTCGTTTAGAAGCAAGGCAGTCAATCATGGAAACAGCCACATGTCTGAATATTTCAAGACAGACAGTCTCTAAGCTATAGAAAAACAGTTTCAAAATGATGGAAGTGTTGTAAGGAGGCCTGGACAAGGTCGGAAACGAATGACAACTGCTTCTGAAGATCGGTGTCTGGCATTAACTGCCCGTTGTAACAGAAAGGCCACTGCTCGCCAGTTAAGTTCAGAGCTTGCAGCCGCCACTGGAACTGTTGCATCACGGCAAACAATATACAGAAGGCTTAATGAAAAAGGCCTTTATGCCAGAAAGCCAAGGGTATGTGTTTTACTGTCTTCACAGAAAAAGAGGGATCGCTTTAATTGGTGTAAAGAACATCAAAACTGGACTGAACATCAATGGTCCCATGTTCTCTTTACTGATGAGTCACGGTTTAGTTTAACTGGTGATTCTAAACGTGTTTACATCTGGAGGGAGTCAGGAACACGAAATGATCCCTCGAACATTGTGGAACGTGACCGTTTCGGTAGTGGAGGTGTGATGGTATGGGGTGGAATAATGATCGATGGACGTACGCCCCTACACGTGTTCAGCAGCGGATCTGTGACAGGCCAGATATATCGGGATGAGGTCTTAGATCCTTATGTAAGACTTTTCAGGGGTGCATATGGACCTGACTTTTTATTTATGGATGATAATGCCCGTCCACATCGAGCAAACCTCGTTGATGAATTCCTTGAAAGTGAAGACATTAAGCGAATACCTTGGCCACCAAACTCTCCTGACCTTAACCCGATAGAGAACTTATGGGACTTATGGAAGAGCAATTGCACGTATACATCCTCCTCCTAGAGATGTAAATGCTCTGAAGACGGCATTGCTGGAAGAGTGGAGATTAATTCCCCAAACTGTGGTTAACAACGTTATTTCCAGCCTTAAAACACGTTGTGATATGTGTGTACAAGTCAGGGGAGATCATATTCCATATTAAATTCGTAAGACTTAGTTCTTTTTCTGAATCATTCCTTTTTTTCTTTACTCTCTTTGTCACACTTTATTACCATTTTTATTGTTTCCGAAACATTACAATAAGATACAGTTGGCTCGATGCCAAAGGTTTTTTTATTGTCAGGCTTCGAGCCGGGCCGTGATTACGTGTACAAGCACCACAGTTCAAGGCTTCAGCCCAAAGGAATTGGGGGAGATGACTTTGTAATAACAAACATCTGACCATTTCAGTCGAAGTACGAACCATGCGTTCAGATTTATCAATATAGCCCTTTGTGTTGGTTTACAATGAATATTTTGATGTCACATGCTTAAATTCTTAGTAAACATTGTTTGTTTTACTATAAGGTAGTTTCCTGCCTTGCTCACATACTTTCGTGGTGTAATGGACAGCATACTCGGCGCGTATCCAGAGGTCCGAGGTTAGAGTCCCGGCGAGGGCATTGCTCATTTTTCATGACTCCTGCTTCCAAATATCCTAATGTCTCTACAGTGGCCCCGAACTGAAAACGGTGATGGTGATTCTTATTCGCGTGATAAGAATCGCATATTCGCGTGATGGTGATTCTCCACCATCACGCGAATATGCGGAAAGGTGGGGAAAGTACTTTATAGATATAAATATTAAAATTTTCAGACGTAACGATAAGGCAGCATACATGCCTGGTCAATATCGTTATTGCTCCATAATCAATGGAAGAATTAAAACGTATATTGAAACAGCACATTACATGCTTTGCGTCGAATATTCAAATTTAATTAAAAATAATACTGCTTCACCTAGTAAGCAAATTACATCATATTATTGCGAAATGCCCAATTGCGGTAAGGTAACTTCGCCACAAAGTGGGTTTAAGATTTCCAGAAAATAGCAAAGAAAGCAGGGTTGCCAGATTTGGCCCGAAGTTGCTCATTTGACGCCAAAATTGGCGATATGTCATAAAGGACATTCTACAACAAATTTTTACCAGTTTTCTCGAGAATGTTTTCGAAGCCAGGTCAGATGCTATAAATACCATGCCTGTACGCGGAGTAGCACTTTATTGTGAAGAGTATCTTGAATGTGTTGACTTCAGTGCTTTGCGTTCTAGTGCTTTCAGTTCAGAAATTAGCTCGAGAGCGATCGACCGAGTCAGAAGTTGCACTTTAGGGCTTTGCCTTGAAGCTGTCTTCACAGTTATAACCTGATAGCCCGAAGGCTGTGTTGCTGATTGTTTCAGCGTGTTTCTCGTAGTTTTTCGACGGCTGTAAATATGTATTTGGAACTCTCCTGTATAATACTGATAAATATATTGTATTTTTGATTTTTCATCAAGTGTTGTCATCAATCACTCCACATTCACGAACCTGTAGAACGCATGAATATTTTTGATTTAGTAGAAAGAATTTATGTGCTTTCTTTTCTTCGCTGTTGTCACTGGATTATTTCGGAAACTGCATTAGTCGGAAATACGGTGCCTTTCACAGCTATGAGATAACCAAACAAGGTGCTTTGTCAAATAGAGCAAATAAAAGCAGTTAAAAATGCATATAATGAAATACGAAGGATCCTGCTTCACTGTTGTCAAGATGAATTGCAGTCAGTTTTAATTTGGCTTAAACGGAAAGACTGAGGAAAAAATATTAGCTTTTTCTAAGTAACATTTACTTGAGTCAAAATACTAACAACGATAAATATGCTTTTTTTCACAGTTTCGTACACATGTCAAAAGCCCATCCAGAAGATCCTTAGCAGATCCTAGCAGTAATTTAAAATCTGTATTAAATTTGCGGCAAAGGTTATCGTAATACATACATGATTTAACGGGTAAATAAAACAATGAGTTATTAGCAATATATGTTATCAAATTTTACTCTAATGCTCATTGAAGTTCTACAAAACAAAAACGATTTTCTGATGAAAGCCTGAATGATGAAGATATCAATTTAATTAGCTAAGCAGATTTTAAATAAATATATTCTACGTTTTTTATGACAAAATTAGTAGAGAAATTCATAAGAAATGTAAAAAATATCTAAGCATTAACAAAACATTTCAAGTACTTTTTTTATAAAATTTGAAGTTTAAATGACAGATTAGATTATATAAATGAAAAAAAGTGTTTACTTCAGGGACACTGATATTAAAAAACTAAATGATGAGCTAACATATTTATTTCGACAACGAGAAAATAAAATTTGTGAAGCCCGACGAAAATGTTCCATTTTATTAAAAACTAGCGTTGCATCCTCTCCTCCTAATAACAAAATAATAAGAAATTACTTATCTGCGCCCTCTAAGTGAAATGCAAGAGGAAAGAAATCTTTCTGTGTTTTAAAACGAGTTATAAATTACTTTAAGAGCTTTAAAAGAAAAAGAAAGTTTAAAGTTTTTTGCAGCTCTTCGTATAGGAAAAGAATTTGTTGAATGGCTAGATTACGAAAATATCTTAACTTCTTTAAATGGAAATCTGAAAACGAAATATTTAGATTTTGAACTTATCATTGACTACAATAATGTG
>KK114982.1:169648-200766 GCA_000611955.2 Stegodyphus mimosarum | reverse complement strand
AAAATAAACAATATATTATTAATTGAGAAAATTTATGATAGTATAAAATAAAGGAAGTAAACTGAAATTTTTCGATAATAAAGAATTAAAAAAATTAGAAATAAAGAAATGAGTGAAAATTAATATTTGCTGCGCGTCATATAAATTAAAATGTAGCGGTATAAATGACTAAAAGGTGGCAAAAGCTGTATTAGTATCTTCAGACTCTTAAGTTGTTATGATAATACAGATTTTTGGGCAGATTTATTCTGTTCTGTAAGCTTAAAATTATCCAAAGCACGGAATTAGTAATATAAATACTTTCGGTATCCCTAAAATTTAAAACTCTTCTACAGGACAGATCTACCTCCCCCCCCAAAAAAAAGTAAAAAAAAAAAAAACATGATTAAATGCTTTTCGGTCCTGTAGATACACAACAATGAATTCAAGCGCAAATGCAAATGAAATTTCAAATAAATATTAAAAAATATAAAAGTTTAAAACTACAGTTTTTTAATCTATTATGCTTTGATAATAAACTTAAAAATTAGCTCCATTATACACAAAAAAATATTACTGAACGTAATGGAATTAAAATTGAAGGTACCCAATAAAGCCATCATTTTTACAAGTCTGTAAAATGCACAAATTACTAAAGCACACGTTCAGCAAATTGAAGGGAAAAGAAAAAATTATTTAAAGCACTATGAGAAAATAAACATTAAAATCAAAATAATGACTGCGAAAAGGAAACCGAGCAGAAAATAAAGGACTTAAATCAGTTGCTTGCTTAGAGAAATATATATCTTTACCCAGATTTATTTAAAAGGCGAAGGAAACTTGAAACTAAAAGAAGGTCTTATATTGATTAAATATCGATTGAGGAAGGTCCACCAGATGGTTGGATCAGATTTCCAGTCGAAATGTCGATTATATTGCCACGAAATAGCTTATATTCTTTTATTGTCCTGCGATGTCATTTTCAATGTAATGTGAGCAGAACGTTTGGAAATGTTTATCGATACCAGTCATAGGGCTGTAAAATCATCTAGGGCAATAAAAAGACGAAAATATATTACTCATTTAAAAGAATACGAAGATAATAGAAATAAAATGCAGTTCAGTAGGTGGAGTAGCTTCAAGATTCATCATCCCGAAGAAAGATCTTATGTAAATTTATGAAATAGTTTTGTTTATTTGTTTATATCTATGTTTCACACTTGTGTATATCTTATTTGTTTATATCTATGTTGCACATTTGTTTTTCATATCTACATTATCTATGCTGTGTTTATATGGGTTTTTATCCTTTATTTCGCAATATTGTTTTTACTTTTGCATTGCTGTCAATTATACTTCTCGAATAATAAATGATCATTGATTATTATTTTTAATTTATTGTGCCGTTTTTTATAATCCTAGTAATTCTTTCGTTGTTTTTAATTTGTATTAATAACTGTATTTTTATGTGTCTAGTTAATCTATCATGTTCAAGTGCGTGAAATTATATGGAAAATGTGAAGACATTTTGTGACTAACACGAGCAGAACGAAAGATACCGGCTATAAGGTCTTGGATACAAATTTTATCACAAGTTTTGTCGTAATTTTTTTTTGCTTAGTAATTTTCAGCTAAATTAGGCGATGTGTAAAAACACTTAAAAAACAAACTCCCGTGAGTATAGAATCAGCTTAAAAACATTTTGCAGAACAATGCAGAAGTTTCATTCTCCTATAACCAGGCCCACTAGCGGCCGAGCAGGTAAAAATCTGGTAGTTCGATCTGGTGTAGTTTCCAAGTGACTGGGCTGGCTGCATGAACGGTAGATTTTCGTAGTTTTCCCTACGTATAATGTGTTATAAAAGACAGTTTCTTACGGAAAGGCCCTTAACGAAGGCATCATTACCCATCGGCAAATAGATACTGCGTGCTTTGCGATTACCAAATAAACCAAAATAATCTCCTGTAGCCCATTTACGCATTCGCAGGAGAAGTAAAAATGAATGAGAGAAGTTTGATATAGTTAGTCAGTTCTTAATTTCTGGACAGGTGGGTTAAAAATAAAGTTCTGGGGTATAGTTTAAATCTAAATATTCTGAGTTTTTAGCCATTGCTCAGCGAGAGATTTTGCAGTTTTGATGCACCTTTTGCTGGAAAGATTGGAAAGGTTATCGTTAATATGTTTTCCGTATATCTGAACTTGCTTCCTTTGCATTTGATTCTGCATTGAAGCTTAAATATTATTTGAAGTTTTATTCTCCATTCAGCCTGTTCGTGCATTTGATTTATGCGAGTATTCAAATAAACAGCAGAAATAAATAGCAGAATATAATATACTATTTCACACAAGAATACCTAGCGCAAGACCATTCAGAAAATATTCGAAGGAAGTGTCTGGAACGTTCAAGCTGAAATACAATATTCTAAACTATGTTTATGTGTGGTAGCTTTAAAACAAATAATATAGTGCGTTCAATTTAAAAGCGGCATGGTGCGCAAATAGGCAAGGTATACAAAAAGTAATATTCTTAAGACAAATGTTGAAAATGATAGCCCTTTTCTTGAAAATATATTTGCTAACTCGTTTTTCCATATTTCTTGCAACATTATGGAAGACATCTACAGTTACATTTCTAATTTCCGAAATGATGTCCCTCACTTCTTTTAAGGGGCGTGGCTTCCGCCTGTATATTTTTTGTTCAAACCCCCACCTGTAAGAAGTGGTCCGTATTTGGAAGATCAGGAGATCTGGCAGACCCCAGCCTCTCTGAAATAATCCTGTGTCCGAAGAAACCTCTTAAAATAGCCATAAGTCTCACCGGAAGTATGAAACGTTGCACCGTCCTACTGAAACTAGCATCGACGTTCCTCTGGTTTCAGAATTGCAAGAAACTGCATTATAATATTTTGGTAAGTTTCACTATCTATTGTGTCTAAAAATGGGCCTTACCATTACCTGGATCTGTGTTAACCATGAAGCCGATTATTATCGGCCAGCAAGGTTGCAGCACACTCGTAGATTACATTACATTACTATTACCTCGATATGGCACACCAGGTAATCAACCAACCTTCTGAGGGTGAAGGAGGGACTCTACGAAAAGATGAGGATTTACAGAGCTCCATGGTCAATAATTTTGCGAAGACAACCAATCAATCAGGTGAAATCGTGTTTCATCTTAAAAGAACACGTAGTTGAACACAGTGATATCATTCCCAGTGAAGTCCGTCACCTTTTGACAATAGTTCATACTTAGGGTAGTCAGTTTGTTTTAATTCATGAAATACTTGAATTGGAATATAATTTGAATATTTTCCTCACTATTATGTATGGGCTGATCTTGTACTCTTTCTTGGCTTAGGCTTTGTGAAGGTTTCTGAATAGATCTTGTTATTATTTCACTAACATCAGTCACTGTCTCTTGTGTTAGTACAGTCATCTTACGTCTGTGTTTCACATTACACACAGACCGTGTCTCACGTAACTTATTGAAAATTTTCTAAATTGAACTAAGAGTCGGAGCACTCTTACCGAACATTTTGGTAAATTTACTGCAGGTTTTTTTAAATGAATTTGCTCTGAAATATTGTTCAATATTGACAGCACGTTCCTGAACACTAAATGGCAACTTAGAGGATAACTTCGTACTTAACGAAGAACGAATATAACTTTACAGTGGAAAAAACCTGCAACTGATTATGCATCAGTCCCCTCCCTCCCTCTTCGTCACCTCCCCTAGCACTGCAATAAACTTTTCCTGAAACAATGGGCATTATGGAACAACAACAAGAAAAACAAGATTCAAATATACTTTCCGTACCGCTTTTAAATTGACCGTGCTCCATACCGCTTTTAAATAACGCACTGTCGTAATTCAAATATGTCAGATTGTGCTTTTAATGTCTACATGTAACTTGCAGATGATGAATCCTGGCGTGTTCTTCCAAAACTTTCTTTTAGAAAGCTTTCAATCAAGCCTGTATATGACAATTCCACAACAGAAACCAGCATGTCAAATACTGTTGCTATTAACACACTATTAAAATGTATACCGTTGGGCTGAAACATTCATTAAACGATAAAATAAAATTTTTATCATTAGTGCTTTTATTGTTTATAAATGAACAGAGATTTGTTTAAGAAAAAGAACATTTCATTCTGAAAAATTCTAAAACACTTAAATATCCTTTATAGATATATAAGATACATTGATCAAAATGGTTAAGAAATATTTACTTGCTGTAACGAGAATTACGCAGGCATTTTAGAATAAACATTCGCCCGATCACAAAAGTAAGAAAGTGACCATACGTGTATGAACATAATTCAACAACTTATTGTAACATAACTATTTCAGAACGTAATATAGAATGTTTTGTAGGTACGTAACACCATCATCATACAGTCGTTTCTCGAAAGATAGACAATCTTCGTATTTGTAACTTGAATAATACGCATTTTTTTGCAGTCTATGCTACTAGGCTTCCCAAGATATCAGTATTATGCATAGAAAGAGACGTACTAGTAATTTGTTTGTAATACGCAGCACTTCAGCATGTCATGCAGAACGTTGTAAACCCATTTAGCGCGTTCCTTGAACATGTAACACATTCTTCGCATGCCTTACGAAAGCTTCGATGTTGCTGATAAAGTATGTTTTTTCTTTTTTTTTTTTTAATTTACTACGTGATCTACCATTAAGCACTACATGGAAAAGGAGGTATACCCCTTTGGGGACGTTTTAAAAAAAGCTAGCTCATATACATGTTACGCATGGGGAAAACTATTAAAATGCCCATACAATAAGCCTATTCGCCTGCACTCGAACTCAAACCGAACAGCTTTTACCGCTCGTCCCCTAACAGGTTTGGAGAGGATTTGATAGCTTAAAATATTTAATAGTAAAATGAATATGAATTTAACAGTATCTTCTCAGAAGTGCGCATAGTTATCAATAGGCTGCGAAAGGTGAGAGGGTAAGTGTTTTGGCAAAGCAAATTTGTTGTAGATAAAGGATATGTTATTTTCTGCTTAAAGGTACATCGAAAAAAAAAAGGCGGTTTGCTACAGCTAACTTTCTGATACAGAATTTTTTTAATTTACAGATAAATTATTGTCATGCATAAATATATAATTTTCTGTTAGCTTTATTAGTTGTATTCTGTTGTTTTTTCCATTTTCTTGAAATTAAATAAAAACCAAAAATTTTGTGCTGTGATAAAATCTATCTTTTGCATTCAAATTATTCTGGGCAAGTATTTTTTATTTAGGTGTAATTAATTTCATTCATTTGTACTTACTATTTCATTAATATATTGAGTATTTTGAAAGTTTTTCACAGAACGTATCACTAGTGCAATTTAGAGTTTACCATCAGACCTGAATGTGGTGTGCTGGCCTTTCATTCTAGAGGTGTAATATTAGTCTACCACGTGTAGAGTGTATCGTGTGCAAATTTCTGCGTGTCTACGTGCCAAAATAATTTATAAATCCAGCCATTCTCTGTCGAATACCTAAAGCAAATTCCTAGCTACATGTTGGAGGGAGGCGGAGAATTTTTCACTATTTATTAAAACTTTTATTCACGTAAGCTATTAAAATTACTGACAAAAAAATTAAAAAATTGACGCTATTTTTTAAAAATATTGCATGCGCATTAAGTAATTAATTGTAGATTTTTTTATCGAATAATTAATTCTTCCGAAACTGCCACCTCAATATATATTTCTTCCCAAGAATTACTTTTAGTGTTAAATTCAACATTGACATTTAACACAGATTTGCTTTCGATTTTACAAAATTTATCCATAAATACCTTTCAGTTGATAAATTGAATTTCTATGAAGCCTTGCACACTGACATAAAATTTATCTTGCTTAGTAAATGCCATTACTTTCACTTCAGTATTTTCCAACTTCTAGCAGTTTACCTTTTCACGTTTCATTATGATCTCCTTGACCAATGACGTTTTGCTTCGCTTATTGATTCCGCTTAAAATAGTTGGCATTTTTTCCAGCATTGCAAACAACTTTAAATTCTGAAAAAAGAGGTAAAAAAGATATAAAAAATCTTATAACCTTCGAAATCGATACAGTTAAAAAATGATATGCCAAAGAGGTTGTTTGAAGTTTAATTCTGAATTTACTTTTATTGATGTATGAGTTTCTCTCTTTAAAAGAAAATTTCTTTTTTGCAATTGATATGATATTCTCGGTTTGTAGTTCCTCTTAATGATTTGTAATATTGAAGCAAGAGGAAAATTAATTAATATATTAATGGTAATAGCAAAAGTAAAAAATTCCTGACTAATTTAATGTATTTAATTTCGTTTAGGTTTTTGTTATAGTTAGTGGGAAGAAAAGCAAACCAATTCCTAGAGGACTGAATTTAGTTATTTTATAATGAATAATCTTTTAAGTTCAAAGGCTGTTACGAAAATAATGTCTGAGATAAAATTACTCAGTTTGAACAGTAAATTAACTATTAAGACAGCTAAAGCAGTTCCGAGATTTTTTAATTTTGTTAAGTGACTTCCCATCTAACCGAATAAACGTTAATTTGAAAATAATTAAGTTTAGTAGATGAGCGAGCACTGAAAAAGAATATGCTTACGTTAATGGCTAAAACTTAGGATGTCTAATAACAAACTTCACGTGTTTCCTCGTCGCGTTGCATAAACAGGGTATAAGTAGAATTTCGTTAGATTTTGAAATAATTCGCATTACCTATTCTGATCTCAAATTGTGACATAAAATTAGCTCCAAAAACATATTTATTATAAAACTTATTTTGTTAAAAAATCTGTAGAGTCATTAGGTTATTTTGATGCTGGTTAGGTTAGGTTAGGTTAATTCAATTATGGCAAAGCACACGAGGGCTATCTGTCTAAAGGGAGGGATGCCTTCGTAAAGGACTTTCTAAGAGAAACTGTCTCGTATACACGTTACACATGGGGAAAACCACGAAAACGCCCATGCAGCCAGCCCGTTTGCGGGATATTTTGATGCTGGAGACGTGAAAAATGAGCAAAGCCCTCGTGAGTCTCAAACCTGGACTTCTCGAATACGAGCCGAGTGTGTTACCGTCACACCACAAAGACATGCAGAAAGGAGAGGGAAGCTACGTTATAAACATTACTGTGTAAATTTCCCTTTCTTGTTCTGCACGCAAAGCAGAACAGAACGTCGCTGAACTAGCTCTTTATCCTGGCTTTTACCGTACGAGATGGTCGCCAACCCGGCGGATGTACTGTGTGTCTTGTACAAGTTATACAAGAGTATTAAAATGCATAAAAATTAGAAGTGCAAATAATATGCACATACACGCATATAAATATTATGTATAAAGTTAGGTTATTTAGACATGAAATACTATTTATGGTGTGGGTTGGATATGTACAAGAAAAAAAATGCTTTCACTTTTTTTAATAACAATATGTAGTGCATATTGTAATAGCATAATATGTGGTATAAATTATAGTTATGTACAATTTTCAAGCAATATCTCCTAGGATACAAGTAAAGCTACTATTCGAAGAGTTAAATAGCTTATCATAGCAAAATGGTTTAACAATATAGAACAGATTTGCGATTTGCGAGAACATAAGAACTGGACTTTGTGTTAGCAAAGTCCAATTCTTATGTTCGCGCAAATCAATATAAAAAGCAATAATCGCAAATCAATATGTAAGCAAAAGCAATATCTCCTGGGATACAAGTAAAGTTACTATTCGAAGAGTTAAACAGCTTATCATAGCAAAATGGTTTAACAATATAGAACAGATTTGCGATTTGCGAGAACATAAAAACTGGACTTTGTGTTTTACTCCCATGCTGCCCAGTTCGAAGCATTGGGTTTTCAATATGCTACTGCCTTCTATTGATGTAAGCAAAAGCACAAGTGATAAGTGATGTAAGCAAACAAACAGTGATCAGCTGTCTTCTTCACACTGGAACTGATCTGAGAGTCCATGACCCGTTAGGGATTGTCAGCGATGAGCTGTTGGTATATAACCCCAATTTTATTTTTGGACAGAAATAAAATACACGTCTGCCTGCGGTTCCAGATGATCACTGCAGGCTTGTCTGACGCTATGTGCGAGAAGGTTTCTGCTTAATATACCTGCAATTGCTTCTAGGCTTGAAACAGATTTATTATAAAAGTTTATTTGGTCTTCACAATCTTTGGCATAGCTTATTAAGTGCGGCTAAGTCTGATTATTTTGTCCATAGCGGCCATGTTTGTTTACATTTGAAACTTAGCAGAATATTGGATTTGTTGCCAATATAGCGAAACTAAGCTTCGCAAGAACAAAGATTAAGCCTTCTTTTATTATTGCAAATTAAACCATGCTTAATCCATTCTAGAATTCATTCGAGGAAATACGAGTTTAAGATTTACTTTGTAATTTATGATATAGATATTTTGAGTTTTTATGTAGTTTTGCTTTTTCGTGAAGTGAGATTTGAATTAATTCAATGAGAAATATTGAATCGTTTGTGAAAAACTGTTTCTTTTATTGTTTGTTAGTTTAATTTTACATCGGTTTAAATTTGTTATAGTATTTGGATGAAACATACGGCAATGATTAGATAATTCTTCAGATGATATACATAAGTTTTGTGCATTCTGAGTTGCAAAATGAATGATATGTAACGTTGTTCAATGAACCTAGCGTCAGAGTGTCACTATCGTAAACAAATATAATGAATTTTAAAAAGCGTATTTATCGTATTGTGGTTTATGCGCTATCGACGAAGTAGATTTAATTCAATCCAACAAGTTTAAATGAAATACAAAATGCGTATAATTTAATATTCCGTACAAGGAAATCATGTGCTGTATACATGAGATTTTTTTCCTTGAGTGGCAGGAATACGAACATTTTCTCCTTAGAATATATTAGACAATGAAATCGCTCTCCTTTGATATGTAGCCCTCGAACGGTTTGTCATAATCAGTTAAAAGTAATCTAACCTAATTTGCTTTTATCCTTGACTTTGCCCTTTTGTGGGCCATTTATTTCTCTTTTGAATTTCTCCCGGTTTTGTACGCTTTATTATCAATTAAACAATAGCATTTAAGGGTATATATTTTATTTTGCCAAATTTTTCGTTTATATTTAAATTCTAGGGGTGGGAAGTATACTTCCCACTGGACCTTTTATGGTATAGAGAAAATTCAATTTAATGACGATTATTTGCCATGAAAAGATGAGAAACATGATGCAATGCACAAGGGTATATCAAATTCTGCATGCATATAGCGGGCCCTCTTTTCTTGGGCTTTTGTGCTACATTTCCTATATCGTGTATTGTTGGAAACCGTCTTTGACATCTTTCCCACACTGGCTAAACGTACATCATTCGGAACTGCACACGTTTTTGCTTGGAAGCTAGCAGGACGGCCTTTCCTTTTTGTTCAAGAATATCCGTGTATTAGTTGACGAGCTAATGCTATACGGAATGTTAGCTGGTTTAAACTTCTGTTTCTCTTGTTTACTTGCCACATTATAAAACTATTTACGATGTCAAGATCAATAGGAAAATAAAAAATACGATACCACCATCTTACAGATCCTCTTCCTATTTGAGATCTTTCTTTTCTTTGATCGAAACGATCAACTCCTCTCATGATATCGTTATAAACAGCAAGAGCTTTAGGGCAAGGTACTTCTGTTTTAGTACAATCCTTTTTTGTTCGATTTACAGATGTAATAATCGCTGAATTATGTGCAGTAGTCAACAAAGTAACAGTTTCACCGTTAAGCCTATTATTTACTATTCAAATTAGATAATTACTGGCACAAAATTAGCAGAAATGTAAGAAATAAGTAAATACAGTTACAATAAAAACAATATTTTCTTTATATTTCTTATAAACATACTATGTTTGAACTAAATATTCTATTTTTTCCAACATACGTATTGCACGTGGCTTTTATACATGACGCAATAGCATTTTCACTTTTCGCACATTATTTATTATTCAATATTAGATAGTTACTGCAGAAATATACAAAATAATGAAACATTATTGCAATAAAAACAGTGTTTTACTTTTATTTGTAGTAGAATTGAATAGCAATGCTAATGTAAAATCAAAGCAGGTGTCTCAGTGGAACAGATCTCACGCAACGCTTTCGAACTTTCAAAACAAATGTGCCAATTCTGTTTCAATCAACGGAATATAGATCGCAGCACTATACTGAAGTGGGAATCAGTGTTTCCAACGTTATAATAGCAAAGCCAATATATTAAAGTGGGTTTTGCGCTTCCCACAGGTATATTTCCTAGGATCATGTAGGTGGGAGGTAATCTTCTCAAGGCTCGCGAAAGGGTTAGAGATGCGCAGCTTTTGAAATTACTTAATGAAGATGAACAGCGAAATGCTGAGTGACTTAACATACTCCGACTTAACATTTAGGTATGACAAAAAATAAGATCTGTTATAATTGTACTTAATAAAACTGCTTTTACGTTTTTATGCAAATGACGTTTATTCGAAAACAGTATTAACTCAAATATTTTATGCGATCATTGAGCCTGTTTCATTTATATATTTATTAAAATAGCAATGTATATATTTTTCTGATAGCCTTTCTCGTATATGTAGTTTGACAGACATCACAACATTTGACAAGGGTATATTCAAAGCGTTGTCTGGAATGTTGGTCCTTACGTTTGCTTTATACGGGAAAAACCTTCTCAAAGATAAATAAATATGCTTTGGAAAGAAAATGTTATGGACAGCGATTGTTGAGAGTACAATCTGTAAAAGTTGAATGAAATAATAATTTTTTATACTGTATCCGATTGCAAATTTGTAAATTTCATTTGCAATTTCACACGTTTGATGCGAAATGAGAATCGAGTAATAAGTGTATTCAATTCATTTGATGGTTTCTGAAATCTTGAAATTTATTGTATCAAAGTTGTAGCATTATTATTTAAATTAACCAGTTATTATAGTTTGGATCTTTACTATAACATCTTTCCCTTTTCCTCACCAGAATACAAATGAAATAGCTTGTATCTGAACTGAGATTTCCGGATTTTAAGAAAGAACGTGTTTCTACCTTGCGCGGATATGCCACGCTGTTAGATTCTGCTACATTTGATGGTTGTAATTTTAGGCTTTGTGTTATTCGGTGCCGTCAAATTGATTTTGATTCTCCGGTTAGGGTTACTTAGCCAGCTTAAAGGAGTATTTAAATTATGTAGTCTTTGACTACTATTTCACGTTCTAACTTGAATCTGATTGTTCTGTTTAGTTGCATCACCTCGAGCTGTGGCAGATATTTTAAGCTGTTGTAAATTCTATTTAAATAAAATGGTTGTTTAAACGTTTCCTCTCTATATATGATAGTTATCCAGACATAATGATAATTCACTTGATATTTGTTAGGGACTAATTACCTCTTTCAGACCGTATTTCAATAAAGTGGTAATGATCGCTGCATACATTTCGCAATTAACATGAATTAACCAGACAAATTTAGAGAATAAATGAAGTTGTTGCTCTTAGTGACAGATTTTCACAATTTCATAATTTTGAATAAAAGTGTTCTTTGAGTTATTATTTATTTATTGGTCTTTTTTTCAAAGACATAGGTTCAGCTCATTTAAAAATTAGCCATATCTATTGAAAAATATCCACTCAATCATTTTCAAGTGCAGCTTCATATGTCTTCACCCCTGCGTTTTTCTCAGTGTTCGATCTAAGCTACATTAATAGGCTCCGAAGACCGCATGTGGCCATCTGTTTTATGCCTCGTTTTCATTAGAGTATGCTTAAGTATATGATCCTCCAATATATGAATGAAGTAAATTTTATCGACAACTGCGATGGAATGAAAGGTAGACGGAGCTCATGGAGATCAACCATGATCAACTTCTATCTGTATATGGGGGGAAGATTTGGACTCTCCTGGTGAAGAAGGAATAGTCAGATGATGCCAATAAAAAATAATGAGAACAGAATCAACGAAGGGCTTAGAGAAAAGTATGTACTTCTTCAAAATACCTGACTTTGAATTTCAGAGATATAGACAGTATTGATATCAATCTGCTCATTGAAGACAATAGCAATTATTAAAATTAGCTTTTGTTTTGAAAAAGGTAACTTCATCCTTTGCAGAATACTAGTTTTCATAGAGCTCTAATCAGAAAGAGATTCATTATAAAAATATAAAATTAGGAGAAATTCATTTATAAAAATATAAGTCATATTCCTGAATTTGCAACATTTTGTCTATCAAGTATTTCGCAGTCCAAATTCTGTATGTATGTTTACATTTAAAGTAAATGGATTTGTGACAATATCAGTCTACTTTAGCTGTGCGATATGTGTAGCGAAATTGAGTTAATATATTAATTAATTCATTTATATTCCAAATTATGCTACACGATGTGTATTTCATTTAACCTCTGTATTAATTTGTTTTACTTTTAAATGTTTTGCTTTTTTTAGTTTTAAGTTAAAAGTTTTGTTCTTAAGATACTAAATTCGTCCCTTTCGTTTTCGGAACGCGCTTGACTGTAAACAATGGAAATAGGTGCGATTTTCATGTTATAATCTGGATTTAAAAATACTTAGTTTATATATTGATAACTAAAAATTGCACTTTAATTTAAAAATACTTTCAAGTTGGTAGCTGAATTAGTTTGTGAAATATGCTCATTTAATTAACAAAATTTTGTAGCTTTCGCTGGATTTGGTGTAAGGGGAATGAATTGCGTTCTTGTCATTTTTAAGCTGCTTTGGGACGATTTATGGTGAAGGTCACTTCGGAAATCTGGTAGAGCAGTAGGTTTACTCGTTGTTTACTGTCGACAGGTGTTTTTATTGGCGAGGTTTCTAGCCATGCGGGGAAAAGGTGTTGAACTAACGCTTTGAAAAATAAGAATTTTTATACTGTTTTCTGCGGGCGTTTTCGTCAGGAATTGTCACCTTTTTGAATGAGTTTTGGCACTGTTGTTAAAAGTTTGTAACAAAAAGCCGGTGCACTCGATTTTTCGCACTCTTGCGCTCTCTTTTACTCCTGTGTTGGTTGTGCTGAATCTAAGTAGCAATGAGTGGCAATAATATGGTTCCCTCTGGATTGCTGCTGGGTAATCTTCGACAAACTTTTGTAGTTATCTTTTTTATTCCTGGAAATGACATTTTGTTATATTACTACACCGTCAATTAACATGAGCTTCTACACCATAGAAGTATGGTTCATGCAGTCTTAGTTCAACTGTAATCCGCTACATCCTTCGCTGTTATTGTTCCTCCTTTCGTAACCTGAAGATTCAGCTCAGATGCCGCCTTATTCAACTTCTGCCGCACCCATGTTCGTGGAGCTGAGGACACATTTCTGGAAGAAGCCATAAGTTACCTCTAGTAAAATTCCACGTCTTGCCGGTTGACAGGTTTTGCCTCACTTTCCCGTCCGTGCTGTAAAAGTTCCCCTGCCTTCTGCTCATAGACTTTTATGTTTCCTGCTCATAGACATTAATCCGGTTTGTGCTGCTGCCTGTTTGGAGTTTCATGAGATAAGTTCTTTTTTTCTTAGTGAATTTTGTTGAATCATTAAATTTAATTCAAGTAACTAATTCATTTCAAAATCAAGGTAGAAAAATATAAATTCGTATTAATTCATTTAGCTTATGACTGTTCTTGAAATTTACGATCGAAAACAATTCTTCCTTTTTGATGAAAGAGTAGGGGATTTAAGATAATTCTAGTGTATAATAATATTTTATATAATAGTATTTAGGTATTTAAGATAATTCTGGTTAATATTGAGAGATACAAAATTATGTGATTATAAGTGCAGTGAGTTAATTATCAATTAAATTTCCATTTGTAATGCTGTACAATATTGTTTTTGATTCCTGGGAGTATCATCACTATTGCTAATAGTTTAAATTAATTTTAAGGTAGAATAAAAGTGTCTTATAAATTTAGTACGATGTTTTATTTTATTGCCTTGTCTGCTTTATTTGATATCCGCCAGTTAGCATTGGGTTGTTCCGATATTTAATTTAAAAATCACAACGTCAATTTAATTGATTAACATTTTTGGCTAATCTAAGTTGTTTTAATGTATTAACCACTAAAAGCACTAGTATATATTTGGTGCTCTTGAAATGCACTAATATAACGATAGCATTTGCAGTATTTTTTATATCATGCAAGAAGATTGTAAAGTACTTTAGAAATTAAATTTGATAGCTTTTAAACGTTCTGCTTCATTAACTAATACGTGAAATTTGTATTTTTCTATTTATAAATGCATTTTTAGTTTGCGTGTATTTACAAACACATCTTTTATCTATCGTTTTAAATCGTACTTCATGTTCCCTCGAGGCGCCGTTTTAAAATTATTTTTGGGCATGGAATGTGCTAAAAACTCAGTTACAATGTTATAAATATTTCGTTAATGTCACATTTATATGAGAATAAAGAATTAAAATTGCATCTGCACGTGTATTGGTAGCGTTTAGCTTAACTGGCAGTAATTCGAGGTAATTTTTTTCTCCTTCTGTCTTTACCTTTCTCTGCTCTGTGTTCCAATTGATTATGTTACTGTTTAAGCATTTATTTGTATTTATATTTATGTATTTTAATTTTACATGTGAGAAGTTATTAGGGTAAAAGTTTACAATTGGGTGCCCCTTGCTTTTTTGGCGATTTTTTTGACGCCAATATCGGCGCCATGGTAAAAGCTTAGAATACTTTGCGTAAACAAAATTGCGAAGGCGGAGCTAAGTGACGCCCAAAAATGGGTGGGACTAAGCTTGTGACGTCACAATGTATTCTCTATAGATATAGAAATACGAAATACGTATAATAAATTGCTTTTATTTCAAATTACCATGATGCAGTAAATTAATTCTACCAATCATTAAAACGGTAAGCATCGTCGATGCCTCTCATACTTATATTTCAAACAGTTTCAGTTTTTTCAAAGATTTTTAAGCTTTAACATTTAAACAAAAAAAAAAGTTTTTTTTTTAAATTTAAATTCATATTATGGAACACTTTAATTTTATCATTTTTATAATTGATATTATTATTACTTACTGCTACGTGATGATGCAATCCCTTACATACTAATAAGCAGCCAATCTTCATTTTTTTCTAAAAATTTTAAACTTTACATTTATAAAAAAAGAAAAATATTTTTGTTCCATATCAAAATCATACACAGCTTTCATATCACTGTTTCTTAAATCCCTAAATCAAATCATATTTTCCGTAGGCATACTACATTTCAACAAACTAATAAATAAAAAAAATCTAATTTCTCACAATGAGATAAAATAAGATAAGAAAATAAATACTTCAAATTTCGAGCACTAAGCAATGCTTCACACACATATTATTAATGAATTAATATTATCAAGTGCAATTACGATAGAAAACACTACATATTAAATGATAACGTAAAAGTTATTTATAGGGTCAAAGTTTACACTTTTGGTAGTGTAGGTACAGTAGATTGTTTGGTACAGTAGATTGTCGAATTATCGATATTCATCTTAAATCGAAAAACGTTATTAACATATCAAAACAAAACAATTTAAAATAAAATTTAAATACAAAAAACGTCTATAATATAATTTACAATTAAAACAGCAATGCACATTTAATACACAAATGATACATTAAACATTGCATATAAAATATGTTACGTTACCGCTCGGCATCACATACAACCTAGCTTTGCCCATGTGCGCACCGATCTGTATTCGCTCGAAAAACACCAAAGAATTGCAGAAACTCGGTGTCCATGTACACATCGATCTATTTTCACTTAAAAAAACATCAGAGAATTGCACAAACTCGGCATCGCGCACTGCCTTGACTTTGTCCATGTACACATCGATCTATTTTCAGTTAAAAAAAATCAGAGAATTGCACAAACTCGGCATCGCGCACTGCCTTGACTTTGCCCATGTACACATCGATCTATTTTCACTTAAAAAAACATCAGAGAAATGCACAAACTCGGCATCGCGCACTGCCTTGTCTTTGCCCATGTACACGTCGTTCTATTTTCACTTAAAAAAACATCAGAGAATTGCACAAACTCGGCATCGCGCACTGCCTTGACATTGTCCATGTACACATCGATCTATTTTCAGTTAAAAAAACATCAGAGAATTGCACAAACTCGGCATCGCGCACTGCCTTGACTTTGCCCATGTACACATCGATCTATTTTCACTTAAAAAAAACCAGAGAAATGCACAAACTCGGCATCGCGCACTGCCTTGTCTTTGCCCATGTACACATCGATCTATTTTCACTTAAAAAAATCACAGAATTGCACAAACTCGGCATCGCGCACTGCCTTGACTTTGCCCATGTACACATCGATCTATTTTCACTTAAAAAAACATCAGAGAATTGCACAAACTCGGCATCGCGCACTGCCTTGACTTTGTCCATGTACACGTCGATCTATTTTCACTTAAAAAAACATCAGAGAATTGCACAAACTCGGCATCGCGCACTGCCTTGACTTTGCCCATGTACACATCGATCTATTTTCACTTAAAAAAATCAGAGAAATGCACAAACTCGGCATCGCGCACTGCCTTGACTTTGTCCATGTACACATCCATCTATTTCAATTAAAAAAAATCCAGAATTGCACAAACTCGGCATCGCACAACCTTGGCTTTGTCCATGTGCACAGTGATCTCTTTTCACATAAAAAAAGACAGTTGAATAAACTTTTATCATAAAAAATATCTCCCGCAGTAACATTATAAACCTAACATTTCAACTCAGTTAAAATAGAATTTAACATTTCTTCAAAAATGAAGCTACAGTTTAACTACAACTTGCTTTTACAAACAGGCGTAGCCAATATTACGTCATAAAACGCGAATTGAGCTAGATGATGTAGTTTACAATTCGTAAAAAACAGAACTTACCTAGATCGTTACTTCGACATCCTCTTCAGCATCGTCGGAGAACTGTGGCACATACAAATCTTTCACGCAATTTAAAAAGTCCCGGAACGGATCTGCTTCCGTCTGATTCCGGTAGCGCCTCCTCCACATAAATTCCGCAAAATAAGAATCGAAAATATCTTCCGACGATTGCCGGACACTGTGTTTTCGGAACTCCCGCTTTACCTGGCTCCACATACTTTCAATATTGTTAGTGTGGGCACCAGTCATTGGTTCAACAAAGTTCAACGAATGGTTGACAGATAAATGCTGGAAACCTTTACTATTCAAACAATCGTAAGATTTCCAGCAGTCTGAAATAATTGTCGTCCCAGGTAGAATTTTTCGTCTAATAACCTCCAACAAAGTCTCTTTCGATCTATCTTCCACAACCTCAAAAAAACACTTTCCACTCTCTCTTTCAATCCCACCAAACACCCATTTACCATTCACTCGTCTACCTCTATTATACTTTCTCTTACCAAACTTGCTTTCATCAACCTCCACAACCATACCAGGACCTCCAATCATTTCACTCTTTTTCACGCATACATCCATACACACTTCTCTACAAAAATTACGCCAATCAACCACAGTCTTATTCGATTTCACATTCACCTCATTCATAATCAAATTCGTACCAGCTTCATACACCCATAGATACGAAAACATTAAAATCTCAATCATACTCATATTACTCTCTTCAAACCAGGTACCTTTCCTCACTGACCTCTTACAATGATGAGCATTCACACCTTTTTCACGACAAATCCATTCGTAGCCATCCGATCTATCCTTTCTATCGATCAAACGCATATCTTTCATACAAACAGGACAAACATAACGAGAACTAATCAAACTTTCATGCATACACCAATCAATAATAGCTCTCTTACCGTTTTTCTCCAATTAAAAAAAAAAACGCATATTAATTTTCCCAGACATACTACTTTGCTGGATGACGGAGAACGATAGCGTAAAATATCAAGCGGGGAACTAAAAGTAAAATGAAATACTTACGCAGTTACAAAAACAAACAATATAATTTACATAAATTACTCCCGCTATCACAAAAATAACCAATAAAATTTACACTTAATTTTACATAAATTACTCACGTAATCACAAAAACAACCAATAAAATTTATATTTAAGAAAGTAACAACGATGACGTCATATAACGTTAAAACAGAGTAACGGTAACCCTAAAGTGACGGCAATGGAAGCAAACCAAGTTAAAACTATCATAATAACCAGAAATGGCGTTTTATCCCCAAAAAATTAAACAAAATTCGTCGCCAATCAAAGGGGCACCCAAT
Source organism: Stegodyphus mimosarum (assembly GCA_000611955.2). NCBI lineage: Eukaryota > Metazoa > Arthropoda > Arachnida > Araneae > Eresidae > Stegodyphus > Stegodyphus mimosarum. Next base: position 182,515 of record KK114982.1, on the reverse strand, counting down.
TCTACACTAGAGCCGTTATTAGTTTCTTTAGAATTATAATATAAAAGGAAATTAAAGCATATTATTATTTATGCATACGTTTAGGATTTACATTTATCTGCTTGTACATAGTATATATGCAATTACTTTGAGGACTTTAATATATCGTAAAGAAAAAAATTTTAAATCACCTCAAAAACATAAGTAGAATTTTATTATGCGTAGATACTCCTTTAAAAGAATCACTTTTATAATATTTTAATAAAAAAGGCTATGAATTTAAAATGTATAAATTGAAAATAATATTTTGTGCGTTATGCATAATGTATAACTGAGCATCGGACATTTCAAAATATAAAAGAAACCGCTATTACATTGAGGAAATTGATGCTAAAATTTTTAAGTTACATAGTCTTCCAATTTTAATTTATTTAAAATGCTTATCTGTATATATAATTTTAAAATTCATAAGAATTTTCATATATAATATAAAAGTGTGAACATTATTATACACGATCATCTTGATTAAATAATGCCTTTTCCCAGAAGCATTTTAATGCTGATTTAAATCTGAAGTCTTTCTAAAGAAAAAAAAAATCTTAAGTATCATCTGATGAGTTGCGTGATTATGAGCCTTAAACCAAACATTAACAACGCAAGAAATGAGCAATATCCCACTCAAAACATCCTTATCAGAATGAGACATTTGCCTTAAGCAAATCTGTTTGGTAAACAAAGTTCACAGCTAATCTAATGGTTCTTAACCTGCTTTGGCGTATGGAGCCTTTTGCTAATGATAGAAAGTTACTACTTCCTTTTCCAAATATGATTTTTCGAGTGACTTTAGATTAGTTTTCTGTGTATTAAACAACAAGAAGTACAGAAAATATTGATAAATACCAGAACTTGAATAATTGTATATTCATAAACTAAACCTAAATACTTACAGCTAACTAAAAGCCTGACTGCATTCTCTCTAAAACTTTGAAATTCCTCCAGCGGGGATTTTACCACCGGTTAAGAGTTCTTAGTCTAATCTATTTTCATCTATGAGCGGAATAAATAGGGTATCCTTTGCCCTATCTATTCCGTTCATCATCAAACTAGTAGTAATTTATTCGATGATTATCATTCAGTTTCGAATCTCTGTCCAGACTAATATACTCCACGTCTTCCTTTTTCCTTCTCATATCCCAGTATCCCGTTTTCACAGGCTACTGGAAGAGGGAGAGGAGGATTTCTAAAGAATCCTTTTTATTTAAAAAAAGAACGTTGATGGATTAGTTACGTCAAAAACAAATTGTAACTTGTAGAGACATTAGAGTGTTTTTTTTATCCCAAAGAAGCGTTAGCTCAGAAGCGCTATTAATTTCGTTTTGACATTTTGCGTCGATTCAATATAAACGGCGAATCACTTTCGAAATTGTTGGCACCAAATATTATCGCCCTGTATTATATTTAAACGAATGAAGAATCTGCTTAAATGTGTGCATGTTTCTCGCATTGTGTTAACACAGCGGTACCTAGAGTCATTCAGTTTTGAAAATGTACGACTCCACTAGAATATGGGCATCAGGAAGCCCAAATTTGGAAATTGTTTTATTATCTATTTCATATTTTGTAAAGCATTTATGAGTTTTTGATTAAGAAACTCAACGATTTCAAAGCGAACAATGACAACACTGTAGAAAAAAAAAGAAACATTTTTTATTTCCAGCGAGCGAGACTGTGTATCGGGAATTAAGATATGCTCTTTTAAATATTTTGCGATATTGCTGTTGGATTGAATTTTATGATTTAAGTGCGAAGAACAAGATATTTGATAAATAAAGGCAATACACAAAACGTTAAAAAAAGCCCCTTTGGGTGTAATATAAAATCTGAAAGCTCTCAGATATTTTTAATTCAATTATTTTTTTGTTTAATTTTTTGTTATTAGCCTAAAGGGCGTTAGACCAGAAAGGCTATTAATTTCGTTTTGGTATTTTTCGTTGGTTCGCTATAAATGTCGGTTCACTTTTCAAATTGTTGCGACCAAATATTAGAGCCCTGTATTGTACTTAAAGAAATTAAATAATGAAGAAGCTGGATAAATTTATATATGTTTCCCTCATTGTGATAAAACAACGGTACCTAGAGCCATCCAGTTTCGAATAACGTACGTCTGCACCCGAATATGGGCATCTGGAAGCCCAAATTTGGAATTTGAATTTTGTTTTATTACAGATTTCAAATTTAACACTTGTAACTATTCTGTTTAACACTTGTAACGAATTTTTGATTAACATACTCAAACAATTTCAAAGCGAGCAATGGCAATACAGTACGGGGAAAAAATTATTTCCAGCGCACGAGTCTGTGTATCGGAGAATCTAAATGTAGGCTTATTTTAAAACTATTTTGCGACATTGCTCTTGAATTGAATTGTATGGTTTAAGTGCGAAGAACATGATATTTAATTAACAAAGGCGGCACACAAAACTTTAAAAAACACCTCTTTGGGAATAATGTAAAATCTGAATGCTTTCAGATTTTTTTTTGTTTGTGCGAAGCAGCAAACATGAAAAATGTACAAGGCTTTCACCAGAACTCGAATCTTGGACCTCTCGAATACCATCGCACCACCTTTCGCATCGATACACCTATCGCATCGAGCCATGCTTCCGATTACACCAAGAAGCCACGAGTAAAAGAGGGAACAACACCTTATAAACTTAAAGTTATCTATAGTATAAATATATTTTTTGACTATTAACATAAATAAGAACGAACCAAGGCAAAGATATAAATGTAAAATATGTATAAAATGTAAAAGACGTATAAATGAGAAATTTAATAAAATGACTTTTCATTGTGCAAGTAAATCTGATAGAGTTTATGAAATAATTTACAATATTATTTTAAAGACTAAAAAGAGAACGTGTCTTCTGTTTATATATATAATTTTATTGTGAAAATTTCATGAAAGGTGGTATAAAAGTAACGTATACTTTTGCGCATAAAAATTCGATAGTTAAAATAACGGTGAATACAGCTGAGCTAAGTCGAAAAGTTTCACAGTGTCTACAATTCACAAATAGTTTTACGAACTTATGATGTCAAGTAATTGCTTTGAAGTCCTTAAATGAGTCATCTGAACATTTCCAAAATATTATTTTCCCAGAATTTCCATTTCCCCTTCTATGAATGGAATGAATATTCTCGTTCCATTTTCAAGTAATGTAACTTCTGAAATTAAGCTGTCGCGAGTAAAATTCTTGCCGAGTGAGAGGAAAATTTTGCCATTTCTTAAGATTACATTTTACCCTTCATTTGTGTCGTTATCGTCAACACTTGCTTACGAAAGTGGCAGCCAGCTGAATATTACTAGTCGTAAACAGCTGAAAGCGTAGGCACAGCTGGAACAGATGTCTGACAGTTTCCCTTAGATTTACTTTGTCAAACAGAAATTGCTCGCTTCGAAAACATTTCAGACATTACTTTTCATACTTTGTTTTAACTATCTTACACCTAAATTTGAAGACTTGGTGGATTTTTCCGTTAATAAACACAATACGTGAATAGTAGTTTCAAACAAAAATTAATACCTGAGTACAATAAATCATACTTCACTTGACGAAAAGTTGATTTTATTTCGATAGGGGTAATCCAGAAACAGAGCTTTTTTATTTTTTTTTGTTTTAAATTGAAAGATTGGAATTTAGTCAAATTATTCATTGTTTTCTAAAAGTGTTTATTAAGAATGGAATGTTCTTTCGAGTTGTTTCGCCTACGAGATGTTATTTTGGTAATTGTGCCTGAAAATCATAAAAGGAAATACTTTCTTGAGATTCTATAATTGTACATTTTTGCATGTATTTGTGATAATTTGTGTGTAATTCGGAAATCATATATATTTATAGCGTTATGCATTGTTATATTTCTATATTAATCACATTTTATGTAATTCTCGTATCTTTCTTAATCGAATATGTGACCACTTATTATATTACAATTAGTTATTTCATATACTGCATTGCAGATATTTTAAATTTGAATCTATCGACTTTGGATTTCTAAAGATAGCTTATCTGGAACCTGATATAGTATAGGTAGAAATCTTCATAATAAGGCTTGCTAAAATGTGGCGATTTCTCTCCGACTTAGTGACATTCTCGAAGTTTTAAGAAATTTTATTTTCAAAGTTAAAGAGAGATTATTTTAAAGCTTACAGAGGGACTATTCTCCCTCTTCAGCTTAGTATAAATATCCGTTTCCCTGAAGATGTGTACCAGAAGTTAACCAGGAAATTGAATGCTTCGGTTCAGAGTCAGCGATTGATTTACTAGACACCATTTATCTGTCAGTGAGTTTGGTGATTTGTGATATTCCTCGTGTGTTGAAGGGGATTTGGTTTATCTCTGTTTTCGTCTTATGGTTAACTGTAACTTTTCTTCTTTTGTTAGTAACTAATTTTTTAATAAAGTATCAATTCAAACAATATAACCTATCAAAATATTCAAGAAAATGCTTTTCATTTTCCAATGAAACTCTGCGAGACACGTAAGATATTACGCCCTTAGCTAAATGAATGATTTTCTTTTGATTTTTTGGCGGCGGGATCACTGCAGGATTTATAAAAATGAAGCCTGGAATTATTTCATTTAGTAATTTTCAGTGCAGTTTTTTCTGAGGGAATTCCTTGCATAGAGCAATATCGTATAATATTCTTAAAAAAAAGATAAAAATTCAACTAGGATATTGGGTATTGGCGACATATAACGTATTAAGGTTATGATGCTCTAAAATATGTTTTATACATTACATGCTGTATTTGAGAAAAAGTGTATTAAAACAAGAAATAATAAAATCTGAATAATAATTATATTTTTATTAAACTACTTCAACTGAAACTTAACTTCAAATGGTGCGGATTTATATAATCAAACTTTCATTTGAAAATGATTATATACACCGAACTTAAAAAAGATATGAATCAAGAACAGAATATTGATTAAAAGACTGAAATCTGGTTGTCAAACCTTCCTTTTCATTCAGACTGTGAGTAAACTTATTCAGTTTCTTCTCATTAAAATTTATAATATTTTCAACTTTTGGGTAGACTTATATGAATTGAGTTGCCTTTTTATACGAAACACTGTTTTTCAGCTATGTCCCTTTCCTATTACACTATCTCTATAATCAGTATCCCATTTCTAGTACATGTATTTTGGAACAATGTGTCTTAACTTTCACACTCGCTAGGGGAATTCTCAAATAACGAAATTATGTACGGGTTTTATGCGGTGAAGCTTGCTATTGTCAGGCTATTGGAATAATTCAAGCATCAAAATGATTTATTTAAAAGACATTTCCTTTTGAAAAGTATGCAAATTAAGTTTGGGGTGCAAATGACTCGCTTAAGTTCTAGAGTTTCATTGAAGAAAAGATTTCCCTCCCCTTTTGAAGACTGCTAGTGTTTCTTTTTCAGGTTATATTACTTTTATTTTGACATGCAAAGTATGCGGGGACAATTCCTAGACCTGGAGTGTTATTGAGAGGTTTGAGGGCATTAATTTTCTTTTTTGAGGTTAATGATTTCACCTTTCGCGGTATTTAATAGGTTGATTAATATTAAAGAAATACGAGAAGTGCTATTTTGCACTATGTAATGAACACCGCTCATTTCCAGAATAGCTTAATAAAACCTTTATTACTCCACAGTGAAATATCCAGCTTTACGAGATGTGTACTTAATGGAAATACAGAGGGTCTTTACACAGAACGATGAGTCATTTAATTAATGTTTAAAACGTAAAGAGCATTTTTTTAAAATGTTGGATCTGATAGATTTTTTTTTTGAATATGAATCTGCATCGTGATTTCTATGACAGAAAGTTTTTCCAGGGGCGTTTATCAGGGGCGGGACGAGGGTGAGGCAGGTGAGCACTTGCCTCAGGTGAACAAATAGAAGGGGCGCCAAATTAGCTATTCGATAAAAATTCAGAAATTTATTTTAAACTTATGAATTTTAACTTTTAATTTTGGAATGCATGTCAGGACTGAGTGTTCGGTGCATATTCTTGGCGAACATCTTCGTGAAAACTTAAGTCCTGATCTTGAACAGGGAACTGAATGCAGCTATGTTCTGGGTAGAAAACTGTGGTTAAGTGGTAGAAGAACTGCACTTCAGAAGGATTTAAAATCCTCTTTTATTAAACCGCAATTATATACAGCCACTTCCTAACTCGGGAGGGATACAGAAAATAATGACCGCACTTGGGTCTAAACTGAACAATCAAATTCTTTAAACTTAAATTAAATAAAAATTAAGTCGTCGTTGCTCACAGAGCTATGAAAGCGAGGTTGGCCTCTATGCTAAATGGTGCGTAGCAAGATTTAACTTATGCTAACACACTTAGAATTACTTCAATAGGTAATAGCGTAACGGTGCTACGGCTTAGAATTTAAATACTAGCTGGTCAGGCGAACGTCGAACAGAGTAGCAGTGGTCTGAGACTAAAAGCTCTCTCACTCTGAGTAGTTCCTCGCTACCGTTTAAATATAAACTTGGCTCCACTTCAAGTTAGCATAAAGCTGAAACGCGCGCTTATTCTAACGGGAAGTTGAAATAAGAACAGATAGAAAAAGGCAAATTAAAATAAACCTTTGTTAGTTTAAACTAAAACCTTACATGCATCAGTGAATATTAAAAGAATTTTGTGTTAAAAACAATCCAGCTAAAATCAGAAAAAAAAAAACTAATAGTATTAATTTATAATCAAAAGACATGAGCTTTCACAGTAGTGTATATGATATTTTCTAACATTGAAATTTATTATTGAAAGTAGCTTTAACTAATTACACTTTGTGTAACGAATGAACTAATTACACTTTGTGTAACAAATTGTATAGACTAAACTTTCATAGAAAATATAATACTGCCGACATCAGTTGTTCTTTGCTATCTTTCATTAGTTAAGTTCTTTACTTAGTCCTAACAAACTTGCCTAGGTCCACTAACTGAACATAGACGGCGACGTAACTGCTGAGCGCCTTCTGAAGTAGCATCCGAAGAATAAACAAGGGTGATAAAAAATGAAATGTACCACATTATTAGTTATAACACTTTTTTTCTTTTTCTTTCTTTCTTTCTTTTTTTTTCATAAAATTTTCCAATGAACGAGGCACATGAATCAAAGTTTTTGGCTTGTATTCACACTCATGTTGCGCGGGAACTGCATGGATTGTTCCATTTAAAGTTATTTCTGAAGCAGATGCTGAAGGATTAAACAAATTGGTTCATTCTTTGTCAACTGGGATGTAACGATATGAGGTAAGATAAATGTTTTAATGATTCTATAGTTTATATTGAATCAATAAAGTTTTTCAGTTTTAGAGAACTAAAAAATTTTAAAATTTTGAGTACTTTGTGGAAGATTTAAGACAAACTGTTCTGGCTAATTTTAATGTAATTAATTGATTTTGACGTAAAAATTATCTTTTAAAAAATTTAGTTTTGCTCCGTTGACTCTAACGGGATCGATATAAAAATATATTTAAAAAAATGTGCTTCTTGGTAAACAAATTTTAAGAAATACTCGTTGCTATGAATAAAAATTAATGATAAACACCTGTCCCTGAGACTGTTAGGAAAAAGTGACTGACAACCAAACTATTGGCAAATTTAAATTAGATGGCATATAAATTTCTGCTTAAGCTCAAATAAACTTTTCGTCGGGGTTGTATAGATTATCTGATGAAAGATTCTGTGAATATTAAAGACTGATTTCATTGATTAATCTATTATAATGATGCTCGCGACAGTATATGCTTTAGAAGCGATGCTTTCGTGGAGGATGCTCTGTTAAAACTATTTGATATTCAAGGTACAGAAGACTAAATGCAGTCAATTCGATCACTACAATAAACTGTTTGAACAAGTTGCCTATGTTACCCCCGGCCATTTCTAAACGCAAACATTAATGGAAAGACCAGAAATGTAGAAATTGTTAAGAATTCCCGCGATCAAAAATATCTCATTAAGTGCTTAAATTAAGTCGCAATTTTACTTAACATACAGAAGAGGATTATTTGTGGAAATACGTAAAAAAATAAAGAAAATGAAAGAACTATAAATTCATTGCACATAAGAGAATTTCAACCAATGACGGAAACATGTTCCTATAATTTTAGAAATGCGAAATGGTTTTAGTATAATAAATATGTTCATGTTTCATTAATATAGTTAATAATAATATCATTTCATTAATCCGTTACAATTCTATTAATTTCATTAATAGAATTGTAACGGATTTTGATGCTTTAATAACATAACTGTGGTAAAACAATATTGCAAACATTTTATAACGAAACTATAGTTCGTATTAAAGTATGTGATATTTTTCGTTTCATAACAACCCGAACTTCACAATTTTCTACACAGCTAGCGTTTCCTAGTAAATTCAGTTAAATTTTTATCTTTTATGACTATATTGTTGTTTTCAAAGTAAGTATTGTGAATAATTTTCTAAAGTATGGCAATCCATTGTTCTCCGTTTACTGAAACCATTAACCCTAAAGACAGATTTTACTGCGGTTGAAATGAACTGTTATGAAAGCATGTTTTTCTTGCTGAAAATATCAAGTTGGTAAGTATAACTTTCTGGAGAAAATTGTTTGGTGCATCTTCTCTTATAACGGAAAAAATCCAAAATCTGTGAGGAAGAAAAATGGAACGCTATAATTAACTAAATAAAGCGTTTATAAATGCGTTTCAAAAGATAATCTTATTCATAGGGAAACAGAATTATTAAATGCTACTTCGAAAGAAGTTTATGGCTCGATAATATTTTTTAAATATTTTCTTAATACTTTTTGTTTCGTATTTTTTCAATTTTAACATTATGTAAATTTTATTGAACAATAAATTTTTATTAACTTTCTTATGACAAAAAGTAAAATTCAGATAATTTCTTAATCAAAATCATTCAAAAATCGAATTTTTCCCAGATGGCATCGAAAAAACCTGTTGGTGCTCAATACAAAAGAAGGAAAAAATTAAGAAATTACGTTCATCAAAGTTGCGCTTTACAGTTACAAGGCTGGCTGGCGAAATGCGGAAATTCAAATGAAATAAGTAATTCATCAAAAAAAGTAATAACACATAGCTTAGAAGGAAAATAGAAGTTAATACATCGCAACTGGCTTATTTATTTAAAAAAAGGTCGCTGTCCTTATTCTGTTTTCCATGCATTATGTTTACTAAAAGTAAAACATATGCTACTATTTGCAATCCAAAAAGACGTTTCAAAGATGGGAAAAAACTTAGACCCAATTTCCGACCACGAAAATTCTATGTTTCATCGCGATGCTTATCTTCAATGGAAATGCTTTCAAAAAATATTAAAGGAGGTGGTTTCGTAGATGATTCCTTGTATAAAGCAGTAGAATAAGAAAACGAAAACTGGCGATATATATTACGCGTTATATTAGACATCATTTTGTTTTATGAAAACACAATTTACGTCTCAGAGGTGCGCATGAAATTATTGGCAGTTCAAGTGCAGAAATGTTCCTAAATTTAATTGAATTAATAAGTCATTGTGATAGAAATAATGCCTATAATATAGCTAATCACAGAAAGGGATCTGTTTCTTATCTGTCTAGTAAAGTACGAGATGAATTTATATTACTCTTAGGTAATCATGTTCGATTTGAAATTCGTTCTAGGATAAAAAAAGCGAAATATTCTTCTTTGATATTTGATTGTACACCAGATGTTTCGCATCATGAGCAATTGTGTCAGGTTATTAGATACGTGTACATAAAGGACGAATCCATATTTATTGAAGAAAGCTTTTTTTTTTCTTTACTTTCTAGAAACAAAAGAGAAAACAGGTAGTGGTTTAGCAAATGAAATTATTTATAAGTTAGAAAAGGATGGCCTCGTCATTCAGAATGTTCAAGAACAAGGTTATGATAACGGGACCAATATGGCTGGATTGTAGAAAAGAGTGCAAGCCATTATTTGCCAAAGAAATGATCAAGCTACATATATTCCTTGTTCGGCTCATAGTTCAAATTTAGTATGCAAAAATGCCGCTTCAACAAGTTCAAGTATGTTAATATTTTTTTGGCACTGTACAGAGGATTTATAATTTTTTTTTTGTGTCTTCAACGAGTAGATGGGGATGCACTTATGTCCGCTTTGAAAACAACACTAAAAGATCATACGGATACACGAAGGTCATCAAGAGCAATTAGATCTACAAATTAAGAATCTAAGAATTAGATCTACAAATAACAGAAGTACATAGATTATTGAAATATATGGTGTTAGATCACAAATCTTTCAAATGGGCTGAAAATAACAGCATTTTGAAATAGATTGATTTTAAATTTTTATGTTTGTTATCTGCGTGGAATTGAATACTGAAAGAAATCGAAAACGTAAATAAAGCCTTGCAGTCAAAACTTATAACTGTCTATAAAGCTGCACGCTTAATAGAGGGACTAGGCCTTTCATTACAGGAAATGAGAGAAAATATTTCTCAATACATTTTTGAAAAATGTAAAACTTCAGCTTTAGAGATGAATATATCATCAGGATTTGAAGAGAAACGAAAAGTTAATAAATAAAATTATGAGGAATCAATTGATATAAATTGAAGTTTTTCAGAAAAATGTACTTTTATTGAAATCAAAGAAGTGTTCGTTGTCTTAATTTCACAACTGAAATAGCGATACAAAAATTAAATGAAATCTCTTCCAATTTTCAGTTTCTAACTGGTGAACAATGAATGTCATTAGATTTAAGTAATTTAAAGGCAGTAGCTTAGCACTGGAATATCTGAATGATATGAACGCTGAAGAAATTCAGTCAGAAATAATCTAGCATTAAAAACAACGCTATTTCAATAATTCCGGACACAAAAGCAGCTACAAGCTTAGAACTTTTTAAAATAATTCGCGGTTATAATTTAGCTCAGTGCTATCCGATTTGAAAGCAGCCTTAAAAATGTTTTTAACGTTGCCAGTTACTGCAGCTAGTGGCGAAAGAAACTTTAGCAATCTTACAATAATAAAGAACTATATGAGATCTTCACTAGGCCAAGAAAAACTTTCGAACATGGCCATTCTCTAGAACATGAACATGAGTTAAGTAATCAAATAGCTTTTGAAAAAAAATATTGATGATTTTGTTTCTTTAAAAACAAAAACAAACAAAAAATTAAATTATAAATATGCTTGAAAAGTTTACGCCATAAATTTTTTATAAGATGTTTTATTTATACTACTTAATATTATTTGCCATTTTTCAAAAAGCATATTTTTAATGTTTTCTATTTCAAAATTGGTAATCATTATACACTCATGTTTGTGAAAATTGCAACACCATGAAGGACTTACGCGAGTGAGCTGAAATTTTCAGGAAATGCAAAGTAGCGCATGATATGCAAATGATTAGAATTGCAAATCCGTAGCGCATGCGTATGCTGAGCAGCGCCCTCTGAACGGCTGATGGATCCGAATAAATAGACGGCTGTAGCGAGGCGTGTATGGTTATCGGTGGTTATCTGCTAGTGGTAAACGTTAACTCAATCTGTACTTATGCCTCGTCGACGAAAGAGAGCGAGATTTGAACAACTTACAGAGTTTGAACGAGGGAGAATCATCGGCCTTCGTGAAGCTGGATTGTCGTATCGTGCAGTAGCCTCTCGTGTGCAGCGTAACAGCAGCACAGTGATGCGCGTTTGGAAGCAGTGGACGGACGAGTGTCGGACAACTCGGAAATCCGGGAGTGGACCCCGAAATGTGACGTCAGCTCGCGATGATAGACACCTGGTCCGCATGGCGCGGACGGACCGTACAGCTTCCTCTAGACAATTGGCAGCACTGTGGTCAATAGCTACAGGTGTTTCATTGTGTGCTTCATCAATTCGTAGACGTCTGCTGCAGTGTGGACTGCGCGCACGGACTCCTTTATACAGGATCCCCCTAACGCACGACCATCGCCGCCTGCGGCTACAATGGGCCAATCAGCATAGAGACTGGCGTGCTGATTGGCAGCATGTCGTGTTTTCTGACGAATCCCGCTTTAATTTGTGGTACCATGATGGCCGCATTCGTGTCAGACGCTATGCCGGTGAACGCCACCTTCCGGAGTGCATTATCGAACGCCACAGTGGACGAACACCCGGAGTTATGGTCTGGGGCGCCATAGCATATCATAGACGATCTCAATTGCTACGAATTGTGGGCAATCTGAACAGCAACCGGTATATCCGTGAAGTTCTACAGCCCGAAGCTGTTCCCTTCCTTCAAAGCTTGCCAGGCGCTGTATTTCAACAGGACAATGCCCGCCCTCATACTGCTCGGATTGTTAAATCCTTCTTTGCAGCGCAGCAGGTACAGCTTCTTCCTTGGCCTGCGTGTTCCCCGGATATGTCGCCAATTGAACATGTGTGGGATGTCATTGGTCGGCGTCTTGCTCGTGATCCTCGTCCTGTTGCGTCTGCAGACGAACTTTGGGTACGCGTACAAACGATATGGAATGCTCTTCCTCAGTCAGACATTCAAACTTTGTTTGACTCCATGCCACGTCGTGTAGCAGCACTTATTGTGGCGCGTGGTGGCCACACAAAATACTGATTCTGATCTCTTGTTCTTGTTTGTTTGCTTTGAACATTTAATCATTTATTTGTACCACTACCACTCAACTGTGTATTAAATTGCATTCAATTATGACGATTCCTTCTTGGTGTTGCAATTTTCACAAACGTGAGTGTATATATTTCACTTTGTGGAATATACGAAGTATAAATAAATGTTACTGTAAGAGTTATTGTTATTTTCACTTGAAATAGTTATTTTTAGTGAGCATAAAATATATATAATAGTTAATTT
>KK114982.1:159100-169458 GCA_000611955.2 Stegodyphus mimosarum | reverse complement strand
GTTATCCAATATCCATGGAATGTGGTGGGTTTGCGCTTAGAAAGAGCTTTGAGCTTTTTTTAAGAGATTAGGGGCACAGTAATCCATAGTAAAATTTTCAGGAAACTTCACAGGAGTACATTGGTATGTGCAATACCTTTATCAGTCTTTATTTTTTGAAGGAAAGCAGCGCTAGTTGCTGCTTTGTCTTGATAAAATTGCACTCTTTGAAATCATTGGGATGAAGAAATGGAGTTCCTTCTGTAAAACTCAGACGTAAAACTTTCTATTGATATTACGTTGAGTTAGATTCATTCTTTGTTAACATTCCCCCTCCTACACTCTTCCAATGTTTAATTTCCCATTGTAAGAGAACTCTGCGACAGTTATAAACCCTTTACTGAAACTTTCTCTACACTGAGTTAACCAAGTTTGTTCATTTTTTTCTCTTTGTTTTCGATGATAAATAGACCTCCTTTTTTTGTTGCAATCGTTTAGGTAAACACATATACTTCATCAAAGGTCACAAATTTTTCCATTTGTTTGCTGCTAAATAATTTTCACACAGGGTTCTACAAATCGATCTGCATTAGAACACATGCCTCGACGAAAGTTGGTGAATGTTGTAGCTTTTCTAAGAAGTAAATCGTGATTATTATTTTCTTTATTGTTGCTACAAATGTATTTAAAGACTTTACAATTGATGTCTGCTTCAGCGGGTTTTCTCTTATTACCAACAATTTAACTTTAGAAACATTAGAAACAGTGCATACCTTTTTCGGGTTTGAAGGCGTTAGCGTTTGAAGGCTTCTTTCCATATAGAAGTAATGATTGATAGTTTTCCCCTTTCCTATTCATAATGCTGTTTATTTTTTACTTAACAATTTTAACACCGTGCATTTCACAATGTTTTTTGAATTATAAAATATGAATATTTTTCTTCGAAAAGCGTCAAAACCTATCTTCCAAACCATAGCTTGTTTGGATGAGGTATTTTGAAGGAAGATTAAATTAAGAAGTAGTAGACGATATTCTCGTTTTAAATAAAAAGCTGCAAACAGAAAGTTTTATTCCAAAACATTTGCTTTTTTCAAATTCTTTATCAAAGTCATTCTGTAAACGTATAAAAACCCTCTGAAGTCTAAGCAAAACTAATTATATCTCATCATCTACATCTTTCACACCCACTTTCAGTCAATCTTGAGGCTAGTTTGTAACTTTATATCGTCATATTTAAGGCTTGGAATAGTTTTTTTTTATCAAAATGTACGACGCACAACAGACAGCTGTTCTCCGGCATACGATCAACACGATGGCTAGATTATAAAACGATTCAATTCTATGCATGTGTAGGATCTGTAATTGTGCGGAAACTTTGCCATTAAAAAAATTAATCAAATTCTTTATCTCTTGTTTATGTTGCCTCATCCGGAACATTCTGTGGTTTTTGATGATAAATGCAAATAAAGCACTGTATATAAGGAAGTTTCATTGAAGTACATAGTACCATTTCGTTCTATGACATTTTACCATCTCTCCGCAGCTGAAAATTCCTTTTTAGCACATTAGCCATTAAGTTCATTCGTAAAGAAGTTATTGTGGCGCCGTTTGATTTTTTCCAAAAAGTGAAAAAGTGAACTCGTGGCCGATCAGAAAATTTTAAGTGATATGAAGAGTTGGATATCGAAAGTAGCAAGGTCTGGTGAATATGGAGGGGTGACACAAAACAACCTAGTCAACTCAACAAATCTTTATCTGCCATTCATTGAAATGAACATTGTCATGTTGGAAGACAGTAGCTAGATGACTCATCAGTAGTGGGTGATTTTGCTTCAGTTTTTCATTTAAAGTTTGCCATTTGGGAACAGTATTTTTCAGTACTCACTGCATGATTCGGTGGCACAAATTCATGGCTTGCAATTTCTTTGTGGTCCTGGTATAAATTTATAGTATGCAATTCTTTCTTGGCGCTACGATAGCCAAATCATTACATTTTGGGGATACTACCCTCTTTGAAGTTACCAAAGGAGGTTTTTAATGGCTTATTTTGGGATCGTTTTCTTGTAACATTATGGTATGGTGTCCACTTCTTGCCTCTGGTAATTAGCCATTTTAAAAAAGGAATTTCGCTGTTTCTGTTCAATAAAGAATCACATGCTTAAATTCGAGCATATAATGCTTTAAAACAATCATATTCTGAGAAATATATCTTGTTCTGCTAAAATATCGAAAACTCATGCATTGTAATCCTATGCAATGATAATCCTGATAAAAAATGCTCATTAAAATAAAGTCGTGGATGAATCATGTTATTAGATGAACTTACTTTTGGAATTGACTCTCAATACATTTATTTTCTTAAAAATTTAGAAGTGCAAGAAAATTTCTCTCAGCTATATTAAAGTAAGTTTGTTTTTGTGGAAAGTTGGGGGAGAAATGATAAGATTTATTAATGATGGGCATGCATGACAGCGCTTCGTAATTTTTATGCATTTCTGATTGATGTTTTCTTAACGGTTCATGTCTTATGCATTTGATGACTTTAAGTCACTCAAATTAGGTAGAAAGAAGAATGATTTATAGTAGACACAATCATTATAGGACACCGTATGCCAGTTTTTGTATCTATACTGAAGGAAATTTGACCGATGACTCAAGATAACTTTTTTATTTTTGATGAGCTTAATATCACAAAATGTTACTGATATTGTAACAGAAAATGGAACATTCTTAAAGCACCTCCCAGAATGACATCAATTTTTCATTCATAAGAACTTAACAAAGGGTACAAGAGGCTTTAATTTTGAGTTCTACATGATATGCGGAATGCTCTAATATGCATTAATAAAACATGAAACATTTTGGATTATCCCGCTTTGATAACGTAGAGTTCACCCAAATCGGCTTTCAGATCGCAGATATATTTTCAATAGACGGAACAATAATTTATTGTAAGTATAAAAAAACACAAATGTTGTTCCAAAGATAAAAATCCATTCAAGAAAAGGAATAAAGAGAGCTTTCCGACAAATGACGTTGTAATTTATGACTGAATTGCAATTATACGTTTTATTTTATATGATTACCCAGGTATGTGAGGGTATATATGAAATTAAATAAACTTCAGAAATAAATTGGTATGTTATTAATTTAGGAATATGAAACTTTCTTAAAATAGGAATTTATATGCATTTTTATTTATTAACATTTATCAATTAGCATTTTCTGAGAACCTTCCGCTTTTTCTTCTTGAAAGAAATGTATCGATATCATTAATTAAATGCTTTCTCTTTTTATTTTCAGAACAGTACTTACAGCAGATAAAGAAGTATTTGTATTTATCCAGAGTGAGCATGTATTGGTAGTTAGATGTTTCTTCCTTAAAAAAGAGAGAGAGAGAGAAATCTGAAAGGTTTCAGATTTTAAATTACGTCCAAAGAGGCGTTTTTTAACATTTTGTGTTGTTAACTTTATTTGTTAAATATCATGTTCTTCGCACTGAAAACCATAAAACTGAGTAAGAGCAATACCGCAAAATAATTTTAAAATGAGCATATCTTTAGAATTTCCGATACACAGTCTCGCGCGCTGGAAATAAAAATGTTTTTTTCTGTACAACAGTGCCATTGTTCGCTTGGAAATCCTTGAGTTTGTTAATCAAAAATTCGTTAAAGGTTTACAAAATATGAAATCGATGATAAAACAAATTCCAAATTTCAAATTTCGACTTTCAGATGACCACATTCGTGTCGAAACGTTCAATATTCAAAATTTGATGGCTCTAGGTACCGTTGTTTTATCACAGTGCGAGAAACATACGTACATTTATGCAGATTCTTCATTATTTAATATCTCTAAATATAATACAGGGCGATAATATTTGGTGGCAACAATTTGAAAAGTGAAACAACGCTTTTAGTGAATCAACGCAAAATGCCAAAACGAAATTAATAGTCCTTCTGGACAAACTGGCCCTTTGGACTATAAAAAAAGAAACTTAGCAATTACTTACGTCATCCCTTGGAAGTGAACCACAAAATATCCAGTTTCTAATTGAAGTGTTCTAACCAGTATAACAGAAGGGTACATATACATGGAAAGAATGCCTTGATTCCTGGTGACCAAGAAGACAAAAGAGATCCATTAGGGAAAATCTAAGTGGTAATGATTTAGTGCCATTACATTTTACTTCGGTTGCCACTTTTAGACTACGATGTTTTTGAAGCTGGGAAACTTGAAAACTCAAGTATCCACTCTACAGGAATCGACCCATCGATCCTCATATTGTCAGCAGGCTGTGCTGACCACTGCTTCCTAAGACCAGATACGGAAAGAATGCTTTTTATTCCCTAGAAGTGTACAAAACTGGTTGCATAAAAGTCCCTAAGAGCAAATATTAATAAAGTACTAAAAATAAACAGCAAAAGAGAGTCAGTAATTCATTAGTCTTGTACACTCTAATAACTCTCATTTATATACACACAGACATTATCCTGTATTTATTTGAAGAGGTGTATGCATACCAGTATTATGCTCACGCTGAACACATTTCATGTGGCTGGAAAATGGATAACACTACTGTAGATAGTACTAGTGGTTTTATAATACTAGTGCGATACCTACCAAAGATTGTAACTGGAATGAAACGTGTTTGGAACCTATACAAATGGTTAACAATAATGTTAATTTTAAATTAAGTTTTCCTAAAGGAAAATTGGTTACTAATCTAGTTGATTAAAATAGGGTTTAGTTATTCATGCCAATGCAGTTCTTGGGTTCGGGATTCTTGTATTCAGAATCAGTATTCGCAGAGCAGAAACTTCTTAAAATACTATAAAGTTAAGTTCACCTTTATTAAAAAATGTTACTTTTAAGCAACTGCTATAGGCAACAGTCTGGTTTTTTAAACAACCTTCTTGGTGTAGTGATGGAGGAGCCAGCTGCTATATTTCTGGGCTTGAATACTGCACATTTACAAAGCATTTATTTTTGTAAGTGTACAATGTATTTGTGACATGGGAAACTTAAAATACTTAAAACTCTGAAGAGACTGGTGATACCTAAATAAGAGGTTAAAATTCCTCAGAGTTGTTTTCAGTGGTCATCCATCAAAATTAAGACGGAACTGGGCAAACTCGTATTGCGGTCTGTAAAGTGCTCGAATCCTAATCGAACAACAGACACTACTCCTTTCTTCTTGGCCTCTAAAAGTCGTGGACCTGATTTAAGTCAAGTTCAGATTAGAAGAATTAGTAACAAGAAGAAATATTTTCTTAAAAACTGAGTTTTTTAAAAGCACAGTTTGAACGATATTAGATCAAAGAAGAACTGAGAAAAAAAAAGAAAACTATAAGAACGTAAAAAAAAAAACTTAATTTTTTGTATAGAACTTTAGTTTAAAATCAATGTTCCGTACTTGTAACTTCATCGTTTGGCTGACGGAGCACTTTCCCATCGCATTTTTGTTGTTGTGCATTTCTCGTATTAATCTCTAAAATCTGGCAACTGGAAAGTAATGTTTAGTCTCTGCTAATTGGCAACTTGTCTATTCCACTGCCCAGCAGATGAACGCTGACTCGCAATGTACTCGCTCTTGTAACTGTTTCTACTCTGTAATAATAAATAATTAAATGATATCGTTGGTAACGCATTTCTTACTACGCTGAACTACGCACGCTACCTACGCACAATCACGTTATGATAAAAAGGAGTAAAAACAAAATTAGACATATTTATCTGTAAGGAGACATTCGGAAAATGCCATAGCAAAACCCATTGAAAAATCTTACTACGCACATTTTTTGGTCCGCCGATCAACAGAACAAACTAAACCTATGGATTAAACGCTATCGGTTTGAAGCCAAAAGTAAACAATGACCATAGATATCACAACTTTAAATCGCAAACGTGGAAACATCAAAGGACAATTAACAAGGATTTCAAATGTTATAACAGCAGCAGAAAAGCAAAATGAACTGGATATTGCGCAGCTACAAGCTCATTTGGATACTGTGGTAAATATTCATGAAAAGTTCGAAGTGCTGAAAAACGACTACTACAGAATACTCACGGATGATGAGTTTGAAGAAGCTGAAGCTTTGCTGTCTGAAGTGGACGAGGATATTGAAAAATTAGAGGTAAGTCTAAAAACCTCTATTAATAAACTTAAAAGTTATGAATCTGTAACAAATCAAAATAGTGACAGCCCTAAAAACGAAAGTTATTCTGTATGTAATGATCAATTTAAAAGGGCTTTAGTAAAACTGCCAAAAATTCCTCTTCCGAATTTTAGCGGAAAATTTGAAGAATGGAATTTGTTTAAGACTCAGTTTAATAGTTTAATCAAAGAAAATCCGGAACTTTCTGAAAATGAAAAGCTCCATTACTTACGCGGGGCTTTGAAAGGAGAAGCCAAATCATTAGAAACATCAGACGATAACTTTTCTTCACTTTTTAAAGCTTTAGAACAAAGATACGAGAATAAAAGAATAATTGTAGACTGTCACATTAAAAACATTCTAAATACTCCATCAATAAACCATGAATCGGCTAAAGAGCTTCGCATAATGTTAGACAATATTAAGAAAAATCTTAGATCGTTAAAAATCTTAGATTTCGCAAGAGATAAACTATCGAATGTTCTATTATTAAATATTGTTCTTGACAAATTAGATCGCGAAACACGAAAACAGTATGAGCTAACACTAAAAGATAATGAAGTACCAGATTTTGATACATTTTTGGAATTCTTAGAAAGAAGATGTCAAATTTTAAATAGCATCAGTGCTAACATTCCATCTAAATTTAATTCGGAACGATCGAAATCTCTTTTGGTTAAATCAAATAAATCACCTAAATTGTGTATCGCTTGTAAATTGCAACCGCATGCATTGTATCACTGCGATAAATTTAAACAAATGAAATTATCTGAACGAGTGAGTTTGGTCAAAAAACATAGGCTTTGCTATAACTGTCTTAGCGAATTTCATTTATTATCTCAGTGTAAATCGAACAGTGTTTGTTATATTTGTAAGAAAAAATCCGATCATCATACATTGCTACATGCATATTCGGCGCCGCTGACGAATTCCAGTGCTCATGGCGTAGACATCACGGGGACGTTAGAGCTTCAGGAACCAAATCAACAAAACATAAATTCGTCAAGGTCAATTGATTCGCATCCGCCAGAAAATGCTCGTATATCTTTCTTCTCAAATGGAAATAATAAAAGTGTTTTGATAAATACTGTAATAATTTATATCAGAAATTCAGGTGGTGAAAGCGTACCGTTGAGAGCGATCTTGGATTCGGCCTCTGAAAGTTCATTTATGACTACGAGAACAGCCGATGCGTTAGGTTTGAAGAAAGAAAAAATAAACGTTCCGATAAGTGGATTAAATGATACATCGCTAAACATTAAGAAAAACGTTTCAGCCTATTTATCGAATGCAAGTAATGATTCACATTGGGAGATTGACTTACTAATTGTGCCTAACATTATAATTTCACACCCTCCAAAAGAATTAATGTTTCGAATTTGTACATTCCACGGAAAATCAAACTTGCTGACCCATTATTTTTCGTTCCTCAAAAGGTCGATATTCTGTTGGGTGCTGAATTATTCTTCTCAATTTTGAGAGATGATAAAATAAAACTGGGAGAAAATTTGTTCTTGCAATCAAGCTGTTTTGGCTATCTTGTTTCGGGTAGTATTTCAGACAATAATTTGTGTTATACACCGAAACACTGTTTCTTGTCTAAAAATTTAGAAACTCTCAACAAAACACTCACAAACTTCTGGGAAATAGAAGAAGTAGAACCACGCAAAATTTGTAATGACGAATTAAATTATTGCAATGAACACTTCGCGAAAACACATTATAGGAAACCAGACGGTAGATACGTGGTTGAAATGCCTCTCAAACCAGAATCTTCGGAAACTATGTTAGGAAATACTAAAGAAATCGCATTGAAAAGACTAGATCATTTGTGGACACGCTTGGAACGTGATCCTACCTTAAAAACACTTTACGTAGAATTTCTTAATGAATATGAAAGTTTGAATCATATGGAGGAGGTGAAAGAAGATACACTTATAGATGAAGGGTATTATCTACCACACCATGGCGTATTGCGACCCACCAGCAAAACAACTAAACTACGCGTGGTCTTCAACGCGAGTTCGAAAACGTCAAGCGGGCATTCCTTAAATGATTTATTGTGCAAAGGAGGAGTGCTTCAAGAAGACCTCTTCTCGATTCTAATTAGATTTAGAAAACACATTTTCGCCTTTACTGCTGACATCAAACAGATGTTCAGAATGATTGAAGTAAATCCTTCGCAAACTAAGCTTCAAAAAATCTTATGGAAAGACAGCAAATTCGCACCGATTAAGGTTTACCAATTACGAACTGTAACGTATGGGACAGCGTCCGCCCCATACTTAGCCACTAAAGTTTTACAACAAATTGCCTTAGATGAGGGAAAGGACTTTCCCTTAGCTTCAAGAGTAGTTCTTCAGGATTTCTACATGGACGATTGCCTTTCTGATTCCTCAGAATTCAACGAGTTAGAAAAACTTATGTCAGAATTAAAACAGCTTCTCCAAAGGGGAGGAATGACTTTGCACAAGTGGCGCAGTAATAAGGCACCATCCACTGAACTGCAAGAGTTTACGCTTGATCGAAATTCGGAAGAAATAATAGTTAAAACGCTAGGAATGTTTTGGAATAGTTTAAGTGACTCCTTTACGTATAAAGTAAGCATAAGCGCTAATCCTAACTTCACCAAGAGAGATGTACTATCTCAAATAGCACGCATCTATGATCCACTCGGACTCTTGGGTCCTGTTATTGCTAAGGCAAAAATCTTTATGCAGCAGTTATGGTTACTTAAGCTAGATTGGAACGAAACACTACCTCCAAATATTGCCGAACAATGGGAAAACTTCATTCGAACACTACCAAATTTGGAAAACATTCATGTGCCAAGATGTTTTTTAAAAACCGATACCAAGTTGGTAGTACTTCAAGGATTCTCAGACGCATCTTCAAAGGCTTACGGTGCAGTGATATACATCCAAACTGTGTCCAGCACCGGTGAAGTAAACAGTACACTTCTTTGCAGCAAATCACGCGTTGCCCCTACAAAATTCATTACAATTCCACGTCTAGAACTTTCTGCATGCCTTCTTCTCGCAAAACTAACGGAAAAGGTCCTAACAGCTGTTAAACTTCAAATAGACTCTGTGAAATTGTACTCTGGTTCTACAGTAGCCCTAGCATGGATCAAGACTCCTTCAAATCTGCTTAAAACATTTGTAGGCAACCGAGTATCACAAATCCAGCAGATATCTAAAGACTTCGAATGGCATCATATTCCTTCAGAGTTCAACCCAGCAGACTTAATCTCCAGAGGACTGGACGTCAAAGCACTTGCCGCTAGTGAACTTTGGTGGAAAGGACCAGACTTTTCAAAATTAAATTCAGCTATTCCTCAGACTTTGCAAAATGCCAGTAGTTCAACTGACAAACTTTATACTGATGAACTCAAGACTGTTTCTAAAGTGACATTAAGTTTAAATAATGACTCTTTTTTTGATAGCTTACTTAATATCACTAACAATTTTCATAAATTAATTAGAATTTTAGCTTTTATTTTTAGATTTTGCAGAAGGTGCAAATCTCTTAAACCGCATACAGGAGAACTCACATGCGAAGAATATGAAGGAGCAGAAAATTATCTGCTAAAACACATACAGGTAAAGTATTTTCCCGCGGAGATATCAGCTTTAGAAAGGGGATCTTCAGTTCCACCTACGAGTAAGCTTAAATTTTTGAATCCCTTTTTAGATCCATCCAGTGGATTAATAAGAGTTGGTGGTAGACTTTCACATTCAGATTTAAATTTCAATCGTAAACATCCAGTTATTCTGCCAGCTGAAAATAAACTAGTAACTCTAATATTTCAATACTATTACAAGCGAGATTTTCACGCAGGTCCTCAAGCCCTACTAAATACTATTCGTTTTAAATATTGGCCACTTGGTGGCAGAAGTACGGCACGAAAGGTTGTCCATGAGTGTGTGGAATGCTTCAAGAATAAACTAATTGTTGCAACCCAGATTATGGGAGATCTTCCCTCAGAACGAGTAACGCATAGTTCCCCATTTTTAAATGTAGGAATAGATTTATGTGGACCCTTTGAAATTAAATACAAAGGCCAGAGAAAGGGTACCTTTCAAAAAATCTATGTAGCTATATTTGTATGTATGGCGACTAAAGCTGTTCACATGGAATTTGTGTCAGATCTTACTTCAGAAGCTCTAATTGCTGCCTTAAAGAGATTTTTTGCACGACGCGGCAAGAGTTCAATCATTT
>KK114982.1:146453-158853 GCA_000611955.2 Stegodyphus mimosarum | reverse complement strand
GAGGGCATCCTCTATTCGCGGCCGCTCTCACCCTTATCTACCGACACAGATGATTTTCAAGCATTAACTCCTGGACATTTTCTGATAGGAAAACCGATAAATGCCATCCCAGAACCAAATTTAATTGACAAAAGAGATAATCTTCTAAATAGGTGGCAGAGGACTCAAAAATTAGTTCAAACCATCTGGAAATGTTGGCAAAATAGCTATCTAAGCCATCTACAACAGCGCTCTAAGTGGGTGTTCAAAAAGCCAAATATAACTCCTGGCATGCTAATTTTATTAAAGGACTCTCAACTCCCCATTTGCAATTGGTCTTTGGGTCGAATTATTAAGGTAATCCCAGGCTCTGACGGAAATGTCAGAGTTGTAGACGTACGCACACCAAAGGGTGTTTTTAGATGACCAATTTCAAAAATTTGTATTTTACCCATTATGGATAACTATATTTCTACTGTTGGATAATTTATTTATTCTCATTGATTTATTAATTAGTATATTTGTTGTATGTAATGTTATTATAAGTTTGTATTCATACTTTGTTTCTTTAATTTTGAAATAATGTAATATTTCAACGCCGGGCGGGATGTTCCGTACTTGTAACTTCATCGTTTGGCTGACGGAGCACTTTCCCATCGCATTTTTGTTGTTGTGCATTTCTCGTATTAATCTCTAAAATCTGGCAACTGGAAAGTAATGTTTAGTCTCTGCTAATTGGCAACTTGTCTATTCCACTGCCCAGCAGATGAACGCTGACTCGCAATGTACTCGCTCTTGTAACTGTTTCTACTCTGTAATAATAAATAATTAAATGATATCGTTGGTAACGCATTTCTTACTACGCTGAACTACGCACGCTACCTACGCACAATCACGTTATGATAAAAAGGAGTAAAAACAAAATTAGACATATTTATCTGTAAGGAGACATTCGGAAAATGCCATAGCAAAACCCATTGAAAAATCTTATTTGTTTTTTGGGGAGGCAGGGGGTTGAACAGTACTCGTAATTTCATTTATGCTTTTTTAAAAACCTTTATACTATGTAGCAGGTTTTAATCCAGTAAGACAAAAATATTCAAATTGATACCGTACTCAAAACTAGAATGCATTCTAAAGGAGCGGAGAAAGATCTTATGTACATACTGACTCCTATCTGTGTAATATCTCTGGGAGCTGTCATTAGAACTCCCGGAAGTCATCGTGACTAATATTGTATTAAGAGGAGTAGAATTAATCACTCACATCTGACAGCTATCTCTTTCGAACAAATACGCTGCGAAGTATCATAATAATGATTTCGTAATGTAAATAGATTAAGGGGAAAAATGCTTGTTTTGCGGAAAGTAAAGATCGTATCGCTACATCTGCAAGAAAATATACAAATTTTAGTAAAATACTGTTGCGTGCGTACGGGTTCGTAATAGCTTGAATGCACACAGGTCCGACGATTGGTTGATAATATTTATTTTATCAAAAGAAACACTTCAGAGTTCTGAAATTTTCCACAGAAATAATCGTACAGGTGTTCACAGTATCACAGACTACTGTCAGTAGTTACACTTCAAACTAATAACAACGTTAAACACAAAGCAATGATACGAGCATCTAAAGAGCGAAGCTAATCCGGAGATATTTCAGTACTTCGAACTCACGCTGAGCCAACAACTGCAGCAACAACTGAGTTGCATGTATAATTTTCACTCGACCGCAGAGATATTTTAGTCCTTTCTGTTTCTCGAAACTACTGGAAGGCATATGAGGGCCAGGTACGGTTACAGTTCCATATGAAATTATAGTTGTTTAATTACAATATCTATTACGGTGATACAGGGACTGGAACGAAATGTCGTAAAATAGTTGCCAAGTTTGCCGACTTTTGGCTATTTTTCGCCAATTGTGGCGACAAAAATTATTTGCCAAAACCATTGCCAGCTTGACAATATCTCACCAAATTAGTGAGATAACCATTTACTCAGTGTTAAAGAGAATTGCCTCTGTATTCTTATTTTTCTGGCAGAGTATCGTCTCTCTAGATTATCATGTTACATTATACAGAAAATTACATCAGTTTCACTAAAATTATCTATCTATGTACAGCATTCGTAACGATATTTCAAACTACGCTTACCAAGTGCAAGGTCATCTTTCATTAAGATGATTTTTCTAATCAAAGGTTGTACTCAAATCCTAAATCAGGCGTTTCCTTTCTTTACGATGATAATAATGAAATACTGTACATTCAGAAAAAATACAAAAGCATAGTATATAGTATACTGCTCTGTTCGGAATGTTGGTTAGCGGAGCCGGCTGCCCTATCATTGGCCCGGGTTCGAATATCGTAGAGTTCAGCGAATGTATGTAATTATATATTCTCTTTCTCCGCGTTTAAGATTGGTCGCCCCCTAAGTGGATCCCGAGAACGGTTTCAGTGAAGAAAGGGCCTGGGACTTTTCCTGCTAAATGCTGAAAAGAAAAGGTCCGGATATTGGATAAAATAATACTACGTAGCTCTGTATTATTATAAAATATTTTTTAAATTTAGAAAGGAACAATAATTAGTTTTAAGTTTCTGTTCATGAACCGAGGACTAGATAATTTCAGTTTTATATTTCTAATTGATGAAGGGATGTATGATAAAAATTATTTGGAGCACTGGTCATATCTCTAATTACCAATTGCTGATACCTTTGAAAAATTTTATTAGTCATTTATGTGTACAAACAACCAGTCCTATTTATAACATTTTAAGAAAAGGTAGGAAGTCTTAAAGATTACGTTTAGTATTTACAATATTATTTGCATCGATATTGGAATATAAAGTATTTTAATGTTAAGAGAGGAACCTGGTGTCTTAGAGGACTTTTAGATCTTTGAGATTTTTAACAACGTTTTTTGATCTGTCTCCATCTAATGTTTTCAGTACTGAGGATCATTTTCAGGTCCTGCGAATAGTAATTTATTCCTGGAAATATTCAAGAGTTTTTTCTCTTAATAATATTTGTAGCTCTCTCGGCGGAAATAGCAGCTTCATATACGTCACTGTTGTAGAATAAGAGTAACGACAAGACCCTAGGGGTTTATAAGAGAAGGATTCAGGACTACCATATCCTATTTCGAAGTAAGAAATTTTGCGCTGAAATATTCATGAAAATACGAATCATATATCATATCGTAAATTAAACAGATACAAACACACAGAAACCACGCATTTTAATGTATAAGAAAACAATTTCATTTGTAATATCTTTTAAAAATCTTGCTTTTGGTTATTTTTCCTTCCTATTCTAACAAGTAATATAAAAAAAATTTTTTTGAAGCCAATTCCTACTTAGAAAAAAAAAATAAAGAAAAATTTCAAAAAATTAAAAAAAGAAAAATTTAAAAAATACAAACATAAATAAATAAATACATAAAATAAAATACAAAAATTTAATTAAAAATTTAAAAAAATTTTAATATGTGAAAAAACTGTATTAACATCAAGTGTTATCCACTAGAAGTTTGAAAAATGTATTTGAACTTGAGTGTATGAATAAAAAGTATTTTATTAAAGATTGAAAATTAATTAGTTAATAATTAATTAAAAAATTAAAGTCAATTCCTACTTAGGTCAACAAAGAAATACAAAAAAAAATTTAACTTTAAAATTAAAAATGAAAAAATTTTTAATATGTGAAACAACTACATTAACATCAAATGTCATCCATTACAAGTTTAAAAAAATGTATTTGAACTTGAGTGGATGAATAAAAAGTATTTTATTAACGATTGAAAACTTGAACAAGATATAGAGAGAGTATGAGTTGAGAGTAGGAATTTAAAAATATAAGCATATTTTGTGATATGCATCATTCCAATATGGAGTTTCACTCTTTTAGGTGGCATACACTAAATCAATAAGGTAGTATACACTAAGTCTTTTAGGTAGCACAAACTATGTCTTAAGCGAATTATCACTATGTCTAAATAAAGAACAGAAATAGAAGAAGCCTGTAAAAGACCTTTTATTCAGAACTCAAATAACTGAAGAGTTGGCACTTCTTGTGGTTACAAAACCAACTAGCATTTATGGCCTAACTCAAAGGACAAATTCAGTTTAAAGCTTATTGCTACATACACATAATTAAATGCGCAAGTTGGCTCAACCCTACACCGGCATGATAAGCACTATTGGCAAGAATAAAGAAACGCCGAAGCCAGACTGCTATCACAAAAATTCAACTAGTAACGTGGCCTTCAGCAGGCAGAACACGCTCTGTCTAAATAATCTTGAAAACCTCCCTTTAAATATTATCTCTTTCTACTTTATTTGAATACGCTCGAATTAAAATTTTCATTCTGGCAGGAAAACGGAAAGGGAGAAATGTTAGTAAAGATGCGAAACATAAAACAACTGACCAGATAAAATAAATAAATACTTTACACCAGTATTAATTAAATTATTTTTAAATAATGCAAATGATGACGTTATTTCATAACCGCAAATTCAAGCATACTCATTTATCTAATAATATTCACACCCAAAATATTTAGTCGCCAAAACTAATAAAGCAATGCTATGTCTCTCTGCCGAACATAATGCAGTATATATATGAAACAAATGCTCTTGCTTCCCTTTTGGCGCTTGTATTGCTTTTTAGTGTTTATGTACGAATTATGCATTCATTGCCATAAAAATTTGCGCTCCATAAAATAATTGTGGGATCGTAACGAAACTTGGTATGAAGGTACATATCGGGTTGATATGCAAATGGTTAGAAATTTAGCGAGATTGCGCATTGCGTAATGCCACTAGACGACGTTGATCATCGTTCTTCTTGGAGTATAAAACAGGTAAGCAGAGCTTGTTTGAGTGTGCTTAATCCTTTGCTAAGGAAACGCTGAGGTAGACATGCCGTTACGCCGCCATCGAAGACAATATCAGCAGCAGTCAGAGTTCGAGAGGGGAAGAATCATTGGGATGATAGAAGCTCGGTGGTCACTCGGCGAATAGCTCGTCAGGTAGGCCGCTCTGATTTTACTGTGAGGAGGTTTTGAAACCAGTGGACAGAAGAGACGTCATTTACACGGCGACCAAGCTCAGGACGCCCTCGACAGACCAGTCATCTAGAAGACCGTCACATCATACGACTCGCACGCGTAAAGCCAATTGTCTCATTGTCCGTTATCCAGATACAGGCAGCAGTTTCATTACGGGCTCCTTTGTCTTCGCGAACCTCCGCAAGGGGCCTGTTTGAAGGACATCTGGTATCGCGGCGCCCATTACGTGTACTGCCAATGATACCCACCCACCGACGCCTCCGTTTGGAGTGGTGTCGCGCACGACAGGATTGGACTTTCACGGAGTGGAACCAGCTCGTCTTCAGCGACGGATCTAGATTCAATTTGACCAGTGATAACAATCGTGTTCGTGTATGGAGGCCCCGTGGTGAACTCCTGAATACTGCCTTCACTTCCGTTCCCACAGTTCGTGTGATGGTATGGGGTGCCATTGCTTATGATACACGGTCACCCTAATATTGATCCATGGCACAATGACAGGCCAGCGGTACGTCCGTAACATCCTTCAGCTACATGTGTTGCCACTCATGACAGGACTCCCAGGAAACTGTTTTCAACAAGACAATGCTCGGCCACACACAGCACAGATCTCACAAGACTGCCTCTGCCACACTAACACCCTTACCTGGCCTGCTCGATCCCCAGATTTGTCACCAATCGAACATATCTGGGATCATTTGGGACGGCAAGCTGGACAGCCTACGAGATTGGCCGAGCAAGAGGTGCGTTTACAGCAACTGTGGAACGAAATGTCTCAGGACAACACACCGAACTTATATTACTCAATGTCCTCTCGTATCGCATCGTGCATTCGCGCTAGAGGTGATCCAACAGAGTACTAGAAACTTCCGTTCCTGTGTACCTTTTCTGCAATAAATGATCCTTTTTTCTATGATTTTCTAATCGCTTACTTATATCAAAGTAGTACTTACATATGTAAAATTTCGTTTCATTCTGACAAGTCTTTCTTGGTGCGCAAATTTTTATGGCAGTGAGTGTAATTAAACAAAGACGACCTACAGCCTGACTACTTTGCTGTAGAGAAAATTCTCTAGGACTTTATTTCATCATCGTCGCTCAACAAAATTACATTAGATTCAACCAATGCTCTGTTTTCTCAGCATTTCGAATGATCTTGAAATCTCCGGTCCATTAACGTTACAGCTGATCAAAACTTAACCCTTTTTTTCTTTTCATTTCCTGAATATTTGGAATAATTTCATTGAAGTTAATTAAAGTTGTTACTGTCCGTGACAGTCATTCTCGTTGTTGGTGGCAGTCGGTCTCGTTGTTACTGTTGCTGGCAGTCAGTTATTGCCGCGGTTACATTGCAACAGCGGAGAATGGCTATACGATGCAAAAATATTCTCGCTGAAGCATGGTTTAAGAATAGCATAACCTTCATTAAATTTTTGTTTAAAGCAGTGACTATCAGCTTTTATTTATTTATTATTACAGCATACTTTTAATAATTTTAAAAATTTCGCGGCATGTTAAAACTAAGATAGATTAAAAAGAAATTACTTGGTTAATAGATTGATGGAATGTAATATATTTTGTAAAAATAACACGTGATAATAATATTCAATGAAATGTGAAATAAATTTGCATTATAAATTAAACAAAATGTTTGTTTCTTGATAAATTATTACGAATTACATTCAATGCGAAATTTGAGATTAGTGTTTTTGATAACTTCATTTAGATTTTGTCGTAAAATTGATAACGCTACTCTCATTTCGTGATCCAGATTTAAAGGTCTGCATCGTTTTTTCATTTTAATGTTGGTAAAAGTCGAAAATGTGAATTCACATAAATATTATGTGGGAATCTGCAATAACACACTTAGAGATATTTGTTATATCTTCGCGTAATCGTGTTTACGATTAATCCAGAATAAAATAGCTGATTCTTCTGACTGTTTTGCTTTGAGACTGGTTCAGCTTGTCACTGTTAGGAAGTTGGAACGGATAGAACCACTTATCCTACGTCGTTTATATATGAGGATTCCAAGTAGCGTGTCGTGACGTTAGGAAAATCACACAAGTGCCGTATAAGAAAACAGAGTTGCGTGTACTGCATCATAACAGTACTATAAGTACATATAAAATCACTTATAGACCAAATGAACATTAGCTCAGAAGGGTATTAGTTTCAAAACGTCATTCTGCATCGAATACCTTAAATGTCCGAATCACTTTTAAAATTGTTGCCACCAAATATTACCACCCTGTATTATATTAAGATAAATGTTATCTACATGAAATATATAAAGAATATGAAACCTACATGAACAATAAAGAATCTGCATGAATGTATGTATGTATCTCGCACTGCCAAAAAATAACGGCACCTAAAAATTTTCGAATTTTGAATAATATAGTCCTCCACCAGAATATACGCAACTGGAAGCCCGAATTTGAAATTCGTTTTATTGTCTATTTCATGTTTTGTAAAACTATAACGAATTTCTGATTAAAAAATACAGCAGTTTCATAGCCAGCAATGACAACACTGTAAGGAATAAAACGCCTTTATCTCCAGCCCCAGAGACTGTCTATCGGATATTTTAATGACATGCTATTTTTAAATATGTTTTACCCAAAGTGGCGTTAACCCAAATGCTCTTGAAACGTGTATATGTCTGTAAATGAAAAAAGCCCGTTTGCGCATAATATAAAATCTAAAAGCCTTCAGATTTTTTTTATTAGCCCAAAGAGCGTTGGATCAGAAAGACTATTAATTTCGTTTTGACATTTTGCATCGATTCACTGTAAATATCCGCATAAGTTTTCAAACAGTTGCCACCAACTATTATCGTCCTGTGTTATACTTAGAGAAATTAAATAATGAAGAATCTGCATAAATGTATGTATGTTTCTCACACTGCGATAAAATAACGGTAGAGCCATCAAATTTTGAATAACGTACGTCTCCACACGAATATGGGCATCTAGAAGCCCAAATTTGGAATTTGAAATTTGTTTTATATTTTGTCAAATATTAAAGAATTTTTGATTACAAAACTCAATTATTTCAAAGCAAGCAATGGCAAGACAATATATAAAAAAGCATTTTTATCTCCAGCACGAGAGACTGTGTATCGGAAATTCTAAAGATATGTTCATTTAAAAATTATTTTGCGATATTGCTGTTGAATTGAATTTCATGGTTTAAGTGCAAAGAACGTGATATTTAGTAAATAAAGGTAACTCACAAAACGTTAAAAAACGTAACGTAAAACCTGAAAGCTTTCAGATTTTAAAAAAAAAATGTTTTTGGTTTATTACTGCATGCATTAGTGAAATATGGCTGCACACGTCAAGAATCTATCAGTACACTGAATTACAGCGGCACAGAGATTAAGATTCACTGAATTAGAGCTTTATTGTAATAGGCCAAGGAGGAATAAAAAATCATTTCTGTAAAATTTTCCCTAACAGGCTATAAAATTAA
Organism: Stegodyphus mimosarum; assembly: GCA_000611955.2. Lineage (NCBI taxonomy): Eukaryota > Metazoa > Arthropoda > Arachnida > Araneae > Eresidae > Stegodyphus > Stegodyphus mimosarum. The sequence goes on along the minus strand of KK114982.1, from coordinate 150,333 downwards.
CTAGTATATTGGCGAATGATAAACTATCAAAATTTGAGAATATTTTTGACAAGGAAACCTTTTTCAGCTTGAGCCGTAATAAAGTAGAACAATTATAAAAGATTTCGAATTCTTTGATTCTTTATCCAAATTATCAGTTGCAATAATTTTGATAAATTTTTTATACTTTTGATATGTTTAAGAAAAGATTACAAAATGAATCGAAGGCTCTATTTTTTTTTTGAAATGCTAGAAATACAAGGAAACTAGTCTAGATTTATCCATTTTTAGAAATAGATATTTTTTATATGAAGTTAATCTTTTTTACAATATGAATTTAAGCAGTATCAGCAAATAGTCCTGTTTTTGTTGTTGCTGTCTTGTCCATGTAATTTCATAGAAGAATGGTTGTCAGAGCTCCAAGGAGGTTGGGCTTGCACACTGCGGAAAAAAAAACAGGACAGTTCTATATCTCCTATTGGGCCGATTGACGAAATTCAAATTGCGTTTTTCATGTCATGAAAGCGCGACTTAGGATATATATTAGATGTGTAACATAGGTATTTTGACATAAAATCGGACTTTTTCTGAAATAACATGCCAATTGTTTTTCCATATTTCGATTCTACAACTCAAATCATACCTAAATATTAAATTTTCTAAAATTTGGTGGGAAATTTATGGAAAAATTCAAAAATTTATCTTGGCGTATTTTTTTAGTTTGTGCCAAGAATAATTTACTTGGCGAGCTTCTTAATTTATAGCAACCTAATTTTCCTTTCCTTTTTTGCGTTGCAGACGAGCGGAAAAAAGCCATCGTTCATACTTTAAAATAATTTAAGCAAACTGCGTAAACCATAATTGACGTTATTATCGCTCAAAAAAAAAAAGATGCCAAATTTCAAAACGTGCCAATATGTAATTTCATGTATATCTTAGAAAGTTTTGAATGAAAAACTCTTTTTTTTTCTTTTTGCAGGTGTTCCTTGGAAATACATTTTCTTTAAGAGAATGTTAAAAATTCTATAGGTTATAATACAAAATCGAAAAATTTATAAAAAATATTTTAAAGTACAATTTTTAAAAATAAATCATAAAAAACGTGCAAGTTATATTCGGATTAAGCCTAAATTTCGAATTCTGGAAGAAGGAATCAAGTAAGTTTAAGGAAAAGAAAAGAGATATTAATAAATACATATCAAATTCAATTAACATTGAGGAGCTAAAATTTTGAGAGCTAATTTTTTAAAAACTACTCGTGCGATTTTTACAAAACGTGGCAGTTTGGAATATTTTGAGTCGTAGAATTGAAATATGGAAAACACTTGCCATGTCATTTCAGAAAAGTCCGATTTTGTGTCAAAATACCTATATTAGAACAATGCTATATATAAAGCTAATATATATCCTAAGTCGCACTTTCGGCACATCCAGTGTACCTTCCACCCCAAAATTGAGGGAGATCGCCTCGGGAGGAAAAATATGCCATCACAAAATTATTAGTTATTTATTGTTTTATAAAAAAATCTGATGTAAACACCACTTGATTTCCTTGTACTGGATATTAAATTATATAGATTTTTTCCTGCATTTCATTTAAACTTATTCCCTCGAATTTCATTAGAGATATATTTCTCATTCAATTAATTCAGTTCTCACTTCGCAAGGAAAAATTCCTAAAAACTCAAAATATTTTCATTAAAAATTGAAAGGTATAGCAAAACATAAAACACCAAACTAATACAATTAAAAAACAATTTTTACAATTTAAATTACAGTTCATGCAAAAACAAGCAATTTGGCCAACAGGCAAGAAGATATATTTGTCGGTGCACAAAACTAAAAGTTTCCTTTTAGTTCTACTCGGCAAAAAGACACGGAAGGCGCAGAAAGACTTAATTCACTATTCTGTTAAGTTTCAAATATAAACAACTATGGCTTCTATAATAAAAAATTAGGCTTAGCCGCACTTAAACACATTTTAAATTGTTGGCAATTCTACAACTATTGCATTCAGATTAACTAAAGGCATAAACGCCTTAACCGGAAGATAGGAAGAACATAAATCGATAATTTTTAAAGCAAAAAATTCGCAATTTACCACATATAAGAATAAAAATCACAGATCGCACTGAGCTAAGTAACAGAGTCGGTATATATATATATATATATATATATACCGACTCTGTTAACCTCGAATTATATATATATAATTTTAGAAAGTAGTTCTAGAACATGAGAGACCAGTTTTGTCAATAATTTTGCGCATAGAGCTGCAAAATTAAATTTAAAGATAAGCAAAAGGAGTAAAATTCTAAAAGCAATTGACTATGAGTAAATTTGATACCTTAGTTCCAGAGTGTAAAAATACTTTGAACAAATAATCAATTACTAAAAAAGTAAAAGTAATTGAAAAAAAAAAACTAAATGTTGGTATTGAAAAAACTCAACATTTAAAAAATTAAAATTAAAAGCGTGACAAATTCGAATTCAGCTAAATACCATTACGACAGTAATTGAGACTGTCACGCTTTTACCTTGATAAGTCCGTGATGAACCTCAAGTTAAGCTAAATTGCCATTCTTTGTAATTTATGCTGGTGATTTTAATATGTAATTTACCTTGTGCTTAAAAATGCTTTTAATATTTACGTGTTTTCATTTTTTAAATGTTGAGTTTTTTAATACCAACATTTAGTTTTTTTGCAATTACTTTTACTTTTTTAGTAATTGATTATTTGTTCAAAGTATTTTTAAACTCTGGAACTAAGGTATCAAATTTACTCATAGCCGATTGCTTTTAGAATTTTACACCTTTTGCTTATCTTTATATATGTATATTTGTATACTTTTAGTGCGGCCGATTTCAACCAAAAAGGGAGATGCATAACTACATGTTATAGCAGTCCTATATAACAAACTTTCTGAGGTTACTCGTTTTCGAGTTATGCGAGATGCATTCGTACGTACTACGTACGACACGAAACGCCACGAAAGACGCCACGAAAATAATATCTTCTGAATCTATTTTAAATCAGTTTTATAATTCGTTTGTAGAAAAAGAGTCCTTTATTCTGTTCTCACGTACAGATATCACGCAAAAACATCGTTAAATTGAATGCGATTAGTGGTTGAAATGCATATTTTCGCTGAAATATATGGTACCCGGAATTTTGCGTGATTACAATGCGTCCTTTACTTCGCGGAAGGAATTAAAAATGGTGCACCTCTACAAGCCGATGTAAGACAAAAAAATTGGTTGTGTAAGATATTGTTTTTGACTGATATGTTAAATTAGGTTGCGATAAGTGACGTGAGAGTTACCTTGAAAGGGGTGGTTCCGTGGAGAATTTTCTCTTGAATGAAAGAAGAGAAGATGTGTGGACTAAGCAGAAAATTTGTCCAGGAGTTTTATATTAGAAAAGAGAAGAAAACGAAAGACAGATTTATAAATTCTATTTAAACATAATAATTGAACTGAAGAGGCGCCTTCAACACTAAAATGAAGAATAATGTTAATTTTTTGTGGAAAGTCAGCTGCGATGTGGATTACTAACAACAATGCAGAAAGTTGGCAAGATCAACTTGAATCTAAATCTTCATGTATTGAACATTCGGAATTTGTCTTACGTCTAAAAACAGGAATGACAAGAAACTAGAAAATAGCCTTAACAAAATCTAGGTTTAAAAGTAGGAAAATATGCATCTCAAGTAGTTCGGATTACAAAAGATTTATTAAGCGATTATTCATTGAAATGATGAAAATAATTACTGGTATACTGGTGGAAAGGGAAAAACAGGACATGAGAAAGGAACAGAATTTAATGTCAGGCGGTCATGTGTTGACTAAAGTGTCGTCGAATGTTTTCCCGCAAGAATATCTTTAGCCATTAAATAAATAC
>KK114982.1:123551-146430 GCA_000611955.2 Stegodyphus mimosarum | reverse complement strand
ACTAGCAAACAAGATAAGAGTATTAAAAGCCAACACTATAAAACTCCTTAAATCTAAAATCCAAGATATTTATAATAGTTGTAATTTTAAGCAGTTGTGAATAGCACGTTGCAGCACTTCCCGCAAAAAACGAAAAGGGGACAAAATATATTTTCTCGTTTATGCCACGCATATGGAACTGCATAAAAGGCTACTTAAAACATATGCATACCTGTGTATAAAATGCTATTTGAAATATATGGTGAGATGTAAGGTAGCTTCAATGCAATTTCTTAAAACGTCCTAGTAATCTATCACATAAATACGAATAGTATTAAATTTTGGTAAAAATAATCTGTATGAATACAGTTTTCAAATAGTTATATCAACCGTAATTATTATGTATATGAAGCAATTAAATACAACTATTTTGCAAATCGGTAAACTACATACTTAAATATTTGCATTAGAGCTGGAAACGTTTGTTACGGATATAAGCAAAATATTGATAATTTTCTTCGAAAAAAATTTCAACGTGTTATGAAACTATAAAAAAATATTCTGAAGGACTACTATTTAGTTAATTTGCCAACCTTGTAAGGAATTTTATGTTAATTAACCAGAAGTTTATAAATTCAGCCTTTACTATAACTTCTCCCTTCCGTATTTCTCACCAGAATGCAAATGAGTAGCCAGCATTTTACACTGAGGTTTTTGGATTTTATAACAGAACGTGTTTCTGGCATCGCTTCAGCACTACGTTCCTTGTTTCCAGTCACCTCTGCTAGGTGTAATTATACGGCCTTGCGTTCTGCCGCTGCCGACACTTAAATTTTGACTCTTTGGTAGAGTAGCGAGCCAACTTCTGATATTGTAATTAATTACGTAGTCTATGACTACTAGTACACATTTAACGTAATTTGGACTGTTTTATTTTATTTTCCATGATCACGAGTTGTTGAAGTATTAGCAGAAGAGAATGCCTTTGTGTTTTAAATCCTGTTCAAATATCTAACCTTTCTCACAACTTTGTCGTTGTTTCAGACATAGCGATAATTTGTTCCACGTCTGTTAGGGTTATTGAACTAAATAACATTGTCATAACAAGTTAAAAGCTGTAACCGTAACAACGTAAGTTTTTACAAACTAAAGTTATAATACTCCAAAAAAAGCAATTGTTGTGTTCCAAGACATGCATTCTCATTGGTCATACCTCTTGAGTTCCGAAATCTTTCGGGAATGCAGAAGAAATTTCTACCAAATAATTAATTAAGTATTAAAAATACAAAAGAGTCACTCGCTACTTTCTTTAAGCCCATCTCAGAAACTGCCATTAAATTAAAAATTAGCTAAGGATTTTGATTGCTAACTTTAGAGATTTCTACCAAAAAGTACCAAATTTCATAGACCATGACATTAATCAGTAAGTGGTTCGCTAAATGTCATATAATGCTATTATTAAAAGTATGAAGCTTAAACCATTTATCTTCGGGAAAACCTGTTTTGCTCGACTGCTTCTCAGAGATGATATAACAATATTTCTAAAATATCTTGGACGCAAAAAGTCAAGCTCTAAATAATTAAAAAAAAGTATTTTTACGCATTTTTATATGTGCCAATTTGAAATAAAGCTTCGGTGGTTCTTTGGATTACACTGTAGCTTTCAATTATTTTTAAAGATTCAGAGCTCAAAAGTAGTAAGTTATATAACCGCAATTTTGAGGAAAGCATTTATCTGAAGACTTCCCCGATTTTCGTTTCAAACTATGTTTAAATTTTATACATTTTTAGGGTTTTCACTGCCAGGAATGACTACTGGCTTGGCTAAAGGTATTTTCTTCATCCTTTCCGCATACTCGATGCGTATTCGTGAGGTCCTGGATTAGAGTCCCAGCGGAGGCAGCTCACATTTTTGACATATCCTGCTTAAAAAAAAACATAAGTACTCTACTCACTGTCGTCGTGTCCATTACCACCTGGAACAATGGTTGCCAGAAATTTTGAGGAAGGCCACTCTGGGGTCAGTCCGGGGGGAACAGTCTCCCACCCCTCTCCTCTCCCACCAATTTGCACGAGAGAACTTTCAGCTCGCCGCATACTTGAAGTGCCGCCATACCGCACCGACACTATGCATTTACAAACATCCATATCTTCTCCGGGATTCGAAACCGGGCCCTTTAGTAGGCTTCCCTAATCACTATACCGTTTGGGTGACACTCGTTAAATTTTTTAGTTCAACAGGAAGTCACATGCTCAAGCTCGTATTTTGAATATTTCCTTCGTGTTACATAATACGCACTTAAACATGTACATTATTATTATTAAGCCAAAAACTGGTGAAATAAACCAAATGAGAGCTTTTTGTTGAAGAGCAGAAAATTACTTCCGTGGAGGCTAGAACTGGAGTATTTTAATTCTAGTGAAATACTCGCTATGATTACAATGTTATTAATTTAAGTACAGCAGAATACAAATTTAACTATGGGAAATCATTAATTGAGCTATGGCTGATGATGAAATTTGTTAGGAATTTCACAATGCTGTTTGATTAAAGTTATAGTTCCCGTTCCCTAAAAGCCTTTATAATAAAAAATAATAAAGGAAAGTGATCTGAAAGATCTTTCAGGTGTATTATCTTAAAAAAAATCGAGAATTTTGCGCGTATAACGTCGTAGAACGAACAACGATACTGTAGCTATTTCTCACGTGTCGAATGGGTCCATACAGACAAACTAAACGTAAGAACTGAAAATATGACGCGCCACTGCCCATTTGTTTCTTAGCCATCTGCGACCTTTAAGGAGAAGCAATATTTTGTCGCAGTGTGCCAAGATTTCTGAAGCTTGCCGAGGATAATCCATCCTTTACGAACAGGCCCACTGTTCGAGATGAGATTCAGCTCGAATTTCAAAAGTTTATGGACACATTTAAGCAAAATGTTGAGAGCGATGGAAAGAACTCTGGAATGAATGATGGCAAGAGGGCTGGAACGAATATGAAAGCTTTACAAGAATGAGGAGCCCGACTGAAACAACACTTTTCAAATACAACACGATTTTTTACGACAGCTAATTTGGTTCTGCAATGGGCAAATCAAACGCTGGAGGTGGATGATTATGAAAAGGAATGATGCTCTCTAACAACATTTACCCCCCTCTATGGTAAAGGCTGAGAATAGTCGGGAGTCATGTGAATTGTCATCTTGGGAATATTATGATCGACACCTCGCAAAGATGTCTCATAGTCGCCTTTCCTATTAGTGTAAAGGCCGAATATTAAATTTTCCAACACGTTAAAAAGGAAGCATTTAGATTAGGTACTTGACCCCTCTTTCGAAATTTTTGCAAAATAGCGCTGTATTTTCTCTTTATTGAAAAACCATGAAAGTAGATTTTTCTTCATCTTTAGAGAGATAGAGATTGGAGAACAAATACCTCCGTATAGATTGATGTAGTTTAGTATTGATAAAAGAAAATAACGTCATTATTTTTCGAACCTTAAGTATTCAACCCATAGTCTAAAACGGAAATATTTTACATTTATCAGTTTTGGCAAAGACAAAAATTAATAAAATATATGTATGAATATTGTTCTTAAAATTAAATAAGAAACAAACCTATAAATAAACCCCTGATGTGACCTTGCCGTGCAGTTTAATAAATTAGGAATGACGTAGAAAAATATACGCAAAAGTTTAAATTCAATGGCAAAATTTCTAATCAAATTTTGACCGAATGTAGAAAGTTTTATATGAATGAAACAGAATCCCAAGTAGCACGGCAAACTTGTAATGACGTTGCAAATTCGTCGCGGGTCATGTTACAAAAAACGTTGCAATATGTCGTCTTTAAGATGCCCAGATGTCTGCGAAACTAATATTATAATTAATCATCTGCAAATAAAATATTTTATCATTTCCTGAAAACCAGAAATAATACAAATTTTTTCTCTGTGGAATAAATATGCATAATTTTAAAGAGGCAAGTATTCAAGAAAAATTAAAACTTACGAGCCTGATACTAAACTGTAAGCATTCAGAATAAAAATGATCGATTTGCATCCTTAAGAAAAATTTTGATATTAGATTTAACACAATTAGCTTTTTAACAAATATACTGTGTTAATGTAAAACACGAGTAACAAGATATATTAGTTTTCAGCAGTTTATTATGCGATAAGAATAAAAGTAATGTTACAAAACAATTGCATTATTTAACTATAAAGACAACATATTGTTACGAATTTCGTATTTATTCAACTATTTATTTAGAATTGTTATTAAAATTGCTTTATTTTCCCATGCAACGCAGACGATTTTTGAAGAAAAAGCTACGTCGGAAAAGTAAAAATAAAAGAGCGCGTACATTTAGTATTTAAGAAATTAATGTCTCGTAATTATTGTTGCCATCCACAAATATCGAGAAAAATCAATATTTTACCAGAATATTCTAGTAAATAATTAAAAAGCTTATAAAAGCCGAATTAAAACACCTCATCTCAGCTGTAGGCGTTTTAAGCGAACTGTTTGTTTACTTAATGCTGTGATTGATTGTAGCGAATTCGTTGTGAGATTGGATTAACTTTATCTGTTTTGAATTGAATTCAGTTTAACGTTTGAGATATTGTCATATTGTACGAATATTTCTGAGGAAATATTTCAGTGTTTTGTTTTATTTCTTGTGAAAAGAATAAATTTTGTTAACTTTTTAACGACTGATGCATTCAATCCATTACGAACCCGTACGCACGCAACAATATAAATACAGAATTCTGTCAAAGGTATTAAATATCAAAATTCTCACAAAATTATCAATGGTGGCAAAACAAATTGTCTCAAGAAACATCAAATGAATTTATTGTTATCATGTACTGGAGTTTGAAACAAAGTGCATAATCTTAACAAATAAATATTTGTTAATAGTATGTCTATAGAGTTATAGATAGTCTATAGGGTTAGTTATAGTCCATAGAGTTAATTTCCCAATGCTTGTCAGCTAATGCTGTAACTTGACTACGTTTTTGTCTATCAGTTATCATATTATAATTAATCATCTGCAAATAAAACACATATATGTGTATATATAATCCTTTTTTTAACATTCATTTACATATTTAAATATCCAATACATGACAACAGGACAATTAGCATGAAGTTTTTATAGACTAACAATGTAGCAGTCTACAATAGATTAATTCCTTTAACTAATCATTTTTTGTTATCCTAAGGAAAAAATGCAAAAATAACTTTAGATGAAATGGAGTATATATTTTTTGAAATATTTCCCATACCTCTTAAAGTATTTTGAGAGAAAATTTCATTAAAACTCAGGAGGAAAGCTTCTGAATTTGATCGAATTTTCGAAGAAATACTTGCATGCATGCCTATCGAAAAAGCATGCTTTTCAAGATTATGTTACTTATTTATCCATATGTGTAAAATATGGCAATATTTATACTTCTAAAAATTTTAGATTTTAGAGGTATACTTCTAAAAATTTTAGATTTTTTAAATTTTGAGATTTTTACTAGTTTTCATTCAGATATTTTTATAACGTATTTAAGCATGGTTTTCCATGAAAATTAAAGGAAGTATAAAGTTATTTCAAATAATACTGATAAAAATATACTTGTATTTTTTGTACCTGTCGTGTGAAGAGTAAAGAAAGCTCTTCGAATAATTACGAAAGTGCATTACAGTTGAATTAACTTTAGATTTTAAAGCTAGTTTTGAATCAAATAAAGAAACTAATTATGATTAAATTAAAAATATAAGATGTAGGTTATTATCTAGAAATCTCAGCTTAGTGAGAGCTGTTTTACTGGAGAACTTTCTAAGCGAATATTATACAGAGATAAACCACGAAAAAAAAACATACCCAGCCGGTAAACGATAACACCGAGATTTAAATTGAGGCCGAAATATCAATGATTTCTGATTTCACTCATTTGTCTGGTTAAAAGCTAACAAATTTAATGTTCAAGGGAAGCATCATCGTTTCTCCGCTGACTGAGATGCAATACTATGTTATCTGAAAGATTCCTAAGAAAATATCATTAAATAAGCTATTATTAGCCAAATATATCATAAAGCGACAAAATGAGAAACGTACATAGCATGTAACAATATTTATTTCAGAATATTAATTCAACGTTACTTCTATTTATATATTATTAGTTAAGTAGCCGTAATTATTTTCAGTACTTTAAACTATATTTTTTTAAGTAACTTAAATTTGAAGTTACGATTATTTAAGATTTTATCATTTCTTTTCTTAATCATTTAGCATGTAAGTGAGAGTATATGAAAACACTGGTTATTATAAATATATAACAATAATAGTAGGCTTTACGTAAATAAAACTCAATGAGACATAAATAAAATCTATAGATGTGGGTAATAAAAAGCGCTTCAGATTATAACAGCATTATCACATTCTTTTCTGTTATATCTCAGAGATAGCTTTGCAAAAGAGCCATATCATTTCAAAGATATTAAATGACTACTATAAAAGCTTCTTCACCACATATTATGAACATAGGTAAACTTTTTAATTTTAATTTAAAAAATAACGATATCAATCAAAATACATGCAGTAATAAAACATTTTAACAATGTAACATAAAGTGGTTTATTATAACCACACAAATGTTAGCGTTTGTTTAATCGCAGCAATCCATTAAATGCATAAACTCAACTGAAAACGTTCCATTCGAAGTGTAATATTAATCGAAGGCTATGTAACTGTAAACATTTAACAACGTAACACTAAATGCTCAATTATTCACAACTAAAAAGTTAAGTTTATCCATTACAAAAATGTATTTATGTTGATCGTAGCAGTTGCGCAAATGCACTTAAAGTTCTTCTGAAGTTGATAACAAAATTAAAGCCATAATTGAACCAAATTGTTATATAACTGTGCAAGAGATTGCAAAAGATTAAATATATCACGTCTTGGACTTGTTAAAGAAACTCCCTTAACGCAACGAATAAATATTTGCGACATGCATTTCAAACGTAATGCAATGAAACCTTGTTTTGAAAAGAATTATCGATGGTAATGAAAAACGGATCATCTAAAATTAATCGAAATCAATCATGGTCCAAGCATGATGAATCAACACAAATCATACAGAAAGCTAAGTTGTATCAGAAAGAGATCATACTATCAATTTGATGGGATTCCGGAGGTGATGTGTATTTTGAGTTTCTTCCAAGGAACGAAATGACCAATTCAGATGTTTACTGCCAGCAACATGTGAAACCGAGGAAGCAATCGTCACAACAGAAAGCGTCAGAATTGGCAGACCACAAAGGAATCGTGTTCCCTCACGACAATGTGAGGCCTCACACAGCTTCAGCAACATGTCCGGAATTATTGGAGCTTGGTTGGGAGGTAGTGTCGTATTCCTTATATAACCTCAATGTTGCTCAATTATTATCATTTATTTGCACAATTCTTAAATGCTAAAAATTTCAATAGTAACGATGACTTCAATAGCACTTTTTTGAATGTTTTGCTGATAAAGGCCAGAAATTCTATGAAAGCGGAGTCTCGAAGTTTCCAGAAAGATAACAAAAAGCCATAGAAATGAATCGAAGATATTTGACTGATTAAAATTCATTTTTTGTATAAAATTTGAGTTTTATTTGCGTTTTAAATTTACTAAGTTGCTAATTCTCTCCTCTGCTTCAAAAACCGTTCGTGGCGTAATTGTCAGCACGTTCGACGCATATTCGAGAGGTCCGTGGTTCGAGTGACGACGAGGGAATTGCTCATTTTTCATCTCTTCTGCTTCAATTCTGTTTGGATATAAAACTGAAAAAAAAAGAGTGCATTATTTTCAAATGCCATTTTCAGTGTTTATTTAACAAATCTAGCTTGGAGTATTTATTATACAGCGCGAAAAATTCGCGTCAGATATTTTATATGCATGACATATTTTCTGAGTTATTCATTACTAATGAACGACAATAAAAGTTTAGAATTTATTTCAGAATTTCTGGGAATTGCTCATTTTTCATCTCTTCTGTTTCAAGAAAATACTCTACAATACTAACTACATTTCTTTAAGATACGTGTCAATGATAGAAATAGTACGCTAATTGTGAGTGGATAATTTCAGACTAAACTCAGTTTTTTCCGATGAATCAACGCTGTAGCGTCCGACAAGGACATCCTACAGCTAAATCAGATAAAGTAGTAACGGCGGACACTCATTCCAGAGATGCACTTAACCAAACTGTATTTTTTTTCTCTTAACTTGCATTACTTTCTGATCCGAGTAACTACATGAAACATGAACCAAAGAGGAGGTAAAACAGCGTTCAACTTAATCTTAACAGTTCGTAAAACTTAAAAACTTAACTTTAGTTTGTTACAGAAGGACTCGTTTCAATTAAAAGAAAATATTTGCCAAATTTGTACTTAAGCAATATAGGTTCTCACTGTAGTCATTGCACACTTAAATAATATAAATGTCTCATTATTTTTTCATATTAGCTAAATTTTGACTCAACATTTACATGGATTTTCACTGTTTAAAGCAGTTTTAATATTCAAAGTAAACAAAAGTTAATCATTTGTTTTTAACCCTCCATTTAAATATTTCAGGAAGAAAATGAAAATATAAATTTCTTCGAATGTTGGCATTTATTTAAAGCTAAACGGACTTCCTTGAAATTTCAAAATTACTCTATGTTTTCAAAATGTTTCTCTCTTGAAATTATGATTTTGCAAACGCTTTGATCGTGGAAATTAAGCTGAACACTCTTTTTGAATACCAATGTGCTTTCAACTTTGGATACATTTCGAATAATGTCAAAGGTAATGCACACTGATAAAGCTTTCAAAAGCGAAACGAAATTTTATTTCCTTCAGCAAATGAATGCTAATGCTTTTGATCGAAATGGGTAAAAAAATGTTTGACTTTTTACAAAAATCTTTCTTTAATGAGGAAAAACATACAGTCTAAGACTATATGTGTTTGTTGCTTGTTACCTTCATTTTGTGATGAATATAAATCTCCAACGTTGCTTGTTACCTTCATTTTGTGTTGAATATAAATCTCCAACTTGCAAAATGTTTATTGCATTAAAAATGTGCAGTCATGTTTAATGATTTGACTGAAACAAAAGATTTGACTGAAAACATTTTATACTATTACAACACGCAGTCTAATAATTCTTGATTCCCGGGCATTATTGGTGTAATTGAAATGATAATTAAACAAATCTTTAAATTCTACAGTTATCAAAAGAAGTAAAGATAAAATTTTACATTAATTGTTTCAAACGTTACAAATTTTCTACTACTTTATTTCGGATTAAATAGAAACAAACATATTAGGTGCATGAATGTCTAATATTTTGCTTCGTCTTTAGAAACTAAAGCCTTTACAAAAATGAAATTTAATAAGTTTTTGGTATCATTTAACTGAGTATAATATTCGATGTATCTCTGTTTAAAACGTTTAAATATTAGTATCCGAGTAAATTAATAAAAAGTTATGACATCAGTGCTTATCGGTGTCTATAATTTATTCTGTTTTATGTAAAAGTAAAATCAATTATGTTCACTCATTAAACATATCTTTATCATATTTACTTTATAATCAGGATAAAAAAGAATTTAATGAGTCATTTAATTTTACTGTCCACATTTTTGTTTGAAGTTTTGCGCGTTATCTACAAGATTACTACTTACAGTAATTTTGCTTTTATTTCTTTCAGGTTTTAAAAGTAATTAGAGTTGATTTTGTTATCTAAACTAACGTGGTTATTTTTACTTTGATTATTGCTTCAAGAAGTAGCTCACTAAAATACAATGAAGTTAGTAGTAATAACAAAGTTAGGAATGGTATTGTCAAAATTGGTAATGCATTAAAAGTATATCACATCTTTTTCTCAAAAAAAAAAATCTTGTTGAGCGATTGGTACTTAGGAGTATAATGCAAGGAGAGTCAGCAATGCTTCGCTGGAACTGCAATTCCGGACCTCCATATACTTGCCGAACGTGCTTTCAGTTACATCCACGTGGTAAGAAGAGAGACAACTTCTTATACATTAAAAGCTCTCCCTATTTAAAAAATTAATATACTGCGTTCCACTTATCTGTTTTGTAATTAAGTGGTGAAGCAACGTTTTCTGCAACTTTTGCAACAGTTTTGGAAGCATAAGAGCACACAAGCAAGAAACTGTTTAAAAAATAACCGCATACTTTCTTAGCTTCGAATTTGGCAGCTATGAATCGCAGATCTTCAGACCTAATATCAAATCTGTGAAAGATAATGCAATGCAAAAAATGGCTAAAAAAACTTTTACCTATTACATTAGAAGTAAAATATATATCTGTTTTTACCATAAATCTTTTCCATGCGTACATATTAACTCAAAAGTTTATATAAAACAATTGTATTTTTTTAAACAGTTATATTGTTTAAAAATGTGCGAAACTTCTTAAAAACTAAGACATTTTCCATCAAAAACTAAGACATTTTCCATCCAAAGCAGTTGTTTGGAAACAGTTATTAATACAGAATTATTATTAATACGGTTAATTAATACAGAACTATAAAGAAACACGTTGCTGCATATAAATATCTGAAAATGAGAATATAATTATTGCATGCATTTAACTACCTGTATCCGTTTTCTATGAATTCCTTGCATCTCCTAGACAAATTTTCAGGCAATTTGATGAATCTTTCGATTTTTTGTTCAAAATATCAATTTATTTTATATTCGACTTTTTTTATTTTAGCAAATCTTTAGCAAAAATGCTGCAGTCATCTAAATAAGTGATAATTAAAGGCGTCAGTATCTGGATACTTATGTAAAGAGCAAGATTCCCATTTCTCCCCACCTGTACAGTTATTAAAGCGTACACAAATTTATATAACAACAATCATATAAAAAACCAATACATTTTGCATAACAATAATAGCCTAATTTTAACATAAACTATAACATAATAAGCATAAGTAAAATAATAGTCACTAAATAAATTTGATAAGTAGATACAACTGACATTATTAACGAAGTGAAACAATTATCATTGTGTACTATAACAAATACAAACTTGTGATATCACTAAACAAAGAAATGCAATATATGAATATAGTTCATTTGACTATGTCTTAAAGTTCAGATTTCAAAAGGATATAAAAGTTGAATAGATCTTATAAGGTATTTCACCCACCTTCTTCGCATGCCTTCGTGGTGTAGTGGTCAGCACGTTGGGTGCGTATGCTAGAGGTCCGTGGTTCGAGTCCTGGCGAAGGCGTTGCTTATTTTCCATGACTCCTGCTTCAAAAATACCTAATGTCTCTACGCTCTTCTAAATTGTGCTTTGGGTATACAAACAATGCAGGCTCTATAAGTTTAATTCATTATTCAGATTTTAATTTTTGAACCGTTTACAAACCATTATATCCCATTCAGTTTGTTTTATACTATTGAGAAAAACAAATGATATTTCCCCCGAGATTTGTGAATTTACTTGAAATTTTATTTCGAGGACGATGATTTGAAGGTCTTCAGCTTGAATTTTAAATTATAAAAGTATAATTGTGCATTTAAGTTTAATGAAACTAATCAATAATTGATAAAAATCGGTGCTTTCGGTATATTATTTGCAGAAATCAATAAAAATAATTTTGCATTTTCAAACCTGTATTTTTAATCAGTTTATAAGTTTGAGCTATCTTGAGAAAATCAATACGGATAGTTACTTCAAATTCATAGAGCGAAAAGAGATTTTCAAGTTTTAGCTTGTCACCAAGAAGTAAAATATCATGTTTTCTTATTGGAGTTTTTCTTATGCCACTCGCAAACGTGGGATAACTTAGTATTCCACTGATGGTCGCCAGATGTTACGCGAATCGATGTTTTCTTTTGGAAGCACGTCCGATATGTTGCGTTTTTGTAGCCTGTGCTCTTAGGCCTGCATGTAATCCCCAAAACCAAGTCGTAACTATGATCGAGACTGTAACAAAGATTATTTTAAAGTAAATAAGGTAAAAATTAGCCCTACACTGCATTGTGTTGCTAACTGCCAACATGGACATAGATTACTTTTTACAGACATCTATTTTGTGAGCAACTGTATAAATAATCTTGCAATGTATGGTAAAACTATTTGTTTTCATGTTATTCTTATAAATAAATAAAGCGGCGTTAGATACTTGCAAAATCTGGAAAGATTTTTCATCTGTTATTGGTCTCATTGCATCATTCGTGTATTAATTATTCGTGTATTCGTTTATTATTATATTATTCATGGTTGTAAATTTAAAAAATGAGGTCCATTGAAATCGTATCAGTGATTTTCCATAAACGTTGTTGCATTAGTGACTGGTGAAAGTCTGAAAATTTTATTGTCATACAGGTATACCCATTCAACTCTCTTATATTTTATTCCTGGTTATGTACTAACAAAATTATGAAATCTCTAGAAAAAAAACTTATTTGAAGATTTGTCACAGCCTAATTAATTTGTCCATTTATAGCTTCATGAGGAGAAAGCATTATCTATAAGATATAAGGTTGCCCATAATTAACTTTATGATTTAAAAAATATATCAGGACTGAGTATTCTGTGCGTGTTCTTTGCAGACATTGTGAAATATTTACCAGGGTGTTTTTTCTCAAGTCCTGAACTGGAACAGTGAGCTGATAAAACGTAAGCTTTGTTCTGATGTAACTGCTGTGCTGGATAATAACTGCACGTGAAGGGATTTAAAATCCTCTTTTATTAAATCACTATTATTTACACACTTCCCAACTCGGGAGAGATACAGAAAGTAAAAGACCGCACTTGGGTCGAACTTAACAATCAAATAATATTTAACTAAATTTAAATAGAACTTAAATCAAACTTTGCTCACAGAGCGATTCGCGGAGATTGGCCTCTACCTAAAAGGGTGCGTAGCAAGATATACTAATACTAGCGCACTTCAATTTGTTTTACAATGCAATCACGTAGTAAGCACTATGGCTTATAAATTTTAACTGCTAGCTGGTCAGACGAACGTTGAGCAGAGTGACCGTGATCTGAGACTGAAGCTCTCTCACATTGAGAGGTTTCTACCTCTGGCTTAAATAGTACTTGGCTGTACTTCAAAATTAGCATAAGCTGAAAACGCGCGCTTCTTCTGACGGGAAGTTGAAACAGAGAAGAGATAGAAAGATTTAAATTAAAATAAAACTTGGTTAGTTTAACTAAAACCTTACAAATATATAAAATGTTTTCTTTCAATATTATTTATTTTTGCCATTTCTAACGTTAATCACAAATTATACAAATAATATACTTCAGCAATAAACGATATTAACTTAACAGTACTGCTCTTTAAGAAAAGATGACTATTGCAGTCTCGATGTTTTGTCCAGATAAATTTTGTTAGTGCTTTAGTTCTAACACTTGGAATTTTTGTTGAATATTGGTTTTAACTTGCTATGTAGTTCATGGTTATTTGCATTAGTCTTTGCTTTTAACTACTGATTGGAAAAAACAATCCAGCTGCTATCAAGTGTGAAGATCGGGATGGCCATTTAGAATTAGAAAAGCAGGAAATTACGTGATTGCCAAAAATGTTTAAAGGGAGTCATTTTTTGTTGGTGACAATATTGAATTAGCACAGTTCTAGGTACATTCCGCAAATTTTAGAATATACAATTGGATCGCTGCGTTAGAATCATAGAGGATCGTTTTTCAAAATAAAGCAGAACAATTCTCGTCCGGTGTAAGCTTTTATCATAAAATCTCTAATTGTTAGCTGTGTAATCCTAAAGCAAAAACGGGGGAAAATAATATAAGAAAGATGTTTTTTACTATTTAAATCATAGTGCTAATTGTAAGCCATCTCTAATTTCTAATCAAACTAGTCACAAACCAAAATTTGTATAAAGAGTGGTAAGCCTGTTTTAAACAATATTGTATAAATGGACTGAGATAAGCCACTCTTCTTGGTTTTAAATTTTTGAAACAATATGCGCATAAAGATAGTGTATCTCCCCATGAGAAAAATTGTGTTTTTTTGGCTCAGTAAATACTAACTGTATCGTTAAAAACAGGGATCAAATTTCTTTCCTTTATTGAAAAGGAAAATTAGTGAGGAAAAATTACATCTTGACACGTATCAACTGAAATATTTCTTCTTACCTCGAATTACAAGAATTTAACTAACCGACTGGTTTTTACTGTCACGCTGGCCTAGTGAATTGTCTTAATTGAGTAAATATGCAAAATAGCAAGTGTGATTACTTTTTATCCAGCGTTTTCGAAAATGTAGAAGAAAACATGCTGATCAATATATTTTGCATCTTAATGACACTGCTACACACAACGTTTACTAAAAAGCGATAAAAATACTGTATTGGTTTATTGGTTGTGGCAAGATGCAGGACTTTACGTTACATGAGTTGAAAGTTGATTTAGCTTTCTTTCTGTTCAATTAACAACATAAAAATAAAGTAAGAGAATAAAGCAAGATTTTTATTATTTTTTTACCGTTATTCGTGTGTAAGAGAAGAATTTCCGTGATGAAAAGAAAACTAACGTTACTTTTTCTTATTTTTGACATGCGTGTTGGTTTTAGAAATAAAAATAAAACTTTTGAAAACTTTTAATTTTTTAAGAAGTTTTCTACATTAAATGCAATGGAGCGATTCTGTATTTTTTATGTATTTTATTTGTAGACGGTCTTCCGTTTTGGCATGGATTTGCTTCTCATTTGTAACTTTTATGTTTAAAGATTTTAATTCACAGTGGTCCTGGAGTTCTCTCAAAATATCTTAGTGACTTTTAGTTGAGAGGTAATTGCTTCACTTCTTTGTCATCCCTGCAAAACGACATTCTGCTTCAGACTGAATTGAATCACGCGTCTTCAATCCTCTTCATTTTAGTCACTGGGGTCCTCATGACACCCGTTGCTAAATCCTCAAGTTGGTGGCCCATACACTCAGAATGAATCGGTATATGAATGAGATTAAGATAAAAAAACATAATATGTCTTATGCATAATATATCTTAACAAAATAAATGCGAAACGAGGCACGCCTGAGAAAACCGAAATTATTCTCTATTGCCAAACTACTTAACGGAAGATACAGCTGTCTGTCAGGAAACGTGTTTGATCCATTCTGTTGTGTTCTGTCAGCATAAGGAAATAATTATCTTATTGTAACCATAAAAGAATAAAGTTACGAGCAATTTTTTTGGGGTATAATAAGAATAACTGACATTTATTGCAAAATTTGCGATTTTCTGTTTCGATTCCATTTTAATAACGCACCTTTCAAATTTTTTTGTCTAACATTCTGTATGATCATCCTGCAAGTAGAATATTTATAACTGGTCTGTATGCTAATAAAACGTGGATAATGGGACTTTTGAATCATCAAAAAATTAAAAACGTATAAACAAATTAAAAACAAACAAAAGAAATCTGAAAGCTTTTGGATTTTACATACCTTTTTTTTAACGTTTTGTGGGTTAATTTTATTAAGTAGCTATCATGTTCTTTGCACTTAAACCATAAAATTCAGTTCAACAGCAAATATCGCAAAATAATTTTTAAGTGAGCGTATCTTTAGAATTTCCTATAAAAAGTCTCGCGTGCTTGAGATAATTTTTTCCCCGTACAGTGTTGCCATTGCTTGCTTTCAAATCGTTGAATTTGTTAATCAAAAATTCGTTAAAGTTTTACAAAATGTGAAACCGGCAATAAACCAAATTCCAGATTCCGAATTTGGTGTTCCAGATGTCCATATTCGTGTAGAAGCGTACGTTATTCAAAATTTGATGGCTCTAGGTAACGTCGTTTTATCACAGTGCGAGAAACATACATACATTTATGCAGATTCTTCATTATTTAATTTCTTTAAATATAATACACGGCAGTAATATTTGGTGACAACAGTTTGAAAAGTAAACCGACATTTAAAGTTTTCAAACCGAAATGCCAAAATGAAACTAACAGCCCTTCCGGGCTAACGCATGTTGGGATAAAATTAAAAAAAAACGTATATATATATATATATATATATATTTATGCAGATTCTTCATTATTTAATTTCTTTATATATAACGGTGGGGTCTGATATGTGGTGTCAACAATCTGAAAAGTTATACACCGTTTATAGTGATTCAACGCAAGATGCTAAAACGAAATTAATATCCTTTATCGGCTAACGCCCTTTGGGCTAGTAACCTGTATAAGAACAAGCTACCTAAAAAATCCGAGTTTCAAATATCTTGAGTTACGATAGCAGTTTTGTTGTATTTGTAGAAACTAATAAGGAATGTTTATAAAACTTCTCTGCCTTACATACTATTCATTAATTTTACACAATTGTAAACAGATAAAAAAGTTCTGCTCTGCTCTGTTCATATAGAATTACATACTCAATAATTACTGTCAATCAGCTAAATAAAATTGTTCACTCAGCCAGAGGACAAATCTCAATAGATGCAGTATGGTGGCTGTTCTATTACTTACAACAGCCAGACCAGCAACTAAGTCGTCTGCAGAGGATTAGGCGTCTGCACGTTTACACCCGCACGGTATGGATTTCGGAGGCTCCTTGATTGCTCCGAGTCGAATAAGCCTCGTCGCCAGAGTAGACTGATCCTTCCGAGACGCGTAATGGCAAACTGCACATTGAGTTGATCAATGTTAACGAATTTCGCTTACTGCGCATGCTCAATAGGCGTGGGAGAAAATACTGGCGAATAAAAATAAACAACCCTACTCAAGCCTGTTCGTCATGTAGGCCTTAGCGACTCTTTGCGATTGCAATACTATGGACACTTTTTTGTGTTTATTGCACTTGCTTCTGTTTCATTTCGTTTTGGTTTATTTTGTTCATTAACATTACATTTAATATCAGTTATATGTAATAATTTCTTTGGCTTTAATTCAGTAATTTAAACTAGATATATTCCTTAAAATGTTAAAGTATTTATGAATATATCGTAAATAATCGATTGCTTTTATTTCTCAGAAGTACAAACAATAAACAACACCATGTAATGTTTCCTGTTTTGTAATCCTTCTTAAACGAAAATTTGGGGAGTTTACAATCGATATTTACACTCTAAGTAAGGAAGCAATGTACAACCTAACAAGTTTTAAAACCCCGAACTGTTTACGTCCAGATAACAGAATATCAATCATATACCATATTTGTCTTCTTTTAAAATTACGCCAAAGTCGTAATTGGGCCAGATTCTCTTCTGGGCATGCGCAGTGTGCGTAATTCGTTTAACATTGTTCAACGGAATGCTCGGTCTGCCATTACGTTTCCGGGACATATAATTACATCTTACAATTACAGTTTTTATTATAAGCAAACGTGTATAAATTTGAATTCTCAGAATTAATACTAACTAGCCCTTTCTTGAAATTTTGAATAATATATAATTAGCATTACAGAGAATTTTAATTGTTCAATTTCCTCTTCCGAAGCTCTTTGTTATTAGATTTTAAGCACGAATATTTTGCCATCAAAATAAATATTTATTGCTTCAGTTATGAAACAACTT
Source organism: Stegodyphus mimosarum (assembly GCA_000611955.2). Lineage (NCBI taxonomy): Eukaryota > Metazoa > Arthropoda > Arachnida > Araneae > Eresidae > Stegodyphus > Stegodyphus mimosarum. The sequence continues at coordinate 128,902 of KK114982.1, read as the reverse complement.
ATCTCTTCCTTAGGTCAGCGCTTGATGTTTTATGTTAGAGAAGAAAAAAAACGTTTTCCCGAAGACCCTTGAACACGTTAGCTACATTGTTTTATAAGCTTGTTTAATTCAAACAACTTTCTTAAATATAGTAGTTTCCTAATTACCCATCAAAAGCCTTTTAGTGAGAGTTTACCTCCCTCTCATAAAAATAAAAAATAAATTAAAATTAGATAAAATAGAATTAATGAAAGGAAGCTGATTTTCTTGTATCACTTACTAAAGAAAGTTTTGCAAACTAAAAGTTGTGTGTTATGAAACAATGAAAATACACTCATGGACAAAAAAATGAGCGCACCAAGAAGGAGTCGTCAAAATGAAACGAAATTTTACATACGTAATGACTGCTTAGATATAAGTAAATGATAAGGAAATCAAAGAAAAAGGATTCTTTATTCATAAAAATAAAAAATAAATTAAAATTAGATAAAATAGAATTAATGAAAGGAAGCTGATTTTCTTGTATCACTTACTAAAGAAAGTTTTGCAAACTAAAAGTTGTGTGTTATGAAACAATGAAAATACACTCATGGACAAAAAAATGAGCGCACCAAGAAGGAGTCGTCAAAATGAAACGAAATTTTACATACGTAATGACTGCTTAGATATAAGTAAATGATAAGGAAATCAAAGAAAAAGGATAATTTATTTCAGAGAAAAAGGCAAAAGAACGGAGGAGTTAATACTTCGTTGGACCCCCTCTAGCGCGAATGCACGATGCGATACGATCGGGCATTGAGTCATACAAGTTCTGTATGATGTCTTGAGACATTTCGTTGCATATTTGCTGTAACCTTGCTCTAGTTCGTTCAAACTCGTGGGATGCCCAACTCGTCGTCTCAAATGATCCCAGATATGCTTGATTGGAGACAAATCTGGGGATCGGGCAGGCCAAGGAAGGGTAGTAACAGTGCGGAGACAGTCTTGTGACACCCTTGCCGTATGAGGCCGAGCATTGTCTTGTTGAAAAATGGCTCCTGGGAGCCGTTGCATGAGTGGCAACACATGGCAGGATTTCATGAACATATCGCTGGGCTGTCATGGTGCCACGGAACAATACTAGGGGTGACCGTGTATTGTAAGCAATGGCACCCCATACCGTCACACCAGCTTTGGGAGCGATGTGTCGCTGTACAGCAAAGGCAAGACTGAGACGTTCACCACGGGCTGTCTACACACGAACACGATTGTCATCACTGCCGAGACTGAAGCTGGATTTGTCGCTAAAGACGACCTAGTTCCATTCCGCTGCAGTCCAGTTTCCTCGTGCTCGACACCACTCCAAACGAGGGCGTTGATGGGTGGGCATCAAGGACAGCACACGTAATGGGTGCCGCGATACCAATTGTCCTTCCGCCAGGCGCCTTCGTATGGTTCCAGAAGACACAGGGGCCACTAGTGAAGGTGCTACCTGTGCCTGGATGGGTGCCGATGAAGCAGTTGGCTGTACGCGTGCAGTTCTTACGATGTGGCGGTCTTCTCGACAACTGGTCTGTCGAGGGCGTCCTGAGCCTGGTCTTCGTGTACATGACATCTCTCGGGTCCACTTGTCCCAACACCTCCTCACAACACAATCAGAGCGGCCTAATTGACGAGCTACTCGCCTAGCTGACCACCCAGCTTCCATCATCCCCTCTCAAACTGCGACAACTGTTCATATTGTCTTCAAACATGGCGTAATGGCATGTCTACCTCAGCTCTTCCTTTGTAAATGATTCAGCACTCTCAAACAAAGCTTTGGTTACCTGTTTTATACTCCACAGAGTACGACGTTCAACGCCCTCTACCGGCTATAAGTAATGCGCAATCAGGCTGCATTTCTAATCATTTGGGTATCTCCCCGACATGTATCTTCATTGCAAGTTTCGTTACGATCCCGCAATTATTTCTTGGTGCGCTAATTTTTTTGTCCATGAGTGTATATTTTGAAGGCTCAAAGTACTATCATTTCATTCTAAGGTGTTGTAATAAAAAGCTTAATGTTTAGTAGTTAAAAGTAATCATTTGAATCATTTGCTGTTATAGAAATAATTACGGAAGAGACTTGATTAATTTGCATTATGGTATTGCTAAAAATTACCTAAAATCTAGTTTGATTGTAAACATGTAGGGATAATGAACTAATAAATTAATTATATGAACTAATAAATTAATTATATGAAAAAACATGTCGATTGCTTTTGTCAAGATGACGTATTAACGCACTAATCAATTAATTCATTGAAAAAATGTCGATTGCTTTTGTGAAGAGAGTTTATTGGATAACGCAGTAATAAATTAATTAAAGGAAGGAAAAACATGTTAATTGCTTTTGATAAGAGAAATTCGAAGAATAATCCGATTATTTATTCGAAGTGAATAAATATCAAATACACCTAGATGGAAAGGATTATGAGTTTTGGAAGCTGCTGTAATAATTTTAAAGCGCAATATTGCTCCAAAACAAGTTGAATGTCACTGATTGCATAAATTACAATCAAAAGTTCAAATTTGTGTCTTACACAGTTGAAGAAATTCATGATGACCTCAAAGTGGATGTAAAAATATTCAATTTCGAAAGCAAAGATGCAGAAATAGAAGGTATTGAAAAGGCACGAAATCGATGCTACTGAAAATGACAATGTGAAAAAAATTCTTATAATGTGTGATATAGATAGGAATGTTTACAATGCATTCTGCAATCTCAATTAAGTTATGGGCAACACTGCTTGAAACCGGAAGATGAAGAAAACAGCATTAAAGACAGATTTAAATCATATTTCAAAAGACGTACGTAATTGATTGATGGGAAAAATATTAATGTTTTTCAAATTATACGACGTTTAAAATTGAATTGAACCATATCTTAGATTTAAGAATACTGCAGATTGAATATTAATATTCGTCAATCCGTTGAAAATAAATAAATCAAGGTCTGACTGTACTTACAGTAAAATTTAAAGAGATTTTTTTTAAATGAGTAAAGATGCTTAAACCAACATACATACTTCCGCTGCATAGAAATGAAAAGGCATATTAGTTGGCAAAGAAAGGGTCAATACTCTCCGAATAACTGATAACCACATCCGTTTTTACAGTTCCAAGTGAATAATTAAAAATTACTACAAAGGTACTTTTTGGAAAGATGTTACTGAAACGAACAGTCCTAAAGTATGAATTAATAGAATTTTCGATATTCCTTTATGATCCAGAAAGAAATTTGTAGCCATCTTTCGTCTTGTTACTTGTCTTTTAAAATACACTGCTCGACATTGAAAATGCAACACCAAGAAGGAGTGGTCAGAAATTTATGCAAATGTTAGAGTAGACGCACGTCACTGAGTTATGCGAATGATGTGAAATGCGCAGCTCTCCGACGCACGTAAAGTAAGATATAAGGGAAGGAACATGCAGAATGGGCAATATTCGTGTCGCTATTTCAGCCAGATGCAGAATGGGCAATATTCTTGTCGTTATTTCTGCCAGACGAATTATCGAAGAAAGTTGGGTTTTGTTCCGGAGGATACGTGTAATAGGAGAGAATGCCAGGCCGCCGTCAACGAAGGCACTTCCAGCAGATAGACGGTTTTACGAGGGGTATGGTGATCGGACTAAGAAGGGCGGGTTGGTCCTTAAGTCAAATCGCAGCTGATACCCACATGGATGCGAGCACGGTGCATCGGCTATGGCGAACATGGTTGGAACAAGGAAATGTGGAAAGAAGAAGGGGTGCATGTGCAGCAGAGTGACGTCAGCACGCGTGGATCGACGCATCCGCCGACAAGCTATGGCGGTCCCGCAAATCACTTGTACCGAGATTCTGCAGCATATACAAGATACCCTGGATGTTCCCGTGTCTACGAGAACCATTTCCCGTCGATTGGTTGAACGTGGCCTACACTCACGGCGTCCGTTAAGAAGACTGGCGTTGACCCCACGGCATAAACGCCAACGTTCAGAATGGTGCCGGACTGGAGCGATGTGGATGACAGAATGGCTAAACGTTGTGTTCTCAGATGAGTCACGCTTCTGTTTATCCAGTGACAGTCGCCGCATACGTGTGTCGCGTCGACGTGGATACAGATCTAATCCGGCAGTAACTGTGGAACGCCCCACCGCGCAACAAAGTAGCATAATGGTTTTGGGCGCTATTGCCTACGATTCCAGGTCACCTCTAGTTCACATTCAGGGCACTATGACGGCCCAACGATACTTGGATACTTGGATAATGTACTGCGGCCAGTGGCAATCCCTTACCTTCAGTGGCTGCCTAATGCAATTTTTCATCAGGATAACGCCCGACCACACAGTGCTCGCATCTGCCAGCATGCTCTGCAAGGTATACAGATGCTTCCCTGGCCACCGTACTCTCCTGACCTGTCACCAATCGAACATGTGTGAGATGTGATTGGACGCCGTTTGCAGACTCTGCCCCTGCCTCTTTCAGAAGAAGAACTGTGATAAATGGTTGAAAGGAAATAGAGAGCCATCCCTCAGGACACCATCCGCTACCAAGGTAGGCCTCTGTTTTTAAAAAAAAAAGGTTTTTCTTAATTATTAGGATCTCCTAATTAGCTGAATTAACTGTGTAGCGCACATTTGCCAACTGGATTTTCCCTGCCAATAACAGGATCAGACTGTTATTTTTTGATAGTTTCTGACTTTTACGTGTAATCAGTACACTGGACAATTGACAAACTACCGTAATTAATTTATACGCATTCTTACTCATCCTAATTATTAGTGAACCTTTCTTCAGTTATCTACGCAGACTTTCTACTTTTGCCTATCTGAGATTTTTCCGTGCGCTACTGTTTACTTCAAGGACTTAGTCCTTTACCCCCCTTTACACTTCAATAGCCTTTAACAGTGTATTTCAACTTCTGTTAACAGGACTTCTGTTAACAGGAATTTTCGTTCAATTCAGCGGTAAATCTACCAGTTTTAAAATGTGTTATTCCTTAATGCATTCTTATCGTGTTTAATATTTACAGTAGAATTCTCATCAAAAGAGGTTTTACCTTGTTTTCTTATGCTCTATCTAATTATGTGTTAATTTTAATTCCTTTATCATTACTCTGTGTTTGTTTATTTAGTATACATGTAATGCAAATGCTAATGTTTATTTAATATACATGTAACGCAAATGCTAATGTTATATTGCATGACACTTTCGAAGTGCTAAAAATTGCTTAAATATCTATTTCAATATCTCTTCTCATAATAATCCAAGAATTTCCATCAGCACAGTTTTTATCTCTTCTTTTATGTGCATCTGTAATATTTGTATGTCTTCATTTACTACCGTGCACTACCTAGAAATATATATATAT
>KK114982.1:87441-123344 GCA_000611955.2 Stegodyphus mimosarum | reverse complement strand
TTATTTTTATTATTATTATTGTACTGAATTGATAACTGCTGTTGTTATTCTATATTGAATTACCCATTTACCTATTACCTATAACTACATACATTCAAAGTGCTTTTCTTGTTTACTGACTTTGTTATCGTCACCACTTGATGCGTACTGTCCGTTTTGCTTTAATGTCCTGTGGTATCACAGATTAAGCATACGACTGGTGGTGGCACACTGTGATATTAAGTGCTTACATCACGCATTCTCCCACCTTGCATACCTTAGTGTCCACCACAACAAGGGCCTTTTTAATCAGTGCTTCTCAAGTATCAACGAATCCAGTCTGATATGTCGCGTCCCTCAATTCATACGACCGCCACAGAGATTACCCAGTCACAAAGCATCTTCGATCCTGAAGCTTTATTAACATCGGACTTAACGCACGAAGAACGTGTTGCCGTCTTAGCAGGAAACATTCGGCAAATCTCAGCAACGTGTAAAAAAAAACAATACCTATTATCCCAAGTTTTAAGAGAGCGTTTGGGAAAGTCCTTAGACATCCTACAAGAATTAGCACTTACAGGACCAGCATACGCACCAAAGCCAGTAACTCAAGAGACAGGCACCAATACTTCCACCTTTGTGTGCTGCCAAGCAGTTCACGCCTCCACACACCTTGTGCAACAGCCCAATATCGAACAAGCTCTGACTTCGCAGTCCAATACCTCCATTCCGACGTTCGCTGAGGCACTGCGTAATTCCAGAAAACCTAGCATCCTAATCAAGCCCAACACTAAGAAACCCCCTGGAGAGCTAAGGAAAGAACTACAAGCAAAAGTTCCCCTTACAAAGATCCCAGTTACAGTGGAAAAGAGCCTACGCCACAGGGAGGAATAGAGGTTTTCTGCAAGACAGCAGAGGAACTCGACCAACTGCAAGAGCATATACAAAAAGCCAGCATAGATGTCGACGTCAAGAGACGCCAACGACGACGACCGAGGATTGCCATCCACAACGTTCCTGAGAGCACCAAGCCGGAAGAGATCATCTCCGAGCTTAGTACAACAACGGGTACATCGTCTTACCTCTACAAGGCGCTATTCCGACTTAAAGAAAGGCGACCAAACACAGTCAAGTGGATTATCGAATGCGCAGCAGAAGGATTTGCCGCCGCAACCAAAGCCCGACGCATCTTCATTGCATGGCAATCCCATGGTATCTCTGAATTCCTTGGTATCAGACGATGCTATCGCTGCCAGCAGTTCGGGCACAGTCAAGACGCATGCAGGTCAAAGAAGGTCTTCTGCGGCTTCTGCTCAGGCCCGCATCCAACCAGAGGTTGTACAGCTGAGCAGCCCACATGTATTAACTGCGGGGACTCAAACTGTAGATGGGGCACAAGGTACAACTTCCTTCACCCGACGTACGCTACCGAATGTCCAGTCTACCAGCGGACAGTCGATACAATCCGCAGCAATACGGATTATTAATGACAGACCAGCTTGCACGACTTCGTTAGATGAAAACAGTCAGCAGATGAAAGATATATCAAGGATAAAGGATGCACTTAACATAATGCAGTCGGAACGGCAATCAGAAGTCAGGTGCCTGCAGATCAATTTACAGCATGCACGTGCAGCAACATCGCAGACAGCTCAGTACGCTGCAGAGGAACAAATAGACCTAATCTTAGGTCAAGAACCATACTGCAGGAATGGTAAAGCAGTCGGCTTCCCTTTACAATGGAGCATATATCAAAAAGAAGATATCGATCAACCACCAAGAGCATTTATAGCAAATTGCAACCCCAAATGGTCACCAATAATGATAGCAGCCGAAAGAGACTTTGTAGCAATACTATTAGAGGTACTAAATCTAACAGTGGTACTAGTTTCAATCTACTCCCCACCAACAGAAGAAGCAGATCCCACATTAGAACGCATACAACGATTGATGAGATCGCACCGTATAGCTAACATACTATTTGCTGGAGATTTTAATGCACACAGCACCACCTGGGGCTATGCAATCACAGCTCCTAAAGGCCGCATCCTCGAGGACTTTGTGCACAGCAGTAACCTCATCATTCACAATCGCTCGGATGCACCGCCAACATTCAATACACTTTACTCGCGGGGTTGGCCGGACCTTACCATCACCACCCAACAGATGGCACCCTTACTGCAAGACTGGACAGTCGTCGAGAACCTTAGTATCTCCGACCATAATTATATACGGTTTAATCTTGCCAATAGCACAGCCACCTCTATTCTTAAACGGTACAACCTCCCTGGACGGAAAGTTCGAGCATTCACAGCCACCATTAGAGCCCGTCTGGCACCTTTTGCAACCGCAATAAAACAGGCCAACAGCAAAGAGGCCCTCCAGAACCTCACTCAAGGCATCCTAACCACAATCCAGAAGGCATGTGATGAAAATCTCCCCTTGCGCACGACCAAAAGAATCACAAAGCTGAATTGGTGGAATGGCACGCTCAGAAGTCAACAGCAAAAGTGTCGTGCTCTACGGCGACGCCTAAAGCAAGAGCGCAGACAAAATCTAGAAACTTCCACCCTGCTCATTTACCAACGCGAGCGAGCACTCTATAAGAGAATGATTCTGGAAGCTAAGATAAGCAGCTGGAGAAAATTCTGCACAGAAACCACGACCACCTTTGGTATCCACCACAAAATAGCAGCTGGCAAACTCTTCAAACCGGCTACTCTCTACCTCCAGCCAACGCCAAATACTAATGACCACCTTGCGGAGGCTACGTTATCAGAGATCCTAAGGACAGTCTTCACCACGGACAACCCGACGGAAGACACAGCCTTTCATACCAGCGTCCGAAACCAGCCTCTAGAAATAAAAACCATGGATGACCCTGATATTACAACTGCAGAAATACTCCAGGTCCTGCGCCAGCTTCCGCAGCGTAAAGCACCTGGACCAGATGGCATCGATAACCGGATAATAAAATTAATAGTGCGAACAAATGTCAACATCTTCCAACAGCTATTTAATCAGCTTCTTCGTACTGGGACATTTCCCAAGTGTTTCAAAATCGGTCAAGTGGCCTTGTTCCTGAAGAAGGGCAAAGATCCTACGAGACCAGAGTCATTCAGACCGATCTGCTTACTCTCAACCCTGGGAAAGGTATTCGAAAAGATACTCATGACAAGGCTAAGACACCATCTGCATAGAACCCGGTTCCTGAGTCCAATCCAATTTGGCTTTACCCCAGGAAAATCAACTCTACATGCCCTAATGGAAGTCAAAAACCAAATACTGGCAAATAGATCCTCTGGCCACCACACAGCGTTCATTTCAATAGATCTTAAGAGCGCTTTTGATACGCTGTGGTGGCCAGCAATATTACAAGCTCTACGAACCGCTAACTGCCCACGCAATATTTACAACACCATCGTAAATTATTTAGCGGACCGCCGGCTGATCCTTCCACATAACAGCGGAATTATAGAACAAGATCAGACACAGGGATGCCCACAAGGCTCATGCGCCGGACCGTTCCTATGGAACATTACGTTCAACGGAGTCCTCAACAACCCATGGCCTGACCATACAAAGATCATTGCTTACGCAGATGATACAGCCCTAATCGTCAAAGGAAGGACCAGGGAACAGCTCCAGGGCAATGCAATCGAATCCTGCTCCCTTTTTCAGGAAAGATGCACAGCCCTAAAACTTCAAATAGCAGAGGCCAAATCTCAAATTTTGCTCGTCCCAAAAAAAGGCGGATCGCTGGCAAGACAGCCAAGGATAACTTTAAACGGACATCGCCTCCGCATCACTCCAGTGCTAAAATACCTTGGAATCCTCTTCGACACCAAATTAAACTGGATCCCCCATGTGCTGGAGCTGAAAAAGAAAACTGCAGTATTAGCCCAACAACTAAGATATATGCAGGGCTACAAATGGGGTCTCAATCCCTACATCCAGAAAACGCTGTACACAACAGTAGCAGAGAAAGTCATAACTTACGGAGCGGCTGTTTGGTCAGCGCCTATGCAAGGCCGCAAAGTCAAGCATCTACTTAGCATACAAAGGCCCTTCCTCCTGAATGTCACCAAGGCCTTCCGAACATCCCCCACAAATGCGTTATGCGTACTAGCGGGATTGCTACCGCTCCATCTGAGCGTAGAAAAAGAAGCTGCCTATCAGGAGATTACTCAACTAGGCAATCTAACCACCTTCAGAGATGAGCTATACTCACCAGCCGACTATGAACAAAAAATGATACGCCTTGCCGATCACCCCTCAACGCAGGGACAGGGAGTAAAGATTAGCATCAAGCAAAACACCAGTGTAAAGGAAGATGATCTAGTCTATTATACCGACGGGTCAAAACTAGAAGAAAGTACAGGTTGCGCCTATGTTTGCCTCCGACAGCAAAGCACAATAGCACAATGGAAAGGCCACCTGGACACAAACAACAGCGTGTTCCAGAGTGAAGTAGCGGCCATCAAACAAGCTCTACTTACGATAATCCAACAGCGGCAAAGAGACAGCTTCATAATAACAGACAGCTTGTCCTCGCTGTATGCAATTCTGAACCCTGTGCACAGCTCCCCACTGATTGCAGAGATTCAGTCACATCTACGCGACCACAGCCATCTGAACACCAGGATAGAATGGACCAAGGCCCACGTCGGCAACAGGGGGAACGAGCAAGCAGATCAACTAGCAAAGGAGGCCGCACGAAACATTAATGCGGAACATATCACCATCCAATGGCCAGTTTCATATCTAAAGAAAAGTCTGAAACACAAAGCAAAATCTCTTTGGCAGGAGGAATGGGATACTGGTGTGACAGGACGCCGTGCCCACTATCACGTTCCTACGGTAGACTTAGATCGTCTCATAGTGCATGCGCAAATGGTCCGATTCATCACCGGACACGGTCCTTTCCCCGTGTACTATGAAAAACACGGGATTGCACAAAACGCACAATGTATCTGTGGTGATATGGGCACCCCGGATCATTATGTTGCCCAATGCCCGATTACAGCAGATCTGCACCTGCCAATTCCAACTACAAACACACAGGCTTTTTGCAGATTTATGGTTAAAGACAAACGTACCGCCCGAAAAATCAACAAGATAGTTGATAAACTCATGAGCTTGGGCACAGACTTATGTCAAATATAAAGCAAACGTGCTAAGTAATGATATGCATATGCAAGGTGGAGTGCGCAACGCCATTTTCCATGTGCCAAGAACCATGTAAATTAAAACCATGTCATACAAACTTCATATGTAAATAACTATCAGCATGATGTGCTACGAGCAGCTCATAAACTGTAAATATTGTAAATGAACTGAGTCGGTAAATGTAATATATAATGCAATGTATCGTAATATACTCATGTATCGTAATATAATGTACTCATGCATAGTAATATAATGTAACCTTGTATCGTAATATAATGCAATCATGTATCGTAATATAATGAAATCATGTATCGTAATATAATGTAATCATATATCGTAATATAATGTAATCAATGTATCGTAAAATAATCATGTATCGTAATATAATGTAATTATGTATCGTAATATAGTGTAATCATGTATCATAATATAATGTAAAATGAACTGTAAGATAAAGGTGGACGTGGTGCTGTACTGATTAACCCAAATGGTAAAGGGACAGTGCCCACGTCCTCCGTCGCTTATCGCTTATCCTACTGATCCGGCGCCGTTCTCGCTCTGTATTCGGACTATCATTTTGAAATAAAGACCACTTATTGCTGCATGCTGTCTCTGTCTTTTTTCCAAATTTCATCACTTTCTGGCCACTCCTTCTTGGTGTTGCATTTTCAATGTCGAGCAGTGTATCTTCATCAAATAAACATTGCTCCAAGCCCAATTCGTAAATTATGTATCTTTTTGTGAGAAAGAATGTTTCCCAACTGAGTCTCTGCACTGCACTTAATGCTGGATCACTCTGGAAGAGATATTGAGAGGCGAAACACAAAAAAGATGCATAGATTATACTGAGGAAGTGTTTTAGTTTTGCCGTTTCTTTCATACTTGCTTGTGCTATCTACAGTTGTCTTTGTAATGTTAGATTAGAAGTAATAATTTAAAATGAAACTTAAAACAAAGCCTTAATTTTTAAAAATTGTGAATAACTTTACGACATTTGACAGCGCACTGCAACCTTCATAAAAATGTAATATTATTTGTACAGACAAATTCATGCAAAGTAAGTATATAATTGTTAAAGTATATAAATGTTTTTCTACCCTTAATAGTTTTATAATTCCCCAGGTTGGGTTTCGAATCCCAGCTTCAAAACCTCTACCGTAAAAATCTCATTTTATTCTATTAGTTACAATGAAGTGTAAATATTCCTTTACTGCTGAGAAGCTAAGAAGGAGAACTGAGATACAAATTATATATCTCTAGGAAGGGCCTGATTTTCGAAACTGGAAATATTAGACAAAATCTTTTAACAAACCATCTCCTTTTGTAGTTCTTTTCAATGTGGTAGATGCAACTGATGCAAAAATAGTTTGCAAAACACCTAATAATTTACTATTTTTTATTTAAAATTATTTAAAACGTACATATGCCACTATATATGTTTTATTTTCACGGTTTTCATTTGCTATGCGTTGTTTGAAATATAAGCTGAAATATTTTAACCAAAATCTTGTTTATTTCTGGGAAAAAGGGTACCAAAAGGAAACTTGTTATCACAATATTATATGTTTAAAAAACTCCACATTCGAATAAGAATACTTAGTGATATTAACGCTACAATAAAATATCTTCATTTCTGCTTCCCTGTACCCTGAATATCGCTCGCTTTTTTTGCTGCCTAGTACTATTCCCTAGCCTTCAAATTATTTAATGCTTCAGGAATAACTGTGTTATAACTGTGTTTCTTGCTTTAGTTCGCAAGTCGCCGCTACCGTCACTGTTGCCACTATCTTCGTCACATTTCAGTCCATCTTCTCACGTGCAAGGACCTTCAGAATCATCAAGAGTATTAGATATCTCGCTTTCTTCAACCTGTTTATTACATCATTCAAAGGGCCAAAATGCATGAGCAAATCAATTAGCAAGGGGGAAAATTGTGACTACATGGATGAATCCATTTTAAAATTTAGGGAAGGCGGCTTTATGAACACCTTGTGAATGGGAAATTTGCGTGAACTGACTTTGAATGCGTAAAACATTTTTAAAACCTTATGCACAAACGCTAGGAAGAGAACACCGAGTTACAAAATACGTGAGAAGACACAATAATTGTTTTTACAAAATTCACTTACAGTTTTAAATTACAAATTAGTAAATGGCTTATACTTCTGATAAGGCAATTCGATTATTAAATTTCGTTATTTACGCAATCACGCTTCTATTATTCATGAAAATTTTAGATAACTTTACAAACAAAATTATTAAATCATTTGTTTCTATTAAACTATGTGATAAATTACATTTCGACTTTTAATTCATTAATTAGTTTATGAATTTCAAACAGAGGCATGTTACATAAAATCTTTCTTTTTTCATTTTATTATATATTTTGTGTCGAAATAATACCTCATCAATCGAAATATTCAATTCAAAAATAATTTTTCAACAATGAATAATCAATATTTTATTTCCAAGAAACCGTTACGTGAAATGATCGAAAACAATGTGACCATTTTGTGACAAAATTAGGAATTACGTTAATTACCATAAAAACTTTATTTTAAAGATTCTTTCCGCTATATCCGACGGTGTAAACAGTGAAATTTGGAGAGTCTTAATTTGTTTCTCAAACAAAGTTATATAAAAAGAATCGTTTAAAGATTAAATTTTAAAAATCTAAATCAAGTTTAGGAAACCTCTTGCTTCTTCACCTCATTGCTTTGTAGTTTACAATGAGTGCGTATGCAAAATATTAGTTCCATAGCTTATCAATGAGCAATCTAAAAATAAATTGCAAAATTTTTTATCATAATGACAAACCACGAATGAGAGTTCATAAAAACGCGGTTGATTAAAAAAATATCTAGAAAGTTGCCTAATTAATATTTTTTTATCATTCTTGTTTTGAAAGAAGGTGAGGAGAATCTTTCATAACATTTGAAAATTCCAAAACCTTTAACACGGATATCTATTTGCAAATTTGAATTTTAAAATGACATAAAAGAATATAATAAACTAAACTAAACTCGGTGCCCCAAACAGCCTTTAGAGAGCCAAGGCCGGCAGTGCCTCGATATCTGCTTTCTAGACCTTGGACTCCGGGGTGCTTGAGCATCTTTGCCTGGACAAGTGATCAGCCTGCCGCAGTACCCCGGTGTTTAGTCTCCAAGCGAACTTGATACTCTTTTTGTCGATCTCCTCAAGGAATAAAAGACTGATAATATTATATATCCCAATTAAATTAAGAAAACCAACTCTTAAAAGGAAATGCTTATAAAAATGTTTGTAAATATCTGAAAAAAAAAGAGAAATTACGTGGTCGATATCATTATGACGCACGAACATGATAACCTTCAAACTACGTTTCTCAGCAATGTTAGAGGAAGAAACCTTCGAAAATCGAGCAATTAACATCCTTTATTCATCTTGTTTTAAAAGAATTTGTTTTCTAATGTGCGAAAAGTTCAAAACTTTATAATCGATATATGTTTCGGTGTTGAAATTTTAAAACCACAAATGTCAAATAATCGAAAAAAAAATCGAGCGATTTTCGAAAATTCGCTAATAAATGCGATACAACTTTAAACCTTTTACAGAAATTTAAATGCTTTTACCCACTGTATCTGATGATGCAAACAGCAATCTTCTGAGATTTTTATTTGTACATTAAACGAAGGTATGCGAGCAAAATAGTTTAAGCATTAAATTAAAAACCTTTAAGTCGAATTTTGAAAGATTCGCTTCACTATACTGTATTATCATCTACAAACAATGCCTTTACAAAATTTGAACTCGATAGCTTGTAAAATCATTATGTTATTTCGAAGAAGGAGATGTGAAAAATGAGCATCGTTCTCGCTGGGACTCGAATCATGGACCTCTCGAATATGCGTCGAGCGTGCTGACCTCTACACCACGAATGCATGCCAAGACGGCGCGAAAAATACCTTATATACTTCCCCTTTTAAAGAAAGACTGGAGATTAACGGCCCCAAACGCCAAATCATGGTGTGGGAGAATCATCAGCCACCACCTTTTAGTTTGGGCGCCATTATAGAGACATTAGCTTTTTTTTTTCTTAAAGCAGGAGAGATGAAAAATGAGCAATGCCCTCGCCGGTACTCGAACCACGGACCTCTCGACTACGCGTCGAGCGAGCTGACCTCTACACCACGAAGGCATGCGAAGAAGGCGGGAGCAATAACTTATACGCTTATCAGGAATTAGGTTAAAAATTGATGATAAACATCTGACCGTAGAGACACACTTCATGAGTGAATTATGAAAGGGAAAAATTCTTACTGATTTTATTGCAAGCCTTAATTAAATTACACAGATAAAACTATAACAATGCAATTAAATTATTTATGAAATTATTCTAGCCAAATATTATGTCTACGATAATCAGAAAACTCCCATATTCATAAGACATACTGCGCTTCAAATGTGCGGGTTACATAAAATGCGTATTAGTATTAGTTTGCAGATTCAGATTTCGAGAAAGGATGTATATCGCCAATGAGTGTGCAAAGTCAGTAAGCGTCTGATTTTGGATGAAAGTATATAAAAAATATTAGACTATTAAAAAAAATTGGAATGATTGCGTCTAAAAGCGATCATTTCACGATTTTCTATCGACATTGTCAAAATGCTACGGCAGGGATGGCCAAAGTTTTTGAGAAGAGTTCCACTATCTGAAATAAAAATGTTATACGTGACACTTCGAACTTTTCCAACATACTAAAAAATATGAAAAGGTGAAAAAGTGTTATTTATAGGCTGATTATGGGATTTCTACGCAAATAGCACAATTTTTATGCTAAGTACTGGACATTTAAAAAACTAATATAATAAATAAAACAAACGCATACTCTAGGGTTTTATTTTTAATAAACATTTTTAAAAGTTCAGTCAGTTATTATGGTTATGCATTAAATGGAAATGAATAATTTGAAACATTTAATTCTAAATAACTATTACCTAGGCAGTTCATAATTAATGTGGTTTTTGAATATGCAGTTTTTTTAACTTCTGTAGTAGGATTAGTTCTTGAAGACGCTAACAAAATTAGATGTTTTATGTGCATGCCAGTTAATCTTTAACAATATTTAGATTTTATTATGTTCATAAAAGAAAACATTTGTTCATAAAATATGTTGATCCAAACCTACAATAATCTGATTGCCAAATCGTGTAAATTTAGAAAATTGCTAGGTGGCACAAATTTCCAAAATTCAATATAATTTGGATCTCCTGCAGTGAAAAAAGATGCCTTATATTTGCCATTCAGTGTAGTATGCTGCTGTAGGTCAATATTTTTTATTTGGATTTCAGTTGGGTAACAATTAACTTCTTGCAGAAAAACTGGATTATTATAGTATTTGTTTTAATGTGTGTATATGTATATTCCATCTACCGAATCTACCGACGAAATTGATACAGACGATATTATTATGTTTTCAAATCTTTTAATTCAGTAGTTCTTCGCGTGCCACTGTTAAACCTTCGCCGTGCCACACTGTGGCATGCATGCTGTGGATGATGATGACGTTACCATGACATTATTGCAACTTGCCGGACCATTTCGGGACGTCTTTACTATGGCTTGTATTACTCCGGAATTATATGAAATTAAAAATTTTTTTCCTGCTATTAATTTTGAATTTTTCAAATGTCGAACTAAAAATAGCATTTAAAAGTTTATATATTTTAATTATATAATATTTTGAATCCATCCATTGGAGTCCCTCATTAAAGTAGATAGATACCCGTTACCATTTGTGTAAATCAAGTTCTGGTTTACGTTTTCACTCGTGTTTTTTGGTAAGTTTGTGTTTATGTTGAGGAGATGAAAAAAATATGTTTTGACCGTTTTGGGAAATTCTGCATATTCTACACACCGCACATTTTTGTTTTTCACTGTAAAGAGAATCTTGATTGGTCGAAATTTTTCCTCTTTATGGAATACCATTTTATTAATGAGATCACTTAAGGAAACTAAGATCTTCAGTGTTGGGAAAAGTCTAACACTTGGGAAGAACGAGCATATTTTGACGCAACTAATAAAATTTATCATTCTTTGGCGATCTTCCAAAATCGTTTGTGTCTGAACATTATTTCATTTACGGGGAAAAAAAGAAAGAAATGATCGTTCTTTCGATGGTATCAACTGTTTTCATCGATTTCCACTAAACTGGGAAGAGAGATTAAAGTTAGTATGTTTGTTACAAAAAACTACTTTTATGCTGAAAGCAAATAGCTATGCGCTCTCAATTCGAGAGTGAGGCTAAGTAATGCTGAAATTTATCTCTGCAGCAATTTTAATATGAATATAACGTAATAGTGATTTCGCATCGCTCCTCTGGAAAGACCTTGCCAACTTGTAAAGCTCAGTATTATGACTGGTAGATTGCTCCATTTTTATGCTACATAATTTTACTCGAAATCGTCATTCTTTCAAAGTTATTAAAAACACAAATTTTCGTTTTAGACCCCTGACAGTGCTAAGTAGTCTTTTTTTGTTTACGAGGAATACGAAAGTGTAAACTTCGGGAGTCGCTCCGCGGTTTCTCTGCTTAAGTGTTTCTCCATGCTTCTTCGGTACTGATTCCATATTTTACGAAGGAAAACTTTAATGTTCAAACCGAGGAGAACTTTTACATTTGATCGATTATCTCCAAAACTGATGGAACGATTTTAATAAAATTTATTACGATAATACTGATAAAATACAAAACATATACATAACATTTATGGTGAACATAGATGAGCACGTGTGAGGCGAATCGGGGCAAAAAGAATAAAAAGGAAGCAAAGGAGGGATACGTTTTTGCGTGAATAATATAGCTTTCACAACGTGGCTTCATGCTGGAAATCAGCCAGCTTTGTGAGTCGCTGTTGCAATGGTCCCATTTCTGTAGCAAAGCTTATTTCTAGTCTGGAGAGTTCTGGGAGGGGTAAGACGAATTGCAACTGCGTGTTGCCTTCACAAGAGAATCTCGGACATATTTTATACAGTGTAGGTCTAACGAACTGTTAGGTTAATATCCTTGCGGCGTCCGCGGAGCCTCTCAAAGCTCGCAAAATTTCAAAGAATCGGAAATCTTGAAGCTAGCGCATAAGAGCTCTTTTGCGCTAGCGATAGAGGATTCATCTCCCACGTCGCGGCCTCAAATTCTATACCCGAAGCCCCCGAGGTGTTTAGCATAGCGCTCTGATTCGATCCATACATGTCGCCACGAGCTGAGTCACCGTTAGGAACACGAAAAGCGTCGCACAACTGCGGGCCATAAGCCAACCTCGGCCCGTGGACTTTTACATCCTCACTTCAGGTAAATTCTCTATCAGA
This sequence comes from Stegodyphus mimosarum, assembly GCA_000611955.2. Classification (NCBI taxonomy): domain Eukaryota; kingdom Metazoa; phylum Arthropoda; class Arachnida; order Araneae; family Eresidae; genus Stegodyphus; species Stegodyphus mimosarum. The sequence continues at coordinate 110,851 of KK114982.1, read as the reverse complement.
TTAGTTGTATGTGGTCGAGCATTGTTATCCAGAAGAATGAACTGAAAACCAAATAAACCTTTGAAAAGACTAACGTAGGGCTCTAAGATCTCGTCTGTTTCCAAAAAGAGCTAGTGCTTCCGTTCCGCTCACTTCTGCGAACACGAGAGCTAGATAGCAAAGAAGATCTACATTAGACCAATCATTAGTGATGGAGCATTCGTTTCACAGATGAATCTCGATTCAGCCTAACCACTGAATGTCACGTAAGTTGTCTTGGAGAGAAGCGGGGATTTGACACTTGCTGTCCAATATCCGAGAAAGAAGCCAATTTGGGGAGGGAGGTTTGAGGATCTGCCCAGGCATCATGTTAGACAAGGCATAGAACTTCATATTTTTGACAGAGACTCCGAATCTTTTGCGAGATATAGGGAAGAGATCTTAGAGCTGTATGTTCGCCATTTTTAAGAGTGCATTTGGTCTTCAATAGACTTTATGGACGACAAAAAGTGCCCATATACAACTAATCTGATGGACAGCTTTCTGGAAAGTAAGGGTATTAACTGAATGAATTAGCAAGCCAAACTTATAGATTTAATCCCTATAGAACATGTCTGGCACACTCTTGGGTGAACAACTGCAACGACTCGCCGATACCTTTAAAGTCTAAAAATAGCACTGTTGCAGAAGTGGGGCTGATTGCTAGAGGGACCTCAAAACTGCCTGATTTCCAGTATGAAATCACATTTTAGATTGTTAGAAGAGACCTTACCCCCTAATACTATATTTTTTTGTTACTCTCGCTGAAAATTGGGAGCGAAACTCAGCTAAGCCGTATTGCCGCCTATATGGTGTTCAAGGCTCATGCCAACGAGAGACACAGTCTTCTACTCGTTGCTATGATAAAATTCGTGCTCTTGTTCTGATTAGGTCAGACAAGTGAGATTAGTCACAGCAACAACAGCTTTAAAAGCTTCACAAGTTCAGATTTACTTATCGCTGCTGCTGAACTTGCGAGTAAGCAAATGCAACCGAATGTTACATCGGCACTCAGACGAGTGTTTCAGTATAAGTAACGTTACTAACGGGTTGCTACTACTCATTCTATCAAAGATAAAAATGTGTATTTATGCTTAATGTGATTTTCAGTCTGACGACAGCTTAAAGAAGAAACACAAAATACAGAAAAACGTTGACATAAAAATAACGTACTAGCAAAACCAAATATTAAATGTTTTCTGTATGCACGCAAATCAGTTTCAATGGCAAGAGCTTAATCAAATTACGGATTTTTAATGCCAATTTAGCTCATACTTTGAAAACGTTTTTCTGTTTTATACATGACAAGCTTTCGTAAATTTGGATAATTTATTATTTAATGTATGATCATATTTATCACATTGATTAATTATTGTTTTTCCCCATGGTGTTAGAATTAACAGATGAATTTTAGATTGGCATAAATGTATGTCCTTTTTATTACTTAGTTTGAAAGGAAGAGTTTATCATTTTCTCAGTTTTTGTTACGTTATTATGTTAATCTGAAACGTTATTATGATTTTAGTCTTTAACCTCTACGTATTCCGAGAATGAAAATTAGTTTGTAGTGTATTTAAGCTGAGGGCTTTTGAATCTACAGAGAAAGAGTTTTTGCCATTCGCGTAGCATTGTTAGAATTCTACCAGCTCTGACTAAATGTAGTAATTATACCGGCTTTGTAGATCTTTCGTAGCCGATTGATTTAAATTCATGCACCAGTAAAGTTAGGTTGAGCCAGCCTATGGTTGAGGTTATTTTCTCTGCTTAGTATTAGATACTTATCAACGTTTAGATTTCCTTCGCTGTTATCGTTTAATTTACCTTATCACAAGTAGTGGTTATTAGTAACATGAAGTCGTACCTTAATGTTCAAAGTTCTGTTTACCATGAATTTTTTTAAAACCTTTCTATGCCATTTTAGATATAGCAGAACCTTGCTAGCTTTCCATTAAGATTATAGAACTAAAACTTCAGTATCGGAGTTAGTATAATCTTAAAAATTTTATTTCTTTAAACCAAAAAATTTATAAATCCAAAATGCTAAGGTTTGTTAGGTTTTGCGACTGCTCTTCAATCTAGAATGCGAGTATTCAAAGAATCTCAGAAGTGTATACTAAATTTCATTAATGTGTATATAAATTATAATGCATATTTTGACAAGTAAAAGCAAAATTTACAAAACTAAAAACACACCATATGGTTTTACTGCTTTTAGTTAAATAAAAGATATTTCTTTGTGTGTGCACAACGTTCGCAAAAAGTCCATAACGCCATCTTTATTTTCGCAACCGTTGGTCATAGACGTATAGTTCCAGTTACAAAAATAGTTTAAATAAGCATTCATACAATTGTACTTTTAAATTTAAACCTTCAGTTCTATAAAAATTACAAAATCGATCTTTCTGTACAGCCTCCACTCCTAAGTTATATTTAATAAACTTTTATACAAATTCCTATCATAAAAAGCAAAAATTGTGTGACTCCCGTAATGCAAAATGTGATTGGGATTTTTAATTTTAAAGTTCGAGATCATGCTTTCGGGAAATTCAATACACAAATTGAAAAGAAAAAAATTTATTCTGGCATCTAAACTCAACTACGTAACTCAAAATAAAATATTACTTTAGAAAAAGGTTTCTGATGTTGAATCATTCGGTAACGAGCGTTGTGAAAATCTTTGATGACTGCAAAGTTTTCCAAAAGCAGAATCTTACTCTCAGGGAATGCTACGGAATTCCTAATTCGGAAAATAGAAGCAAATATTGCATATAGCAAGTCCTGACATTATTTTGCATATATTACAAATAAACGAAAACATTTCTAGTTTAAAGACTTTTTGCTTGATTATTAGATTATTTCTCTAAAAAAACTTTGGGGTGACGACTCTCTTCCGCGCTAATGGGAAGACTCCATATTAGAGTATTAACTAGATTTGCATTTTGGTTAGTTTGAGTATTAATTACTGCGTATAGAAGTAATGCACATCTTTTATAAATCTACAAGAAGCTCTATTAAGAATAAAATAGCGAACATTGGAAACTAGTTTTGACTGCAGAGGTAATATTAGTATTTCCCTCATTATGTGAGGATCTTGCTAGCAGCAAGAGTCGCTTTAGTGGAGCGTTTAAGAGCATCTTTATATCTTGCTCTATCTGAAACAACCTGCAAACTGTATTAGCCACGCCCTCTTAATTTTTCGATTGTATTTTAAGTCCTCTGATTAGCTATTGCTGAAGACGATATCAGAGGAGCTATGGGATGGTTGCATAGTCGGCCTTCTGCTTCGAGAAGCCTTGGTGACAGATGCAGTGTATGTAGCAAAAATCCATTTGAAGTTATGACGCTTGTAATTTCAAGCGGAGGCCGTTATTGAAGCAATAAAGGTGTAAGTGAGTATCATTAATACATTTTTCTCTTTTCAGAATTCGAAATCCGAAGGAAACCCAATCTTAACAGTAAAAAAAAGTCTAAAATATCCCAGATTTTTAAATTAAATATTTCAGTCAACGTTTATGATATAGGTGTCAAATATGTGTATTTTATAGACGACATATGAAATAAAATTTTACTAAAAATAAATATGGAGATTTTACTAAAAGTAAAAATAGAGATCGGAAGGAGCTAAAGAGCTAGATTTCATAATTTTTATAAATATTGATTTTTTAAATTTAAACGTGTAGTATACATGAATGTTTGGGTCGCTGGAATATTTTTCTAGATTGTACAACTAACGGCTGCGAAAATAAAGGTCATGTAAGGACTTCCAATGGCAAGTTGCATATTCCTAATATACATTCTACTATGTAACAATTTCGGAACACAATGATATTGTCACTTTTAGCTTTTTTCCTATATTTCTCTCTGATGAAAATAATTTCATCCTGTTTGTACACACATATATATATGTGGTCATTCGTCTCTACAACTTCTCTCATCATCCCACATCTGGCAACGGCAGCAGCAGTTAGATGATTCTTCAAGCTGCGTGAGAAAATTAAGAGGATTCAGCTAGATGAGGTTTGGCCGTTACGAAGAAGCATTGATGATGGTGTTCGAGGACTTCATCGTTTCTTTGATGAGGAATGCTACTCTATTTTGATAATGAACTGAAACTTTCACCTCATTTTTCATCTTACTTTCGCTCATTCTATTCACTGTACATATCATCTTCATGCTTATTATTTCATTATTAAAAAAGCTACTTAACGCCACTATCTTTCTTCGTTATTAAGCCTAACCTCATTCTACATATATATGTACATATATTATGTTTTCCTTTATACTGGATTTTCTAGACTCTTCCGTCTGTTAGATTTTATTCATGGCATAGTTATTACGAAAGCATTATAGCAAGTAAAATCAAGATATTTCTTTAAATGAGAGATTGTAGTAAATCTTAAAATAAATGTCAAACAAAGAATTAAAAAATAATAACGACCTGTAAATTCTACACACCATATGCACTTATCCAATCTTGATTATTTCTCTGTTTCTTCATTTTAGGCTGAAATGTTGCTTTTAAATTGACATATTTTTATAATCTACTTCACTCAAAAATTGATACTTTATTAAAAAATTAGTGCAGTATCGTTAATTTACAGTAATGTATTCAATTCCATAACGTCTCAAATTGAGAAACTTTATTCTAGCTGCAGATCTGCTAATTCAGTCTTAAAATATTCCTTTGAATTTAATATTAAATAAAGCTATTATTTACTACTAAGCCTTCCAAACAAAATTTAGTAAATTAAATAAGAGATTATTTATTCCACAATATATTCAGCTAGGTCTGTTTCGACTTATGTCACTTTCAGAAAAGGCAGAAATGGTCCTTGAAGATACTCCAGAAATAGTCTTAGGAGTAAATATTTTGTGTATGACCCCAATTTTTGGTTTCTCTTCCTAATGGGAGCAAGAGTTATTTGTGGTATGCTGATCGCTCTTGTCATTCCATCTTTTGTAAACACCCGCTTCGTTTCACGGAGGAAAAGGAGCATCGAAGTATCTCGTTTAGATGGAATGGCGCTTATTTACGCAGTCGGGAATGAGAAGGAACCTTGGCTTTTTATTGCGTAAACGACTAAATGGGTTGGTTATTTTCTTCCCCGATTGGTTTTGCTACAGAGCTGATAGACCCATAAACAAACATAAGCTTCTTTTGTAAGCCAAAATAGGGGTTTGTTAAATGATTAATAAGATACTGTAACTTTCAGAGCGTCGGAAGCTCACTTTTGAGAGGAATAATATTTCTAGCATGCTTCTTTCTAATATTTTATTGGTAATAACGGCAAAAATGACAGTTTCCGTTTCTAGATTATACATCATTCTTCTAAACGATTGATATAAATAACTAATATTACTAAAGAACGCTTTAGTATTCAGATTTTGTGACCACTCTTATCAACTAAATAACGTCACAGATAATTCTTAACAGATTACGTACGATTATTTTATCATTATCATTATTATTTTAATATATTTATAAGATAGTGTCTCCCTCCATTCCGTATGCGTTTCGTGGTGTACTGGAAGCATGTTCGACTCGTATTCGGGAGATCCAGAATTCGAATCTGAGCGAGGGCATTGCAAGTTTTTCATATTCTAGCATCAATATAACCTAATAAAGCCTCCGAACAAGTGGCTACCGAACAAAACAGCTGGTGGACGGTAATTCGTCACCACCAGGATTTGACCACTGGGTTGCCTCATCCTCAGTCGCCTTTTAAAAAGGTAAGTAGGGGGAGTTTATAAGCTATTTTCGCCCTCTTATTCGCATGCCTTCGTAATGTAACTGGAAGTACGCTCAACGCGTATTCGGAAGATCCTAAGTTCGACTCCCGAAGAGGTCACTGCACATTTTTGACTTTCCAGCACCGATGCAACCTAATTGCTGTACGTACCATTATTTATTTTCTTCATTGTTTAAAATTTAAAACTTGAAGAAATTCTTTTCTTTCTATTCAAATGTAACAATGTACCTTCGAATTATTGATAATGCGGATGGAAAACATTCTTCGTTTCAGTGTTTCTTAATACGAATTTAATGTGAATTTTGTGATGCATAAATTTCCTTAATATGAATTTTATTCCATAATATAAATTTTTACTCCACATTCATTTCTGGGTTTCTAATATATTTTGCCTCGCGTAAATGCCATGAAAAACTGTTACATAATAAAGCATCAAAGTAAGTTTTAAAAATAATGCACAGAAGGTTTGAATGAATTCCTCAATTCTTTATTTTGATGATAGGTTTTTGATAACAAAATCGACTCTGAATGTACTACATTAATGTCAACTGAGGAAAAGCAAATTCACTTTTATAAAACATTCTACGGAAATCGACCTAGAATGCAATGTTCTTTTGTAAATGCTATTAAAATTATAAAAACTTTAGGAATAAGATAAAAATATATTTATCCTGGTCACTTAAAAAGTAATAGCTCCTTTTTCGAGTTGAGTAGAAATTGTGCTTCCTTACTAAATTATAATTTGTAGCAGTCTTTTACCAATACAATCATTCGAGTTGTTTAGGCAGGCAGAAAGATGTTTTATTTGTTCGGCCCATTCTAATAGTATTTATTGCATTTGAAATTTTTATTATTAATAAATTAAATCAAATAATTATTGTTCAATGTACTTAGTATATAGTGTAGAATTTTATTTATTACTTAATTCTTCAAATATTTATGAATGCAGGACACTTTAAAATTCATTAAATGGACTTTTTATTTTAAGTCTCTGACCTTGTAATAGTCTGAAGAAGATTATTATTAATTTCATAGACCCCTGAAATTGCCATTTGCATGAATCCAACAGTTTTTCAGAATGTTAAAATGTTTCTGTTTTCATTAGAAAACCGGCATTTTTCTCTTTACAGAATATTTACACTACCCGACATTGAAAATGCTACAGCAAAAAGAAGAAGTGTCCTGAAAATTATGCAGATTTCAGGGTAGACGCACGTTATTATGCGAACGTTGACGCACGTTGAATTATGCGAATGATATGAAATGTGTAGCTCTCCAGCTAAAGTTGAAGAAGATCTAATGGAAGGAAACTGCAGAAAGTTCAATTTAGAAAATTTATTCTTATCTCAGAGGACTTGTGTAATATCCGAGAATGCCTGGCCGTCGTAACAGAGGCAGTTCCAGCAGGCAGACGATTTTATGAGGGGCATGGTGACCGGACCGAGAAGGGCAGGTTACGGCAAATCTCAGCTGACACATACCTGAACGCGTCCACAGTACACAGGCTGTGGCAACGATGATTGGAACAAGGAAAGCTATCATATTCGAGGGGTACCGGTGAAGCGAGAGTGACATAAGCACGCGTGAACCGACGCATCCGCCTACAAGCGATGGCGCACCCCCAAGCCACTTCTACCTCCATTCTGCAGCATGTTCAAGAAACCCTGGATATTCCCATATCAACCAGAACCATTTGCCGTTAACTAGTGGCTAGTGGCCTGCATTCGTGGCATCCGTTAAGAAGACTGCCATTGATCCCACACCATAGACCAACGTCTGCAAAGGTGCTAGGTTCGAGCGTTGTAGACACGACGGAATGGCATAAGAACGTGCTCAGATGAGACAAGCTTCTGATTCTGCAATGATAGTCGCCGCGTAAGAGTGTGGCGTCGATGTAAAGACATTTCTAATCCTGCAGAAACTGTGGGACGCCGCACCACGCGACAACACGGCATTATGGTTTGGAGCTCAATTGCGTACGATTCCAGGTCAACTCTAGTTCGTACTCAGGGTACTATGACGGCCCAACTATATGTGGCTGATGTGCTGCAGCCGGTGGCACTCCTTTACCTTCAGACAGTGTCCAGTGCCCTTTATCAGCAGGATAACATCCGACCACACACTGCTAGCATCAGCCAACATGCTCTGCAAGGTGTACAGATGCTTTCATGGCCACCGTTCTCTCGCGATAGCTCACCAATCGAAAACATTTGGGATGTGATTGGACACCATGAACACATTTGGGATGTGATTGGACGCCATTTGCAGACCCTCCCATTGCCGCATTCAGAAGACGAACTGTGGCAAAGGTTTGACAGAAGCCATTCCTCAGGATACCAGTCGTATCTTATTGACTCTGTGCCTAGACGTGTTGCTTCGTGTGCCGCCGTCTAAGGTGGTCCTACAACCTACTGAGCTGACTCCGTTATCGCTCTGTATTATGCATATCATTTCGAAACAAAGATCATTTATTGTTTGTAGCTGTCTTTCTTTGTTTGCAGAGTTTCATCACTTTCTGATCTCTCCTTTTTGGTGCTGCATTTCAATGCCGTGTAGTGTATTAAAAACACTAAAACAATTTCATTTTCAGTAATCAACACAATCCTTGTCTAAATGTATGCATTTACGCCAAAGGTTGACAGGCATACATGAACTGCCTGTGAAACACGACTTTCAGACGGTTGCACAGGCATTCAAGCACTTCAAGGAACTGTACTGTTTTCGAGAATCTTTTCATCCTGGGAATCCTTCCCACACCGAAATGTACCAAGTTCACAAATTTAGTTCAAATTTTATTCTGTGCAAATGCTTTTCCATCCGCCTCATGCCCATGAAGTAGCTCTTACAATGCAACTGCATATTCATTTTGTACCGGGATTTTTTTTCCGGAATTTCAGTTCATAATGAAAAATGTAATAGGTTCATCAAATGTATATGTCTGATAGCAGAGCCATCTTCCTGACTGCGATGCATTGATTTGTGAGTGCCAGCTCTGAGTGAAAAAAAAAACTCTTTCATCTACTGACGACGGTCTTCCATTTTCTTAGATTCGTTCTCATGTTCAACTCATCAACAATCAGCATTCTCATCCGATGCTTAATATTTGTAAGTTTCAATAGAATAGAAAGAATAGAAAGCAAAGAAAGACAACACATGAAAGTTAAAATAAAAAAGTGTAAATTTATTACTTTACGTAGTACTGACAATACTGCCTATAGCTATATATATAAAATGATATATAAAGGCGAAGTTTTGTAATATTGTCAATGATAATATATATCTAGCCTCTCTAGAAAGTTTTTTATACCCTCAAAGTGAGGCAACCGGCTTCGGATGTCATGTGACGTGGAGAAAGGGTCTCCAATAGTTGACAGCCAAATACGCCGGTCTGTGCGTTCTGACGTGCACCTGCGCACCACTTCCTCTTCGACATGCACGTACACCTCCCTGAATCCATCGTGTGACACAACGTTGGATGATACTCACGTTGGGCCCAACATGAGTGGCTATTGTGCACAGCGACAAACCAAATTCATGGAGTTTGATAATACGGTCACGTTTTTCGGTCGTTAACTGATGGTATTGAGCTCGCCGACGTTTCAGAGGCATTTTGTATGCTTCTTCTAAAGTCTCCAATGCTCCGTAAACCGTCAGATGCCATTTATGAGAAGGGGAAGTGACTGAACTTTACAGCCCACATATACGCACCACGTGATCCAATGCGTGCGCAACTTTTATCATTTGCTTATCCACCTCACAACTATCACTCCTGCAATTTGCATGACGCTACGCGCATTCTTTCTTGGTGGTTCAATTTCACTTTTGAGGAGTGTATTTAGCATAAAGGTGTAATGTTAGTCCTACGTTATAAAACATAGGTCATTTCAAACCTTCCCAAACTGCTGTTGCTTTTTACCCAGTTTTAATCTCTTTTACAGGTTGATAATGTCATCCAACTGATAACGTTAATTACTTACATTTCACAAGTGTTCAGTTTTTAAGTTATTTAATAATCTACCAGTAAAATATGTTTTTCTGTTCTTAAGCATTACATTTTCTGATTTTATTTCTTGGGGAATTATATGGTACATCTTGTCAGCGTGATTTGACATATATCGGCCAAATTATAAATGTGTTAAAATTTTGCATCAAGGGATCACGTCTGCTATGACAGATAATGAGGAATAAACGAATCTTCAAATACTAATCATATGGGGCAGTGCGTAACCATATATTTTTAATTTGTTTCAGTAGTTATCCATAAATTTTATTTAGTTGGGAATTGGATTTCCTCTGAAACCTTTTAGAGTTCTGTTCTTTTCAGTAAATGACATTAATTTCTATTTATTTCTTCCCAGCGCTTTCAGAATTCTAATGTCCTTGTTTTGCTTAAATTTCATTACTAGGTTTCTCAACAGATGGCGTTACGTTCGTATTCTTATTGTTCGTCCACTGATATCCATATAAAATTGTAGTCGTTCCCCCTACGTTTGCAAAAATTTTCTTTAGCTTCCGTACAAGAGTCGATCAGCACCGAAAATGCGAAAGATTAAAAGATTTTTAGTCAAAGTTTACATCAAACTAATTTTTTTTATTTCATATTTTACATTTGGGCGTATCTCTTCGAATTATATAGTGCATGTTTTTATACAAAGAGACATGCATATCTTACAAAGCTTTAAACTTTGCATTAATAAACAGATATTAATTTATATTTGGTAATTTACGCGGAGTAAACAGCTAATTTTCACGTATGTACGAAAATATTCTTTTTCAGCAAGTACGTGTTTATTAATTATTTTATTGCTTTACTGCTTTGAGAAATATATTGTTTTTGGGAGATAACTGAAAGAGTAAAAATGTAATAATATTTAAAACAAAATTATTAGAAAATTTCAATAACCTCGTGCTTCCCTAATTTTAAATTTAAAATAAAAATTATTTTTCTTTTAAATGAATAAAAAATTATTATACAAATTTTTGTACTAAATTCATCTGGAGACTGAAGCCGATGAAATTGCTGAGCGTATTCTATGGTAACTCAGCTCATTATCATTATAAATAAAAATTTTTTTAGAAAAATTTAAATTAATTACGGAGACTTTTATTCAATATTATACGTACAATTTGAGAGAAAAAATTTCTAAAAAATAAGTAGCTCTTTAATACACATATGTAGTTAGTTATTAAATTTTAGGCTGAAACCATTCTATAAAGATCAGTCTGCTTTTAATGGAGCATGAGAAAGCATGAGAAACTATCATTTTCTCTATAAATCCAGTTTGAAAACTTTTTTAATGGCTAGCATAATTATGAAATTAAATTAAAGAGCAATTATGAATTTCACAAGTAGTTACATTTTATACATTGATAACAAAATATAAGCATATAACCCGTAAAATTACTTGCACCTATTACGCATATAAACAACACATTTCTTACAACAAAAAAGACAGAAAACTCATTTAGTTAAAGAATTAAAATTGACAGACTGTACTATCTGAACGTAAAAAATCACGAATAGGGTATCAGTTTCTGGGATTTTTTGTAGAAGAAAAAGGAATATATTCAGGAGCTGTAATGTGAATCAGATACTTCTTTTTATCACCGATGAGGAAAATAGCTAATATTTTATCAGTTTTTTCCCTAGGTTTTTTGAAGTTCCTTGATCTTCTTTAGAATAACATGAAAAATGTTATAACTTTCAGTTTGCTTCTACCCGCGGTAAAGGGATATTGCTGCCAATCAGTTATGCACAGGTTTCTCGTTTACCTTCGATATTATGAAATTGGTTCTTCATCAGTATAATACAATTAATTATTTAGAACGTCATTTTACTTGACCAATATTACATATGCTTCGAAACAACTTTTTTTGCTTATTATGTTTGCATTTAAAACTTAATTCAATGGAAATGGAGAGATTTTACTGGAATGTATACGTTGTGTGCGGTTAACGTGCATATTGTTAGGTTTTTTTTCTTCAGGGTTCGTGGATTTGGAGTGAATAACGACGGCGACACTTGATGAAGTATCAAAACACGCTTTATTGGCCGGCATTGTACAAGACAGCTCCAAAATCACGCTTACAGTCGTCGAAGAAGTACTATAAACACGCTGAGACAATCAGCGACACAGCCTTCAGACTATCAGGCTGTAACGGTGCAGACAGCTTCACGGCAAAGCACAGAGTAGAGCTCCCGACTCTGCTCAGTCGTTTTCGGAACTCCACGTACTCTCGAGACTGACTCTCCATGCTAGAACTCGCGATGCACTCGACGATACGCTGGAGTACAGCTCCCGACTCGGTTCAGTCGTTCCCGAACCTCAACACACTCTTAAGATAAAACTCGACGACGCACTATCTCGCGATACACTAAGAAACGCTCTCGATGTAGTCGAGGACTAACTAGACTCTCGCTTACTGACTGACTATCAGCTCGCTAGATGAAACGCCAACTCTCCGCGTACCAGCAGGGTTTATATAGCTTTTGGCTTGTATTCGAAAACGTTCTCGGCTAAACCAGGAAGAATTCGTTCTAGAAGGTTCTCCATGCGTCTATAGCATATCGCCAATTTTCACGCCAAATGTGGCAACCCTGCCTTTCCTTACCATTTTATGGCAACCCTAAACCTGCTTTGCGGGGAAGCTATCTTACCGCGCCTGGATATTTCGTAACAATATTTTTAATTAATTCTTTTTTTAAACAGAACGTAATTCTTTTTTTAAATAATTAATAATTTGTTAATTCAAATAACTTGTTACTTTTTTTAACTTTCGTTCAAACACTAACATATATTTTTAATAATTTGGCATTTTTTCTTTTTATTCTATTTTACGTTCAAAAGGAAAATGCTGAAGAAAATTACCAGTGCTTTTAAAATTGGTGTTCTTAGTATGTTTAAAATCAGTTTTATTTGCTGGAAGGATTGTAATTTTATGACTTGGTAGCAAAAGATATTATTTTTATTTAAATAAAGCTGAAGTATTTGTGTGACGTTTTAACACTTATTTTAATATATTTTAAAATTTCATGGAGTTACTCATTTTATTTTAAGTGTTAACTCTTTAATGAAGTGTTGAGTTATAAACTGAAGTTGCCAGATTAGAGTGTTCTTTTCTCTCAAAAAGTCCTTCTTCAAAATATCTTATAAAACAATGGTTTCGAACTCAACTTGCATGCAGACCGAATGTACGATCTGAAAAGAGCTGACGGACAGTTTTACTTAGGTTTTCTTTCTTTTTTCTTTCCGTTTTTTCCCTTATTTTAGCAAAATTAAAATTTTTTATTAACAAAATAACAAATATTGTGACTAAATTTTAAATTTCATTTGCTAAATATTGTTACGAATTTTGTATATACACTCCTCAAAAGGGAAACTGCAACACCAAGAACCAATGCGCGTAGCGTTATGCAAATTGCAAGAGCGAGAGTTGTGAGGTGGATATGCAAATAATAAAAGTTGCGCACACATTGGATCATATGGTGCGCATATGCGGGCTATAAAGGCCAGCCAATTTTCTTTCTCACAAACAGCATCTGAGGGTATACGGAGTATTGCAGACTTTAGAAGAAGCACAGAAAATGCCTCTGAGACGTTGGCGAGCTCAATACCATCAGTTAACGACCGGGGAACGTGACCGTATTATCGAACTCTATGAGCTTGGTTTGTCGCTGAGCACAACAGCCAGTCGTGTTGGGCACAATTTGAATGCCATCCAATGTTGCGTCACACGATGGATTCAAGAAGGTGTACGTGCACGTCGAAGAGGAAGTGGTGCGCACAGGTGCACGTCAGAGCGCACAGACCAGCGTATTGGGCGATCAACTATTGGAGACGCTTTCTTCATGTCACGTGACATCCGAAGCCGTTTGCCTCCAGGAGTAAGTAGATCTGTGTCTACCCAAACTATAGGCGGCAGACTGCATGAAGTACACTTGCGTTCACGATTACCAGCCACAAGGTTACCATTGGCTGCTGTTCACAAGTCTAGAAGCCTGGTGTGGTGTCAGCGTCATAATGGACCATCGAATGGCATCGGGATTTGTTTACGGATGAATCTCGTTTCTGTCTGTGGAGGAATGACGACCGTCGACGAATATGGCGGCGACTCAGAGAACACTGCGAAACAGCCCATTTCGCCGAGCGTCACACCGGCCCTGCACCGGGCATTATGGTTTGGGGTGGCATAATATTTGATCACAAGGTATCCCTGGTACACATAAACGGCAATTTAACAGCGGATCGGTACGTCACGCAAATTTTGGAGCCATTTGTTCTGCCCTGGTTGCAGGGCCCACCCAACACAGTATTCCAGCAAGACAATGCCAAGCCGCATGTCGGACGGCGTACTCTTAACAGCCTGACCGGACTTGGCATCCTACCTTGGCCGGCAGCCTCTCCAGATCAGAATCCCATCGAACACCTGTGGGATGTCATTGAGCGTGACATTAATCGAGGACCACGGCAGCAAACCCTAGATGATTTGCATACAGCATTGGATGTGGCTTAGCAAAGGCTACCTCAGGCAACCATCAATGAACTCATTGATAGCATACCTCTCCGAATTGCGGCCTGTATCGCTGCCCGATGTGGGCACATTAGATACTGAATAAAATAGTTTATAATGATTTAACGTGTCTGTTTTTTTCATTTGCATTTCTATCTCACAACTCTCGATCCTGCAATTTGCGTGACCCTACGAGCATTCTTCCTTGGTGTTGCAATTTCACTTTGGAGGGGTGTAGATAGATGATTTTAGTGGAATTGTACGTGAAATTGTTGTATGTTTCTGTGAAATGTAACGCAAATTGTTGTATTTTTCTGTGTAAGACACAAACTATGCCGGAAAAGTAAGTACTCAGGACAACGTTATGTAGGACATGTATTTAACATTGAATAAGTGGGTATCTCGGTAATTTGGCGAAATATTGCCAAGCTGAAAACGGTTTTGGCGACTTACGTTATCTCCAAACTCGGCGACATTTTGTTCCGGTCTCTGTATTACCATAATACGTATTGTTATTGAATAAATGTAATTGATGTAAATAAATGTAAATGTAATCTATTAGCTGCAACCGTAATTCGACCCTCATATTGCTTTCCAGTAATTTCGAGAAGCAGAAAGTACTAGAAATATCTCGGCGCCTGGATGAAAACTATATAAGGCCGGAGGAAGCTCTTAGTTAGTTGTTGTTATTGTTGCGAGTTGTTAGTTAAGCGTGAGATCGGATTAGGTTTCTCTTTAGATGCGCTTTGCATTGTTTTGTATTAACGTTCTTAATAGTTTGAAGTGTAACTACTAATTATACTGTGAACACTTGCACGAATATTTATGTGGAAAATTTCAGAGTTCTGAAATATTTATTATCATAAAAATAAATTTTATTAATCTATAATCGGATTTGTGCGCATCCAATCTATTACGAACCCATGCGCACGCTGCAATACTTATTAAAACATACTTAAACCATAACAACACAAAGAAAAAAATCTGTGACATCCCCCCTTTAGGTAGATGATCCTTGTATACTTTGTTACAATTAATTAACCTGAAGTAACCTTTGATGAAGGCTCTATGACAATCTGAACAATTCCTACGACGTGATTAAGAAATTGTGGGCCCTTGGCTGCGCATTCTTTCAGTTTTCCGTTGTTCAGGTTCCTTGCTTTCGTGAGGTACTGTAGAATTATTTGAGGACGGCTTCAAATGTGGGGCTTTAAACCTGAATCGTGTGGTCAGAGGTAGGGCCCACCAGCGGCCGAGCGGTAAAGACGCTGAACACTGGTAGTTCGGTCTGAGGTTCGAATCCCGCGAACGGGCTGGCTGCATGGGCGTTTTCGTGGTTTTCCCCATGTGTAACGTGTATACGAGCCAGTTTCCCTTAGAGAGTCCTCCACGAAGGCATCCCTCCCTTTAGGGAGATAGCCCTCGTGTGCTTTGCCATAACTGAATAACCTAACCTAACCCGTGTGGTCAGAGGCAATTATTAGGGTTAGAGAATCTTCGTAGTTTTGTATTTTAATACGATAATTATTGATTCTGTGATGAAACTGAAGCTTAAGGAAGCTTTGATCTAAGTGCATTATAGTTTGGATTTAATCAATTTTGCTGATTATTATAAAATAAAGATTAGTATTTTACTGACCAAAGATACTGCTTCGGTCTGTATAATATCTGTTTTTGAACTGAAATTATTTCCAATTTTATTGAAATTTATTCACATAAACATCTGAAAAAGAGCTCATAATATATTTTAGTGGTTCTCCGAGTATTGATCCGGGAACTTTTTATGAGTAGTTTTGAAGTAGTCTTTTTCATACAAATATATAAACTGGCCCGTTAATACAAATTCATTCAAATTTATCAATTGATTGCTAATAGTTATGTATATTTTTAATAGATTACTTCAATACCGGACTATTTTCTTTTAGATATCTTCCTTGTATTACTCTTTCAGACCAACTACATAAATTTATGTAACCACACTTTATGCAGACATACATATATTAGGAACTAACAAGCAAACACTAAGTAAAGGGTAACAAAACCATAATTTGGATAGGGTTACAATACCGAGCCGAATGTAAAAGAAAATCATGAATCGATATGTACTTCGGAAGAAATAACAACGAAGCAATAATAGAAAGTATCTATCGCAAAAGAATTACGGAAACAGAAACTGATTGATGAAGATTAAATAAACAGGGATTGACTAGACGGATATCATCTACAGTCAGCAGAGATTCTAATAATATTATGCTTCTAATTTTGTAGCTAAAAATAACTTATTATGGTACCCAAGGACAATTATACAGTTTTACAATATTTCTGATATTTTATCTGATACATACTATGAAATGAAACTAAAGCTGCTTTTTATAGGTGTAATCTATATATCTGCATTTACGTAACAATTACTTCTGATTAGCATGAAGTGTTCTTACCAGACATACATATTTATTATTAAAGTGCCTGATTTGTTTATCGAATCAGTTACTATTATTACTATAGTTTTTTTTATAAAAACGCTTCAAGAGTCGTTTTGTTTATGAAGTGTAATACGTTAGAGCAACAAAGATAAATTTACATAATCGATTACTGATATTACAGTAGAGTTAACAGTTAAAAAGGATGCCATTTTTAATTGAGTAAATCAATTAATATGCAAGGACTTTTTTTTAAAATTAAATTGCAGGATGAAGTTTTTTTTTTTAATTTGAAAGGATATGAAAAACTGGAAAACAAACCTGATATCCTAAAAAATGAAAAAGAAAGTGTAAATATGCAAGCGAAAATGTCAGTAAGGTGAACAAAAAGGTACAGAAGGATGTACAGAGCCTGTTCACACATTTTTTAGACGATTTTGGTAAGCGGTAGTAAACAATCGTTTGCTGCAAAAGAAGTAATTGCAATTGTACTATGTTCTTAAAAGTTAAAATTATCGTCTGTGGCTTGAAAGTTTTGTTTTTATTCAAAACGGCGAATTTAACAAAGCAGTGGTTCGAAGGCTACATTGACGCTCTTTCCGTAGAGAAGTATGCATACTCCGTTATCCAAAAACGATGTGAGAGTCATGGTTTTTTGATATTTAAAGCGTCGATAGGTAATATCATCAACAAGAAAGGAAGAAAATGTCAAATTGGAGCCTCAAGTGGGACAAAAATTCCAAACAAGTATCCAAGGGAAAAACAGACATCTTCGACTATTGCAAAGGTACGTTGTTTAATGTTAAAAGAAAATCCCCCTAGTCAAAAGACAGTTGCAAAATCATTAAAATGCTCGGTGTCCACTGTAAACAAAATGATAAACGTTGATTTAAATCTTAAGAAAGCGAAAAAACGCTATGTGCATCGTCTTCTTCCAAAGCATATCGCTCAACGCGGGACACGCTGCAGAGTTCTATATGAGAAACACTTATCCAAAGAAAAATGGAAAACAATTGCCCCAATAGATGAAGCATGGGTGTATTTAAATGATTGTAACAAAAAAAGAGCCATTTATTATCATAAAAGGGGAGAAAAAAATTTAAGTACATTGTTCAAAGAATCGAAAGAAAGTTTTTCTAAGAGATTCAGGATTGTTGCTGGTTTTTCTTATAATGGCAAGTTAAAAATAAAGAGAGTGCAAAAAATGTCAAGATTAACTCCAAATACTATCAGGAACATATTTTCTCGCCCATTTTCTGAATGAAATACCATCGCTTTACCCACAGTGCCATTAATCTGTGAGACTCCATCAGGACAGAGCTAGCAGTCACACATCAAAATCCACTGTAAATTTCCTAAAAGAAATGGAACAAAAAACTGCTGTCAAGGCCATATCCTTCACTGATATCCCTACTAAATCTTCCTATGTGTCACGTATGGATTTTACTGCTTTCGGACTTTTAAAAACTGCATTATCCAAACGTTGTCCCCAAACCCTAACAGGACTCTGGAAAGCTGTTCGGGAGCAATGGGATAGAATACCTCTTCTGACACTTCAAAAGGCATTATTATCCTGGAAATTGCGGTGTCGAAAAATAGTTCAGAATAAGGGATGTCAAATATAACATTTAAAACACAAGAAGTTTATGTAATTTAGTTTTGAGAATACAATATACATCGTCTAAAAAATGAACGAACAGCCTCTGTATATTTAACTGTACAAAGAACACATAAAATGCATTTACTTGCTTATCTATTTTTTATTTACTATTTCCAACAAATGCAAATATTTAATGGAAAATGAAAATTTGCCAGGATGTAAACATCTAAAAACTTGCTCCATTTAAATTGAGATAAAACTCAAACAGGTGTAAAAAATAACATCTGGAAACAAATATCATCTACCATATCCGAGCATAACAAACATTAAAACATATCTGAATGTATTTAGAGATTCTACATTTTATGTAGTATTACAAATATTTCGGTCCCACTAACGGCTGAGCGGTAAAACCGCTAAACACTCATAGTTCAGTCCGCGGCTCGAACCCCAGTGAATCGGCTGCATAAACGCTTTTGTGGTTTTATCTTTGTGTACAAACTAATTTCTTTCCAACAAGCTCCACGAAGACATATCTCCCCTTAGGCAAATAGCTTTGAGTGCTTTGTCGTAATCAAATAAACCGTATGATATAGGAATTTACTAACCGCCTTCTGCTGTTAGCCTTGCAACTGACTCAAATGTTGCAAATAACGGCCTAACGCGAAAAAACCTAGACTTTTCAATTTCAGAAACAGTAACTGGTGTCATTTCTACATTAATAATAAAATTTTTAAAATATTGGTTGTAATCTCTGAATAAGATAAAGACTTTTTATCAAGTTCCAGTTAAAATTGTCATGTATTATAATGACTTAAATTACTATTTCGGTTTTCGGAAAGATATCTAAAATCATTAAATTTATTTTGGAGAATGATATTAGGTGACAGCATTTCCTAGAACAAACAAATTTTGTGTATTAATATTTCAATATAGCAGTTAAATAGATGTTAATTTTACTTTAATAACATTAATTAAAATAAATAGTACATATAGCGCATTTGGAATTTGTTCATTTTATAGGCATTTTTTGTATATATTTTCTACATACTAATTTCTTGCACGAAAATCTTTTTAAATTACAATTTCTAATTTCACATTTTTTGCATATATAGAACTGCCTTGCATTGATTAGACTGTTCCGATTAGACTATTTCTACTTAGACATTACTTTCAATGCTTCTCTCACTTTATGACTTGCATAATTTGAAAACAATTCCTTAAATAAATACTATATGTACTTTTATCTTAGATGATCTTTTTATTTTTGATATATATTTATCTAACGCTAATTTGTAAACATTCGAAACTCTTATAGCTGCGAGATAAAATCTTTTAAATTACTTATTACCATAAATTAAAAAATGCAAAATTTAAGATCACATCATTACTACAATATTGATGTTACCCTTTACAGAAAACTGTGTTTACTAGAAAAAAGGACATACCCTTTTTTCTAGTAAAATTTTACGAAGTCAATAATAGTAGTAGGGTAAATTTTTCGAAATAAAAATGCAGATGTATATTTGCTGATAGCATATTTAGATTAGAATTAATTTGTTTCTGATTAGAATGAAATTCAAGTTATTTAATTAACTATAATATTTTTCTAAGGCATCAGAAGGGAAAGAAATAATAAAGAAAAAGATTATATTACACCCAAACTGGTATTTTGTTTTCGCTCACAGCATATGTTCGAGAGCATTTGATATAACACCACTTTGATCAAAAAATATTTAAAAACAGAATATTTTTAGAATTTCCGATAGACAGTCTCGCGCGCTGGGGATAAAAATGTTTTATTCCCTAAATTGTTGCCACTACTCGCTTTGAAATTGCTGAGTTTTTAATCAAAAATTCGTTAAAATTATACATATATGAAGTAGTAAAAACCAAATTCGAAATTCAATATTCGGGCTTCCAGCTGCGCGCGTTCGAGTGGAGAAATATGTTATTCAAAATCTGATGACTCTAAGTACCATCGTTTTTCCAGTGTAAGAAACATACATCCATTCATGCAGATTCTTCATTATTTAGTTCCTTTAAATATAATACAGGACGATTATTTGGTGATAACAATTTAAAATCACAGCGATCCTGGAAATGCATTTCTTAGTCCAGTAATCCAACGATTACAAAACCACATCCATGCACTTGAGACCTGGCTAGTTAAATGGAAGGTGCAAGTCAACCTGGAAAAAACGCAGGCTATATTGTTTACAAAGAGAAAGAAAATAAAAACAAACCTTCAATTTTATGGTACACTTCCCTGGGCCAAGCAAGTCACTTACTTAGGGGTGATCCTCTGTAAAACTTTCTCATGGTCCCCACACATAACACATATTCTCAAAAAGTTTCGAGCCCGTAAATCGCAACTCTTTCAGTTAATTGCTCGGAATAGTATTCTATCTATAGACAATAAGTTACTCATTTACAAAACCATTATGCGTCCACTATTAAGTTATGCCTGCCCAGTTTGGGCATATTCATGTCGTTCCAACCGTAAAAAATTGCAAACTGCTCAGAATGGTGTTCTGAGGCAACTAGTAAATGCACCATGGTACATCCGAAATAGTAGAATTCATCTAGAACTGAACATCGAACACATTCATAATTTTTATTGTAGACTAGATAGGCAGTTTCATGTAAATCAAACCAAAATTAGTAACCCAGATATTTATATTCCTGATTACGAAGCTGCTGACCCTGTAAACTTCCAAAACAAGTTGACCAAGTTGACCTTAAAACTTGACATTGTACGACCAATGTCAATTCTTTACCTGGCACCTGTTTAAGCATTATAAACATTGTACATTCTGGATTTTATTAGAAATGTTCTAAGTTATCATTTGTGTGTAATATTTTTCTCTTATTTTTCTATTATTATTTTTCTTAGAGTTATTATGTTATTCAATTATGTTTTTCTAACATGCCAAAAGATTCGTACTTTTTATTCTCTTCATTTCAAATATGTTATCTCACCAGCTCGACAACTTCTGTGCATATCTTTATACTTTTCCTTTAGAGTTTCCCACAGTTTTAAAAAAAAACTTATGTAGTTAGGTACTCACCTTTCAATTCACTCGTTTATTTAACGATATGATTAGGAAATTATATACGTTTACAGTAGGGGTAAGGCTCATTAGCCTAGGCACCCTGGCGTTGCGCCTCAACCGATGCTTCAACAATTTAAAAAGTGATACATCGTATTTAAGTGATTCAACGCAAAATGCCGTTTCGAGACTTATAGCTTTTTCTGGCTAACTTATCTTTGACTTAAAATTAGAAAAAAATTATAATATATTATTTCCTGTTAATTTTCAACCGTACCTGTAACCGGTATAATAGATGCAGGCCTAAATTGGAATGTCTCAGCTGGATGCAGCTATTACAACTATTATTTACTATTAGCGGTATAGTTATGCAGTTTATATATATGGTAGTTACTTGTGTCATTTTTTTAGCATTTAGAGAGGGCTATTACTCCATGTAGCATGAAATTTAAACGCCTTTCTCTCATTCTGCTGTTTTATTTATTCAAATATACAATTATAAGGCCTTGTAAAATTTTAGAACAAATATATAACTTTCTAATCATTTTTAGACATAGCGTTTAATTTGTGTTTGAAATGTAACCTTTGTTTTACTTCATTAAGGGCAAAATTTTAATTTAGACCCTGTATACATAACTGAGAATTAAGTTGTCAGCTCATGGATCTACCCATAGTACAGAATGTTACATTTTTCTCACATGCATAGTACCTCTCTATGAAGCGGTACGACAGCTGCTTAGTAGCTCTTTGAAGCGATATCTGAAGGTACTATGTTATTACCACTCTTAATACTTAATTTCCAAGTTACTTTTCATCAAAAGACTTCCAGACGCGGGCTCGATTTTCTAGGAGTCCTTCCATAACGTCGACAACTTACCGTGACTTACCTAATGGCTTAACCACTCTCAATGACTATGTTTGACCTATAATTTAAGATTAGTAAACTTTAAATGCATTATCGGGTCCAATTACACCTCAAAGTACAACGTGTGAATTGTGCTGTTTTATCCAACATAATTACGCTCGTTGAAAGGAACTTGAAGAATAATTTCCGTACGAGGTATTATTGTAAACTGCCCTATTCTGCTTCTGAAAATTTTTCTCTGAATATTTCTTGCTTTGAGATTATAATTGTTTCTTATCTTATTCACAAACCCTGCGTGTACCTATTTCCAAGATGTTTCGATAATATTTTCCGTGTGTATAATGTTCGCATTTTTTATGCTAAAGAAAAGGTTTTCAAGCAGAAGCCTGGGCTATTAATAAAACTGGCGAACGAAATGTTAATTTTTGTTTCTTAAGTGAATTAAAAGGGTGATTCATACGGACTTTCCGATTTCAAATATCTTTACAATTTGCTCATCACCTAGGCATTTGCAATCCTACGATGGAGAGCAGCAATAACGGTGAAGCGGTAAATATAAGTAAAAGAAATTTCGTATTGCAAGAAAGAAAAAAATGTGCGTAATAGAAAGAATATGAATATATATGTGTATGTATTTGGTAAACAAGACCTAACCAAGTATTAGAATCAGCAAAACAATATCGTAATTACGTTGTAGACAAGTATAAATTATGTTGATTTTTATATGCATCTTATACTGATTCTTGCCTGAATTATAACAGAGGTCTGCAGTCAGAGTTAAATAAATGTATTCCTAAAAATCATTGATGTAATTTATGCTCAGGCCCACCAGCGACCGAACGGTGAAGTCGCTGAACACTATTCGTTACGTCCGAGGTTCGAATCCGGCGAATGGGCGTTTTCGTGGTTTTTCCCATGTGTAACTTGTTAATACAAACCAGTTTCCCTTAGAAAGTTCTCCATGAAGGCATCTACACCTTCCATGTAGTGCCTTAGAGCGAAGCACGTAAATAATAATAATAATAATAATAATAATTTATGTTGATTTTTAGGTGCTTCTTGTGCTGATTCGTGTCAAAATCCATAGGTCTACAGTGAATTTGTTGAAAGCATAATTTATGCTGATCTTTGTGCATCTTTATTTGCTGATTATAAGAAAGGAATGAAATTTTTTCAATCAGCCGTAATATTGC
>KK114982.1:76075-87274 GCA_000611955.2 Stegodyphus mimosarum | reverse complement strand
ATATGATGTTTTAAAAACTTTGCTTGATGAATAAATTTCATTAACCAGTGTATGCATTTAGAAAGTTACTAATATAACATCTAACGAAAATTAAAGCATAAAGAGTTTTATTTTCCAGTGGTTATATTTAATAAATCATCGATTTAGCCCTTAAAAAATTCTTAACTTCTTAAATGAACACAAAGGGGTGATTCATATATATATACACAGTCCAGTCACATTAATGTGACCACCACGTACTTTCCATGTCAGAGTTAAATAACCAATCACAGAAGGCAGGTGGCAGCACAGTGCAGTTGAGCGTATATAAAGGGTGTGTGAGGGCTTCGGAAAACATTTCAATCGTTGGCGTAATGCAGAAACGAAGCGATTTATCCGACTTCCAAAAGGGCATTGATCATTGGCTTTCGGGCCAAGGGTGGAAGCATTTCCGAAACGGCTGAGTTTGTGAACTGTTCGCGTGCCGCCGTGGTAAAAGTGTACCGTGCATGGCAAAATGAGACTGTCCAAAATCAGCGACGTGGCAAATGTGGTGCACCACGGGCCATAGATGACAGAGGCGAACGACGGTTGCGGAGATGCGTTCGGGCAGATAGACGGGCTACCGTTGAGCAACTGACCACCAAAATGAACCAAGGGGCTACCAAAAGTGTCTCCCAAAGTACTATTCAGCGAACATTGCTGCGTCTGGGCCTCCGAAGCAGACGCCTGGTTCGTGCACCTATGCTGACTGCTGTTCATCGACGGCGAAGGCTAGAATTTGCACGCCAGTACAGCAGCTGGACGTCCACTGAGTGGCGACAGGTTGCGTTTTCGGATGAATCGCGTTTTATGCTCCATCGGACAGATGGACGTTGGCGTATAAGGCGTGAAACCTCTGAAAGGAACCACCCTGCAACCATTGCCGGAACGGTCCAAGCTGGAGGCGGGAGCATTATGGTCTGGGGAATGTTTTCCTGGCATTCTCTAGGTTCACTGATCATTGTGGAAGGCACAATGGATCAATACAAGTACGCATCTGTCCTTGCGGACCATGTTCACCCCTACATGCGCATTGTTTTTCCTCAGGATGATGGCATCTTCCAGCAGGACAATGCGAGGTGCCATACAGCTGCCAGTGTACGTGCGTGGTTCGAAGAGCACCAGGATGAGTTTACCGTCCTCCCCTGGCCAGCAAACTCACCTGACTTAAACCCAATCGAGCATCTGTGGGACCATCTCGATCGAGTTGTTCGCGCCATGGATCCTCAACCGCGTAATCTAGCGCAGCTGGCCACGGCATTAGAGTCGGCATGGCTCAACATCCCAGAGAACACCTTCAGGGACCTATGTGACTCTCTTCCTGCACGTCTCGCAGCAGTCCGCTCTGCGAAAGGTGGTTATTCTGGCTTTTCACAGATGGTCACATTAATGTGACTGGACTGTGTATATACATGAAAATTTTTTAAAAGGAGCTTTTAAAAACCAACAGAAGACGAAAATAAAACTGGCTTATTATATACATATTTATATATATGTAACAATTTTAAGCTTTTCGATACAGGCGGTATTTTAATAATTGTGTGGGGAAAATAATTTCATGCAAAAAAATAAAAATTATGAACGATGAAAAAAAATCTAATTTCATTTTTGTAATTAGTATACAATTATACATAAGAATAAGCACAAATCTCACATTTAACTAAGTCGTTTTGATCGTGTATATTTTATTTGCTATGAAATGTACTGAAAAATAAATTGATTCACTCTATGGAAAGTAACTTAAATTAACTTTAAATATTTTGCTAGATAATTATTCCTGAATGAAATCCAACCATAAAGAGCTAACAAATTAAAAGCTATCTTTTTGCTCAGCAACTGCAATTAATAATCTAATCTGCAGCAATTTGTCAAGACTTACAAAGAGCTGCTGGCATCACAATGACTCACAAAAACATGGGTGCGTTCTTTGAATCATATATTATCTCAAGTGATTTATTCAACACTTTTATCTTTTACGAAACAGTCTCCGTAGCAGTTTCTAATTAGAAATTTCCACAATATTCTTTCAGGCTTTTTAGCTTCCACAGAAGGTAAAAAAAAGCTCTTTAGCTTAAAGAATGCAACTGAAGCGTAAGTATTATATTTCTTCCATTATTCATAGCAATATAAGACATTAAAGAAGAAAATAACAAAGAGAACAAAAGAAAGAAAAGAAAAGAGAAAAAGAAAAAGAAATTCTTTTCGCGTTTGAGTGCAATAGTTATGAAACCCTTGCGTTACGATAAAAGTTTAATAACTTTTGCAATATACAATATTAGCAACTTATCTTTTAATTGTAGAAAACAATATTCCTGAGAAATAATTAATTCAGCTGTGTTTCTTTATCAGATAAATAAAGAATGGAATCTAATGTAAATAACCTAATCACAATAGCAGCAGTATTTCGAAAGAAAGTAAAAACTCTAGTCACAAACGCTTTATCCTCCAAACGGTAATTTTACAGTTTCGTTGCATTCAGTTAGCACTGAATATGTGTTTTAAAACAGAGAAATATTGAGTAATACAAATTTTAGAATGTGTTGTAACGTATTTTCTCCCTCCTTTCCACACGCTTTTGGGGTGTAATTGGAAGCATACTCGACGTGTCTTCGGGAGGTCTAGGGATCAAGTCCCGGCAAGGAAACTACACATTTTTCAAGTAACAGTATATATATATTTATAATTTAATGGTTAAATATAAAAAATATGAAAGGTTTCAGATTTTAAGTTACGTCCAAAGGGGCGTTTTTTTTAACGTTTTGTGTGTTACCTTTATTTATTGAGTATCATGTTCTTCGCACTTAAACCATGAAACTGGCGATAGCAATATCGCAAAATAATTTTAAAATGAGTATATCTTTAGAATTTCCTATACACAGTCTCACGCGCTGGAGATAAAAATGTTTTTTCTGTACAACATTGCCATTGCTCGCCTGGAAATCCTTGAGTTTGTTAATCAAAATTTTGTTAAAGTTTTACAAAATAGGAAATCGATAATAAAACAAATTCCAAATTTTGAATTTGGGCTTCCATATGCCCATGTTCGGGTGGAAACGTTCAATATTCAAAATTTGGTGGCTCTAGGTACCGTTGTTTTATCACAATGCGAGAGACATATATACATTTATGCAGATTCTTCATTATTTAATTTCTTTAAATACAAAGCAGGGCGATAATATTTGGTGGCAACAATTTGAAAAGTGAAACAACGCTTTTAGTAAATGTACGCAAAATGCCGAAACAAAATTAATAGTCCTTCAGGGAAAATTGCCCCTTTGAACTTTCAAAAAAAAAAAAAAAAAAAAAAAAAAAAAAAACTGAATGACTTTACATGTGCACCCGAACTAAGGTGGTGGGGGATAATTCATCACCATCAGGATTTGTCGACTGAGTCCCCTAATCCCTAGTCGCCCTTTAGAACAGGGAGCATGTAAGATATTTTTCTCCCTCCTTTTCGCATGCCTTCGTAGCACACTCAGCGCGTATTCAAGAAGTCCAGGGTCCCAGTCCCGGCGAGGGTACTTCCCATTTTCACCCCTAAAGTTGTTATAAATTGATAGCTCGCACCGTTAGGTGGCGCTCCGAGCGTCTTGTCTGATGTTATTCTATAACGATTTTAATTTCATGGAAGATCGAAGGTGTTAAGCCTAATAATAATGAAGGCGTGTGCTTAATAATAATGCTTGTAATCATTGTATTAAATTTGTGTGAATTAATAACGAAGCGGAATCATCACTTACCTCTGGATTTAATGCTCTCTGAATGGTAATGGAAATAATTACTAGAAATGCTTCAAAAACCTAAGTACTTTTTATTATAACTAAACAGCATATCTACGTTATTTTAGGAATAAGTTCATACAAAATCGAACGTTTAAGAGAAAAACATTCTTACTTCATTTAGTTTTCAGTGTACAATATAGTACGTCTGTACAATGCTTGGCACGTTCGTACATCTAATTGATTCCTTCGTAGAATTTATTTCTTTGAATACTGTTTAAGGCTGAGTTAAAAGTTTCCTAAATCTCTTAAATGATATTAAAATAATGCCTCCGAAGTAAGACTTAACTTTAGGGAAGAGAAAATAATGCCATAGGGGTATTATTGTGTGGTAGATGGAGTTAAAGATTTGTCAGCCCTGGCATATTGCCCTTCCTCAAATCAAATATAATTCAAAATTTCGAAATTATTGCCAAAATTAACTTTACCAAAAATCTATTCAATATAGATGTTAAAAAGAAAGACCAAAACATGTATTAAAAAATTTACAGGAGAGCGCTGTCGAGCTGGTGCATTGTCCTGTAAGAAGTAATGTGCGGAACCATGAGGCCGTAAGAAAGAATAAATAAGAATGCACACTAAAAACGTACATAATACCAATCACCAAATTCATACATAATTACAAAATATTAGATAATTAAACGAGAGTTTAAGATGGCTATTGATCTTTTAGTGTTTGCATTAGTAAAGTTAGAATTGCAAAATTTGTATCACATCATTTATTAACAATCCTTTGGCTATTTTGAAACCGTTCGGCCAAATGATAAACGGTATGTCCTTAACTGGATCATTTTAAGTTCTTTGTGAATGACATAATTTCTACTGAACCACGGTGAGGGCGATATTTGCCTTAGTACACAGTTATGGGCGGTTTGCAAACGGTTTGTTTGGATTTTACAGGAGACTGAACCCAGGCCCAGACTAAACAAGCATAACAAAGTTTAGGACACAGAAACGGATTTATAAATAACTTATCATTAGTAAATAGAACACTGTTTCGAGAAATCAACGGGTAGAGTTTACCTTTATGATCTCGAAACTTCTGGATAATAGATGTAATGTGTGGGGTCCTTGTGAACGAATTAGTGAGGATGACCGCAAGATAAAGGATTTGATTAATGCATGGCAGAGTAGCTCCATAAATCTGAAGATTTTTATTAATTTCCTTCTGAAAGATTACGATAGAGTTTTTGGGTAGAAAGTTTTGGCAAGAATGGAATTCTTTGATGATGCATTGTGGATGCGCAAAACAAGTTATTGGATCGAGCTCTCCCAAAGTTAATGGTCTGAATTCTGAAGGTCTGTTAGTTACTTCTTCCGAAAATATGGAATTAAACCATATGTGTCTGAAGAACAAATTCCTCGTGAATTATCCATTTTCAATCAAATTCTAAGAGAGGGACTCTTTTGTAAGTAATAAGATTAAATTTCTAAAGCTAGAAATGCAGAACCATATGGAAAGTAATCAAGAGGCTAGAACAAAAATAAATAAATATAAAAATAAATATAAAGCTAAAATTAATATAAATTAAACTGTAAAGATAAATATAAAGCATTATGCAAATTAATGATAACTGATAAATAAGAAATTAAGTTAAATACTCATAAATGATGAAAACGTAAATAGAATAGGAAATAAATTAATAATCACAAAAATATTGCATCAAGGGTACATTAAAAAAATTTTGAAACATTTTCTTTGTAATTAGATATATTACCTCTTTTATTTTTCTTTTCTGTTACATTTAAGTCTTCCTAGCCATATGGATACAACCCATATGGCTTGGAAGGCTCTCAATTTCGTGAAGAGATCACATTTATACATGAAGCAATATTTTCCTAAACACGCCCGAAAGTTTCCCATGCCTTTTTAATTTAAATGTAGGTTAAGGCATATTTTTAGTTGCTAGTATTAGTTTCAGTCTTCAACTATAAGACGTCTGCATGAATAATTCAGTCTTCTTCTGATATACTAATTCCGTTTTATTCAAAGCCGTCTCATTTTCGGCTTCACCGCGTTTCTGTTAGAATAACGATTTCGCTCGATAATTAAGTATTTTAATCAAGCTTCGGCTGAATTTAAGCATTGCTTGGGGGTTTTCTGATTTATAGAAACCGCGTTTGTTTATTTATTTTTAGAAAATGGGTTGTCATGAAGCTACACATGAAATAAATTGTAGTCCTTCATACATTGCGTAATTACTTTTCTGTTAATACTTGCTTATAGGATATATATTTACTAAACGTTTTAACTTAATCTACCTGCCGCATGCATTCAAAAGAAAATTTAATAGTTTTTCCAGAAACGTAAACTATATGTTTATTATTTAAATCCAAAAAGTAAATAAATAGATAAGAGATTTAATTTTAGTACGTCAAGAAATAAACCCAAACAATCCAGTAAATAGCAGTTCTGCATATCTGGAGCCCCAACAATTGGGAGTTTTTAAAGTTATTTGACAAGCTGCATTAATGAAGTAATGAAAGTCGTTGAGGATTCGCCTGAAAATATGAAGTTGAAATATCTTGCTTGTCTCATAATCCAAAATGTCTTATAGTAGTTACTTTCACCAAGAACTAAACTTTTCATACACTTTTTTCTTAACTGGAATTAAAATAACATACTAGTGCGTAATTCTCTTCGGGTTATTCTGGAAATGTTGCTCATGGGTTAAGCGCACGTATTTAAGATATTCCTAAATATCTTCCGAAGTTCTTATATGCAACCTTCCGAGTGCTAAATGCCACATCCCAATAAATACTCATGACATCCTCGCTGAGTTCCTTCAATGTTCGAGATGTTGTGAGGATTTTAAAGTCCGTGGACATATCCGGAATTCCTCCTCAACATCCCTTCGAAAAAGTATAGACAGCCATATATCACATCTCGTGTATCCTCACGATATCCTCTAACAAATTCGAAAACTGAAAGTTGCGAGAGGAACTGAGAATGTATTCTTAGAATAAATGACGACGAAATTTCTCCGGTAAACCTCAGGTTGTAAATAATAGTAACTAAGTCCTCAAGCGTCATGTTCAAGATATGTCCTCAAACATCATGTTCCCGGGCCATAATGATTTAAAAAAGACATCCTTAGGGTATTGAATTATGAAGTCCTGAAGTTATCTGGGAAACAAATTTCTGAAGATATCGTCAGTATGTGTAGGGACATTATAACTTAAACAGGACATCCTGAGAATGCCCAGTGCGATGGACAAGTTCTTCTGCATGTCATATTTCTTCGATCTTCGAATGAGGTTTTAGCAAATTTCAAGTAACTATAAACTTCACGTAGTTATATTCTGGATTCATGCATCAGCAACGACTGAGCAAATGACGAAATTAGAGCGATGGAGCACAAATTATTATTTTAAATCTGAAATTGCTTAAATTTATGATAACCTTGGAGAAACAAACATAGGGAAAAACCTATCCTATAATTATATATGCTCACTTAGACAGTCATCTATTGTATTATAATATTTCAACAAACAAATTATGTTATAGCATGTGTTTCAAAAGGATAGCTAGAATAAATTATATCTTGAACAACAAATTAAACATTCTTTTGAAAAATTTCGTTACTCGTTCGTCATATGCACGTGAACCAGATTTAAAAAGAATAAAATAAAAATATTTTCAAGTCCTTTGTATATTTGCCACATTGTATTTTTAGTTAAAATTTACAAAAATTTTAATTTTTATACGAATTATCTAGAA
Source organism: Stegodyphus mimosarum (assembly GCA_000611955.2). Taxonomy (NCBI): domain Eukaryota; kingdom Metazoa; phylum Arthropoda; class Arachnida; order Araneae; family Eresidae; genus Stegodyphus; species Stegodyphus mimosarum. The sequence goes on along the minus strand of KK114982.1, from coordinate 79,753 downwards.
AAAGTTATAATTAGGAGCTTCTTCTTTATCTTATTAAAGATACTTATAAAAAATACTCTTAAGCCACTTTCATCGGAAGGGGAGGGAGAAGAATTATCAATTTTAGGAATTGAATAAATTAATAGTTTAATCGAAAAACTGATACTACATACGTATGGAAATCTGAAAACCAATTTTCTATACTAAAGTTTTATTAACGCAAAAACCATGCTGAAGTAGTTTACTTTCAAACTTTTAACATGAGTAATTGCATGTAAAAGTATTTGTTCGCTGTCTACGAAATTTTCATTAATAATATTTAGGGTAATTTTGATCGCGTAAGGGTAACATTTACTGTAGGAAACTTATTTTTATTTAATAATTTCTTTATGAAAAACATTTTGTTTTTTTTAATTTTTGAAACAAAAGGTTTCCTTAGCTTTCATACACAAATTTAAATTCTGTATATATTTACTGAAAGATGTCGCTTGATGAAAATTAGCGTAATCTGAAGGCATAAACTATTTTATTTTTTTTACGGCGGAAATGTAAGCTTTGTTTCTATCATTAGATTTTTTTGAGTCTCATGATGCATATTTGTCTATCCAAATCACTTTCTATTGCAGAAATTGCTTTGGATTTGTTCATGGCGATGTTTGTCGCCATATGGCATCACTGGAGGTCGTTGTCCTTCGCTAGTGTCTGGATTTTAAACCATTTTCTTTGTAATTAGATATATTACCTCTTTTATTTTTCTTTCTGTTACATGTAAGCCTTCCTAGCCATACGGATACAACCCATATGGCTAGGAAGGCTCTCAATTTCGTGAAGAGATCGCATTTATACATGAAGCAATATTTTCCTAAACACGCCCGAAAGTTTCCCATGCCTTTTTAATTTAAATGTAGGTTAAGGCATTTATAGGCAACTCTGGACCTGCAAGATCTGTTGCGAAAGTAATGCGCCCTATTTTCTTCTGCTGTGACTATCCGTCGCACAGGTTTGCCGCTTGTACGGAAGGGTGGGTGGAGTCCTAGGAACACAAGGCAACTAGCGTCAGTCAACTTCAAGCTCCTGGAGAGTCACAGTACCTATTTCAGTGAACCATTGTGTGGGTGCTTGATCTTAATCAAGATGAAAAAAACTCACAACGCATTCGATACGCAAAGTTTTGTTTCGAACTTGAGAAAACGCCGTCAGAGACCTTTGCGTTGCTTCAGTCTTCATTTGTCCCCGCCCAACTTCTTTTTGTTCTCGAAGATTAAAAAACCTCTCAAAGGACAGCATTTGGGGACCTTGGAGAACATCAAGGCGGCTACGACGAAGTTGCTAAATGACATTCCTGTGACGGACTTCCAGGGCGCATATGTATTTCGAAGAATATTGAGTAGTTGTACTAATCGGTTCAATAAATTTCTTAGAAAAAATGGGCGCATTACTTTCAGGACAGACCTTGTACTGCAGTTGCGCCTCGAATACTGAGCTCATTTTTCTCTAATCTTCCTATAGATTTATTTCTTATCAGAAAAATAAATATACGCTCATTCATTAAAAAGATATTTATACATGTAAACTCTGTAAAAAACACTGTACCTCTCGTGAATGAATGAAAACAATTTGAAGTCATCAAAAAAAAATTCAGTTTCTGTGTTTTAATTGATTTATTAATTTTTTTATTCTGCTTTTTTGGTTTGTTAGCTACCTATGATGACGTGTACAATTTACTGACTCCTTCTGTAAAATATAGGAAATAGAGGTTGCACTTTAACAGAAAAATATATTTGTTTGTTTAATAAGTTATGCTAAAATAGTCAAGGCCTGTCTGACGAAGTGCAGAAATGCTTTTGTGAAAGGCTTTCTAAAGCGAAACAGCCCAGATTAGCATTCCATATACGGAAAACCAAAATCCGAAAGCATCCATTTGGCTAAACTTCACCTAACTCAAATGCTCGTGGTAAACAGAAGGTATCAGAAATTGAGAAAGATAAATATCACATTTCCTTTGTTGCTTTTAAAGCACATAATTAAACTCCTAGCAAATGATGTAGCTCCGAAACCTTTCCTGAATTTAACGATCTCAATGCAGTAAGTAATTATATTGAATCTAGAGGGTTCATTTCAAGAGCATAATTTTGTAGTGGCGTCGTGGAAGGAAATTTTATGCAAACATAGATATTTTTCCCAGAACAGCTTAAATCTTTATTTAAATCCTTAAGGCGTTTTCCCCATGTATTTTCAGAATTATCTGCATTTAATCGATACTACAGTTAATTTGAAATTCTGGGAAATGAAGGTACAATATCGCTTTTCCAATTATAGTAGCTTCCAATATTTTTTGACATGGCAAATTATGGTTGCGAAACGAAATGGTAACATATAGTTCTATGAAATATGAAATATTGCTTTCATACATATAGCAGAATATTACACAGCAAGTTGGAAAATTCTTTACGTATAAATTCATATTGTAAAACCACAAAACAAACATAGCATACTTGGTATACCAAACCTCATTTTTTTTCTTACTACCCCAAAAGGGCCTACAATATTCCACATATTTATTTTAATGACTGTCCATTTAATAATCAAATTTATTTATGACTGTCATTAAATTAGATTAAACTAAGGATTAAAGTACAATTCAGATCAGTTTAGATACACTGCGCAAAAAAGGGGGGAGGACAATTCTGCAAGGTGGTCAGAATTAAAACATCCTTACTTTGAGCTCTATATATCAAACTACTGAGTGTAAAAGTTCCAAAATTGTTGAACATACTATTCAAGACATACGGAAGCGGATTACGTGGTAAAGCGTAGTTCCAGAAGCATCGATAGATGGCACTGTACAGTAGAAAATATGCTGTAAAGACACAAAATACTCATTTGTAACACATTCAATTCGAGCGTACTAAACATTGATATCACAAGAACCTTATCAGTGCAGGGAAAGCTGTTCAATATGGTTCCCTTCTTCAAGATGTAAAATCTGCAGTCTGTGGACAGCTTTTTCAAGTGCGGATCATAACTGGTCGATTGAGATACTTCTCACATGCAGAGTGATAGTATCTTTCAAATCTGCCAAGGTTATTAAACGTTCTCGATAAACAACATTTTATAAGTCACAGTCAAAAATCATAGGGATTAAGATCTGGAGAACGAGATAGCCAGATTATTGGAAACGCACGACTAATAACTCTGTCATTAGTAACATGTTATCGAAGAAACTACTGTACACAGAGTCCAATGTGTAGAGGTCCTCCATCTTGCATAAAGGTAACTGAATCAAGACATTGGCACTGTTGTATTTGGGGTATAACAAAATACCTCCTGACCTTCACGGTGTATCTCATAAAGTCACTGCACGTAGCTTCTTCAAAGAAAAGGTTTCAGAATAAATATGGCTGTGAATCCACACCAGACTGCAACTTTTGGTGAGTGAAGTAGAATCTCTTGGAAGGTACGAGAGTTGTCCGTGTCAAAAATGAGACAGCTATGAGTGTTAACTGTTTCACTTAAATGGAAATATGGTTCATTGCTCCATAGAATCTGTTGTGGTCACGATGTATCCACTTAAACTGTAGTCATAAATGTCAATGCAAAGGTCAGTCGTTTCTCCTTGTCGATGGGCAGTAACTGCTGATTATGACGAATTTTGTACAGGTAAAAATGCACCATTTTTTTCAATACGTTCAGCATTTC
>KK114982.1:56700-74537 GCA_000611955.2 Stegodyphus mimosarum | reverse complement strand
GCTAAATTAATTCTTTTTCCCGTTTTATTAAACTCATCATTTGCAATTATGGCAGTAAAATTTCTTTAAATTGGAAGCAAATACGAATCTGCATTGTTGTCTTTTAACTTCACTCTCGAATACGTGCTTCACATGATCATTATTTACTCCTTATAAACTTCGGTAAATGGGACCTTGCTTATTTAAAAGGCTCAAAATCATTTAGGATTTATATACTAATTAGTAAGTTCCCTGTATATATTTCGTCAATCGTTTTAATTAAATGCCGAAAGAACGTTTACCTCTCATTCACAGCAAACCAAAGAGGAAAATGAAGTTATATTCAACATTTACGCTTAGCAGACGAATGGTCAGACTTTCATGAATTACTTCAAATAACGATAGGATGAGTGTTTAATAAATGTACGCCAAATATAAGCTTATTTCAGCAATTTTGAAGTTCTTCATTATTGATAAAGCGAATGCTACTCAGGAAAGCTTAAAGTTTTATTCATAAATATCAGTTAAATGACGTCAGTCAATGAAGTGTATCACCGTTTCCAAAACTGGATAACGTAAATTTATATTTTATGCGTTTTTCTACGAAAATGATAAATTATTTCTCATCCAACATTTGCAACTGATAAAAGGATGAATAGGCTTCGGCTTTTCACAATAGAGCAGGATTATGGTTAAATTAGCAGTTTGAATTAGTAGTGATAAAATTATGCTGTTTGCCGTTGCTTTAATTATTCTTTAAAAAGACTTTCCTGAATGAGGTCTAATTCTAGCATTGGAATTGCACCGTAATTTTGTAGCTTAATTCTAACCTGCTTTAATGCCAATATTCACTTTTACGCATGTTTTGGAGCTTATGACCGTTAAGGTTTTGAGCTAGAAAACCCACTACCGCCACTCCTTTCCCATTTCATGTAAATACTTCTTAAAAATGATAGTAATAATTAAAAATACACATAATCTGCGTTTTCAAACAAATGTTTATGTAATATATGTTTAAATATTTGTGTTGATATAATTATGCTAATATTTTCCTGGTAGAAATTTGGAGCGTTTTGCTTGTTAGTTTTAGCATTAGAGCCTTATTTAAGAGATTATACAAACTTTCTCATCTATTACGTCATGTCTGTAGAGCAATTTTGAGTTTTTTGACCTCAGGATACATGACAAATCCGTGACGCTCTCTCCGGGATTCAAACTTCGGACCTTCCGATTGTATCCCGATGTATTTTCCAATTAAATCCTGAAGGAGAAGAAAGAATCAAGAAGGAGAAAATTCTTTACGTTCCTCTCTATTTAAAGGGCAACAGGGAAGAAGGGGCTCTGTCTTCTAATCCTGGCAGTGACGAATTATCCTCCACCACATTTTAGTTCAGGGGCTATATTGGGAAGAATTCATTTGTTCAGAGAATTTATTTGTGGTCAGGAAACATGAAAAATCAGGGATGCCTTCACCGGGATTAGAATTCCAGATCTTCCGATAGCCAGACAAATGTTATTTTTAATTACACTGCGAAGACCGCAGTAAGGAAGGAGAAAAGTCTTGCATGATTAGCTTCATTGGCTAGTAACTAGAGAGATCTAACTATTTCTTCGGCGGTTATATGCCTGATTCTGAAGACGTTGACGAAGATTTTATTCATTCAGGTTAATATCAGTGTGAAAATGTATGTGCGATTACTGATGAAGATTACTGATGCAATGGATTGCATTGAAAGACTTAACTTTAAGATAACAGAATGTAAAGCATCTGATTTATATGTCAGAAGCATTACGTACTTTTATAAATATTTAAACAAAAACGACACGCCTATGTACAAACTAAACATTTCTACTTCATTTTATGGAATGCTCCTTAAGTCTGAAATTTGCTTCTTTACTTTATTTCTCCAGTTCTGCTCATGAGGATTTCCAGTGTGCACATACTTGTCTTTATGCCATTGAACAGACACCACGTATAAAATTAAGGTTCTTAAAAAGAACTGCATCAAATCGTATAACAAAATACATAAAGAATTTCGTAAAATTTGTTTCGTCAAATTTTATTTCATCTCATTAGCCCAAAGGATCAGTAGCTCAGATGGGCTATTAGTCTCAAAGCGGGATTTTAAGTTGAATCACTATAAGAATCTGAATCACTTTTCAAATTATTATCACAAAATATTATCACACTATATTATATTTAAAGAAATTAAATAATGAAGAATATGCATGAATGTATACGTTTTTTCGCATTGTCAAAAAACAATGGTACCTAGAACGATCAAATTTTGAATAACGTAGCGTAATATTGTGAATTTCTAGTTTCATTATATCACCTGGTGGGACAGTAACAATTAAAAATTACTAAGTTAAAACTTAATTAACTAGCAAGTAAGCTTTTCTTTGTGATCGTATATATCTATAGACATCGCGTTGTGAGTAATGTCTTTCCGGGACCGAGCTGTGAAAAGATCGGACAAAAAGAAAATGAAATGTACTTAATTAAAACATACATAAAATGAATTCAAACTAATACCATGTTTATTAAGTCTTCTCATGTCAAAAGGAATTTTTAAATTATTATTTCTGAATAAGATTATCTATTATACTATCCTATTTCAGTTAATTATATTTTTGGTAACAAATTACAAATATGAAATGCTTAGATACTACTTTAATACATGTTATTAAGACTACTGAACAAGGGAATAGGTACGATTTTTCTTTTGCTTTAAACATTAATTTAACAACAGGATGATAAATTATTTCATAAAAATTTAAAATAATAATCATGAGGAGCTTTCAGCCAAAATTTACGTAACTTACAAGGATAAGGAAGTAAGCGAAAATTCCAAAACCTAATAATTAAAGTCTGCCGGGCATAGAGCTTTTCAAAATTATTAAAGAAAGACTTAACTATTTGACGACTTTTTCCATTCCTTGGTGCCCAACTGGAGGTGTGTAGTTAGGCTAGGTCGACAATTCAATCCGGAGAGTTACCAAAATCCCTGTGTCATGAAGAGGAAAAATCACAGAAGTTCGCAGAGAAGAAACACCATAAGTCTATTAGGATGCAACTGGCGGCCACCTGGTCATAGCTAGCAAGCTGGTGAAGATTGTCCTGGGTTCTTTGGAATTTAGGCTGACTCATTTCTATTCCAACCGCAATAGAAAAATCCAGACCTCGTTCAACTGGAATTAGCCGACGACAACTCGAACTGCCCATGGACGTAACGGGAACAAAGCCTAAAGGCTCACTGATTGGCGATTAAAAAAATGAAGAAGACGAAGGAGAAGAGCCTCTAACGACAGGGTAACAACATCCTGAAGTAAAGTCTACAGTGTAAGATATTCTTCGAACTCTGCACCATTTCCTATGATAGCATCAGATTCTCATTTCAAGTGGAATTCCTTATTTCATTTCGCTCCCTTATTTCAAGTGGAAAACCAAGCAGAGAGCATAGTTGCAGCTCACCTTCTAGGCAACTGTCACTTGCCAAGACCGGAGCAAAAGTCTTTCCTCCACAAGCAAGAGAAACGTTTCTTCGTAGCATCAAGCGAAACAGCTAACCTTCTTTCAAAATCATGTCTTCCCTCAGTAATCCGCTAATTCAATTGCAATCGACAGGGAGCATAATAGCCCCCCGTCTTCACGACTGCAAGAGAAAACTACATCATCCCTATGCGACTCAGCAATAACTGTCTCGTACTCAAAATTCTCTTTCCCATTGCAAAAAGACACAGGCTACCACAAAACTAAATTTTCGCCCCCTTATTAGAGACCAAATTTCCACTTTTTCCACCCAAATGTCTAAAACATGTATACTGCACATGCGCCACTTCTCTAAAGCGGACTTAGATCGCCAATTAAACGACCTCCACTGTAGGTGAAATGAAAATCTTCGACCCCTCGTCACGTATTTCCTGTCCTAAAGGGCAACCGAAGCAAAACAATTTCTTTCTAAAAACTTCACCGGAAGTAACTCCCCCCTCGAACGAGAGAATGATTAAGCAAAATTAGCTCTCTTCCCTTGATCCTTTCACAAAACACAGAAATCTGGAATAAATTCAAATAAAAGAAAAAGTAATAAAAAATCATTAAAGCATTTCTGTTTAATGAATTAATTTCTGTTTTACCTCAAAATTAAAGAATTTACATAACCCAATAATGCATTAGTCATAAATAATGAAACATTAAATTACTAATTCAAGGAATTAAATGAAATTAAGATTTTTATAAATAAGAAAATAATTAACTTGAGCTCTTCCATAACCGAAAATTCAAACTATTATAAACATAACAGTAATCCTCCACCAGAATACGGACACCTGGAAGCTCGAATTCTGAATTTCAAATTTGTTTTATTGTGTATATCATATTTTGTAAACTTCTAACGAATTTTTTATTAACAAACTCAACGAATTCCAAGCGAGGAATGGCAACTTTGTGCGGAAAAAAAAACATTTTTATCTTTAGCGCGCTAAGCCATCTATCGGAAATTCTAAAAATAGGTTGCTTTTAAATATTTTAGTCCAAACCAGCATTAGTCCAAATGCTCTCGAAACCTGTATGTAAATGAAAAAAAACGTCCCTTTGGACGCAATATAAAATTGGAAGGCTTTCAGATTTTTCTTTATTTATATTGTATTTTTTATTATTTATATTTTTCCAGTTATCTCAACGAAGCTTTTCAACTATCTCATTATAATTCATGAAAAACCTTTACGTTCTACTAAACAGAAATACTATTGTAAAATATGCAGCACTTTGTTTTAAATGCCAACATTAACAACAATGCTTTATTTTGATCTGATTGCAGGGCAGTTTTAAAGGCCTAAACAAACAGAATTTCTTATTGGGTCACATTTAAAAATAGTTTATCATTAACGACCAGAAAGAAAAAAAATAACATTCTTTATTCTCAGATGGCCACAGATTGCTCTCCCACCAAAAACATGACTTAGAAGAAATTACGCTTTCCGAAAACATAACTTATTATGATCAGAACGTGATCATAATAACAAATGTAAAGATTTATCCATCATATATTTCTCCATTTCATATTAACCTCGATTGCTTTTATTTTTATTGCACCAACAGTACACTGAAATAAATACCAAACGTAGTTTAACTATTCTTGGTTCTATGCAAATAACCAAAATTTCGCAGAGTAATTTAGGTTTTAAAAGCCTTTCCCATGCTAAATTTAGTTTGTCTGACGCCTGGCGCAACGCCTTTTAAGTAATATATTTTATGACGTCAAGCGTACGCCTTTCTGAATAAAACTACGGCAGGAAAATATCTGAGTGCAAATAGTGTATTGCGTGAGAGTTTCTGAGAAAGAGTTTTATAAACAATATCCAGCTTTTACCCATAATTACCTCGCCAAACATCCATTACTCTACCCTTTAATTAACCTTTAAAATAACGGTAATATTTACTAACGCACAAAACCTCGCAAAACAAAATCTATCACGCTTAAACAACCTATTAAGTAGTAGTGACATAATATCAGTTTTCTCATGTTATGCTACAAAGTAAGCTACTTAGATGGATTATTGATCCAAGTGAAGTAACACTAATGTAACACGCAAACTTTGAATATTTCAAAGTACCGTTGAAAACCAGTTTCTTGTAAGCGTGTTATAAAATAACCCTTTTAGTAGGAGTATGGAAAATAATAAAAAAAAATTTGTCGTAAATTTACTGTTACATGCTTATTAAACACCCACTGAATAAAACAAAATTTAAAAAAAAAAAACAAGTTTTTTTATTTATAGTATATTTCATGCTGACGTTTGTGGTTGGCTGTAAGGGCGACGCTTTTGTATCTCAAACAGAAATACCTAATGCTTTTTATAACAGACTAGCGGCCAAGACCGCCAGAAAGCAATATTTGTAAGTTCTATGTATAAAAAACTGAAAATAAAATGAACTATTAATTTAAAGTACTGTATACAAAGTTACTTGCTACGACCAAAGCAAATTTATTAGTTCAATGTACACCTGCAAAAAAAGTGCATAAAAGAATTTCAAAATATGAATGAAATCAGTTCATTCTTTCTAAGCAACAACCAATTCGTAAGTGATTTCTTGCTGCCAAACCAGGAAACAAAACCTTTGGACACTTTTTAGGTTAATACGCATGCGTCTGACATCATGATTTAAATTTAAGGTATAATAACAACTTTTTTGAAATATCAATACAAAATTAACATGGCAATAACGTAACTGTGTCAGTAATCCTAACCTGAAACAAAACTGTTGCCAATAGCAGCTATTTATTAAAAATTCTGACATTAACGAAATATTTTCGACATACAATGACGTCACATGCAATCGCGTGATTTCTGCAACGTCAGAATATCACATTATGTAATAATAACACATTTTATGTTTGGCAATGCTTTTTTTATTTCACATTTTGTAAAACTTACAAATTTTTGTTAACAAACTCTACGATTTGAAAGAGAGCAGTGGCAACACCTTTCGAAATAAAGCAAATTTTTATTTCCAGCGGGACAGACTGTTGCCATTCAGAAAAATGAGGGAGAGAAATAGCGTTTCCAGAGTTTTTAATTAATATCTCGCCTGATTAAAGTCATACGACGGATGAGAATCACCGAAATGGTTTCCCACGAATTTTTGGAATCCGTAGGTACCTCTCTGGAAGCTCAACTCCCCGGCGTTCCGGAGAAAATCATGCCACAAACAAACAGAGAGACGCGAGCAGTTTAGTAGTATACATGCGTATAGCTCGTTTAGCAATTAAATCTGAATTTCTGTTATTCGGAATCCTGATTTAGATTTTGGTTTAGGAATACTTTGAAACTTATTTTTCGCACAAAATTCTAGTGAAGAATGATTACATTAAAATTAATTAAATTAGTATCAATTTGTAAATTAATGAAAATATTTTAAAAATGAAAATTACTACAACTGATTTTGTTGAGTCTACTTCGACACAATACTTCTTCTAGACATGCTTATAAATATGAGTGATATAGTGTTTAAACAAAATGTTAACATAGCAGATTACATCAACACAATATTATACGTCTGCTGGAGGGAATAAATGCTTATTTTAGAATTTTCCGTATTTCACCATTCTTGCAATGCAAGCTACACATGTGATTTGATGAGACGAGTAGAGGTAACTCGCTGAGAGACGTGAAATCTGAAATTTAACTCAGTAGCTTGCTACAACTATTCCCTCATTATTCAATTTGTTAAACGTTGCGGTATCTTCTAAATCGGTTTCGTTAATTAGTACTACTGGACATTGAAACTGAATTATAGTCCTTAATCTGTGTAACAGTTAGCAGACTGAAAACTCATGTTCAAAAGCGTAGTTTTGGTGATTGCCTGGTACTAAAGGAAGTATGTTCAATATTATATAATTCGAAAATAATTATTCATTTTATTCAGTAAGTACAACTGTTTTTATTACTTTTAGATCATTTAATAATATATGCAATGGTTAAATATGTTTTAGAGATTTTCAAGCAGGTAAAGATAGTAAGTAGCATTATAAAATCACTCCTAAATGTAGTGATCTAATTTGAGAATTCTAATTGCAGTACTTCTCAGAATTTTAAGGCTATGTAAAAATTATTATTTAAAAAATATTGTTTATATATGGAACAGTTTCAGAAGGTATTCTATTTCAAATCTATCCAGAATATTTACAATTATTAAAGTAAAATAAGACGCCGAACAAATATTAATTTAGAAGTCAAATAACAAAATCAGCGTTACATTTGCAAATTTTCACAGGACTAGTTTCGATGGTTTTACGGAACCATCACCTTCAGCTGCCAAAGTGCAAATGAGCGATATAAAATATGGTGATAAGATAAGATAGGATAAGAATGACTGGACAGGAGTTAAGCTACTAGTACCATTTGTTGATGAAACAAGAAAACTAAAACGTAACTTCCTTAAAGGCTGAAGGTAAAGATGGATTGGAATTATGGTCATTAACTAGAAAAGAAAGATGTTTTGAATGTCAAACGCCTCTAGAAACCATTGAAACATGTTTTTTGAATAATTCTGAAAAGTGTGATTAAAGGAATTGAAAGTGTGATTTTCGGACCAACAATGCTGGGCAACAGAGGACTTCTGTGTTTCCTTTTCCGTAACCTATACCTCATGATCCTTAACGCGAAATTTTAAGGCTCTCTTAGCTTGACCAATGTAAATTAAACCACACTGACAAGCAATCCTGTAAATACCCCAGGAATTCATATCCCGAAGGGGGTCCTTAAGTATGGAGCTCGGAATTTTATTGACAGGAGAATAAACGACCCGACAGTTAAATTTCTGTAAAATAATTGCAATTTTATAGCTAACTTATGGAAAAAAAGGAATAACAACAGAATTCTTATAATCTTCTGAAACAAGAGTGCGCCTTTCAGATGAGAAATTTTCAACTACTTGGTTAATAACGTTGAGTGAAAAGCCCCTATCAATAACTACTACTTTTAAATAATTTAGTTCTTGATTGAGAGCCAATCTGGAGGAGCAAACGTGAAGTTAAAGGAAAACAAAGTAATAAAATGAAGCTAACTTTTGTTTAGTCGGATGACATGATTTGAAGTGTGGCGGAAGGCAGTACTGAGTTGTATGCGTTACGTGTGACCAAAATGTCAAGGAAAGGAAGAGAATTGCATGTCTCGAGTTCAAAAGTGAACCGAATAGCAGGATCAACGGCATTCATTATTGAAAGAACTTTATTTAAATCATTTTTATTACCGTCAAACAGGGTAAACGTATCATCTACATAATCACTATATCTTATCTCGCTCATTTTCACTTTGGCAGTTGAGGTTGATGCTTCGGTAAAACCATCGGAACTAGTCCTGTGAAAATTTGCAAATATAACGCTGATTTTTGTTATTCGACATCTAAATAATATTTACAATTATATTCATAAAAGAATATAAACCCTTGCATTCTTCATTAGAGTAGTAATTTTACTACCGAAAGAGAAAAAATAACAATAATGCTAAGTAAATTGTAAAAATAGGCGGAAATGTTTCGGTTTAGGATTTATTTTAAATATTTCACGACAGAGAAGTTAGGATTAAATTTTAAAAAGATTTTAAAATATGAAATAATAACTCAAATAATAGCGTAGGTTCATAAATAATTTTCAATAGTGATAATAAAATTAAGTGTTTATAAATAAGTATGTAGAATAATATTCAATAAAATAATACTGATTAATAAGTGACAATATAGTTATTGGCAATTATAGTGAGTATACTGATTAATAGATGATAATAATAATTGAAATAAATAATATAAATTAATATGTGATAATAGACAGTGATTATAAATAAGTGATAAGAAATAAGTATGTAGACTAATGATTCAGTATAATGATAGTAACTAATAAGTGACAATATAGTGATTAGAGATTATAGTGATTAATACGTGATAATAATAACTCAAATAAGTAATGTAGATTACTAAGTCATAACAAACAGTGGTAATAAGTAAGTATGTAGAATGATGAAAATATTTAGTATAATGATAGTGATTAATAAATGATAATTTAGGGGTTATAGTAATTAATATGGTGATTATAGTGATTGTAGTATTTTATAATTGATAATAATAACTCAAATTAGTAGTATAGATTAATAAGTGATAATAAATAATTGGTAATAAATAAGCATGTAGACTAATGAAAATATTCAGTATACTGCTAATGATTAATAAGTGATTATATAGTGATTATAATGATAATAATAATCCAAATAAATAGTATACATTAATAAATGATTTATTAATGCGCATTAATTTATACGCATTAATTTACGTATGCGCATTAATTTATGTATGCGCATTAATTTAATTTATGTATGCGCATTAATGCGCATTAATTTATACTACTCACATAAGTAGTATAGACTAATATGCATTTCTTAAAATCATACTTGTTTAAACAGACAAATTCTAGCATTCTTATCCATCCGTTACAATGGATGAAGATTTCTATTTAAGCACATGACATTCTGATAAATAATTACCATGGATACGTAGATTTCCTGCCATATGCAATTTTTATTGCTCTGTAACATGCACTTAAATTTAAAAAAAAATAATAATATAATTCTATATCGGCACCATTTATGAGGTTTGACAGGTGACTTTACATAATTTTTGTTTTTCAAGTTGAATTTTTTTTTATAAACTGATTATTTTCCATTCGTTTATATTAAAGAATTCATTTATTGATTTGGATTTATTTTCGAACATAGGAATGCGGACAGCAACAAATAAATTTTCGTCATGGTTTATATTAGTTCAAGGATTTGGACTGATTGAAATAAAATCCACAACTGTTGCCAGTTGCAAGAATAACACTTCTAAGTTTCAAACAAAAACGCTTTAAGGTTTTCATAACAGTCACATACAGCTTGTTGAGCATTTCAAGTTGATGTTCGGTGACTGATTTCAGTGATTCTCGTCCTGATTTAGATTTTGGAGCAGAAATACTTTGCAGTTTATTTTTCGCTTAAATGCTAATGAATAATATTGTCTCATAATCGCATAATTAAATAATTAATTGATACAAATATTGGAATTACTTAAATACAAAATAATCAATAATTAAAATTTAAAAAATAAAAAAATAATAGAAAATATATCAGGAATTCCTGAATTTTTTGGTATTCGAAGAAGAAAGGTTTGAAATTCTTAAAATCACATAGAGCAGTTTAAAAATAATGAAAAATCAAATTATGGGATTAAATTACTGTCTTTACCGTCATTTTTGATTTGAGCATGAGTGTTGTGCAAAATACAGGAATGCTTTCGAAGTTTGCATAGAACTGACATCAATTTTTGTAGCATCTTTTATAGTATTAAAAACTATATATTCTGAGGAAGGTTAGTGAAAGTGAGTAGCATTGAAATATGTTTCTGGGAAGAGGAATTTCGGAGCTTAAAATGATAAAAATGAATTCCATCTTTGGTAGACATTAGGCACAAAACATACAACATCAATGATTTCTGGGACTGTCTTTAAGTTCTAGGATATGAGATATGGAATATCAAATGATACTGGATTCATTAAGTAATTTAAATGTATCTTTTGTAAATGCTGTCTAAAACATAATCAGAATCATACTACAGTATTACATGAAAGTTGATGGCATTCAAAAGGCTTCCACTTCTCATTTTTAAGGGCTGGAATTCGGAAAAGCTTTCCAAGGTTTAATAGGGGGTCAACAGGTCCAATGGTGATTTTAAGCAAAACAGGGGGAAACATTCATGCTGTAATTTCATCAAACAGAACGAAAATATATGTTTTCCAATCCATAATAATTTCAGAGAATTTTAATTTAAGGTCTAATTTAAGCTTTTGCACAATGGCTACTTTGAATTTTAGTAATTAGATTCAAGCTTTCCAAATATAATAAATGGGAGCTTTGAGCTTGTATCAATGTTAGAAACTGATTATTTTCCTTCGAATCTATTTTGTATTTTCAACTAATGTCAGATTTACTCGAAAATTAAATATTTTCAAGTAAATTCCAAGTCTCATTGCGGTCTTTCGCTGTAAAGCAATCCTTAGAACGGATTCTGATTTTCTTAAATCTCCAGATAAAAATCATTTTTGGAGAATGTTCAGCTCTTGTAAATAAAAAGTCTTACATAGTTTATATAACAACAAGGACTCTTATACTCACATGACATATTTTAGCTAACTCTTAAATCACATTTTAATCGTGTTCAAACCGTTGGCAGTAGTACTAGTGGATTTGGAATTTTCCATATCACGAGAGATCCGATATAGCTATGAAGGATGCCCGAGTGTCTTAACGTTGCAAATTAGGGATCTGGATTGCGAATACTATTTTTAGGAAATATAAATTGAAATTTTCACCAGCAGAATTAGAAGCCTTAGTGAACATTTTCTTTTTTGAAATGAAGATGTGTAACTATTCTATAAACACAAATGCCAGCTATCCAAAAAGATTTATTAACAGAGCACAGGAGGAGTTACAAGAAAGATACACATTAGAACAGAACATACACTAAAACGAAACACCTAACAATTAGAATTTACATTTAAGATTATAGGTTAAAAATTACGGAGACATAAAATGCATAACCTGCCCTCTTCGCAGCTGGAGGTCGACTAACTGTTAAGTCGTTCTTTTCGCCACTAGACGACGTTTGATAAAATAGTTCGGTTACAGTCAAATAGTTTTGTTACGGATGTTGATTTCTGTAATATTACAGAAGACAATGTTTTTTTTCTTTCAATATCGGCTGGCAAGTTTTGCAAAGCAACTCTGATAGGAGATGTCGTTCCTTCGGAAAGTTCTGAATCGGATATCAACCTTATATAGCTTCATTACTAATAAATAGATAAAACAGTGAAGTTCTTTTGTAAGTACGTATTGGGAGAATTTCAACTATAACATTGCATATTTCGAAATAATTTTCATGTTTCTAACTGTAGAGACATTAGGTTATTTGGAAGCAGGAGTCATGAATAATAAGTAATGCTCTCGCCGGGACTGGAACCTCTCGAATACGCGCCGAGTGTGCTGACCATTACACTACGAAGGCATGTTAAGAAGTCGGGAGAAATGCCTTTCCCCCGCTTTTAAAGGGCGACTGGGATTAGGGGACTCAATCGCCAAATCCTCGCCGTGCAGAATCATCATCCACTACCTTTTAGTTCGGACGCCAGTGTAGAGACATTACGTTTTCTTTGACAGCAGGAGACATAAAAAATGTGCAATGCCCTCGCCGGGACTTGAACCTCTGAACTCTCGAATATGCTGACCATTACACCACTAAAGCATGCTAAGAAGGCCGGAGAAGTACCTTATCTAACCGCTAGACCAAGGATTCTCAACCGGTGGTACGCAAGAGAAAAATAGGTGGTACGCAAACTATTTTTAACTATTAAATTCAAAACTTAAAACCCCAACATCCTGACTGAGTTTTTTCTCTAACACTCATAAATCTTTGCGATCTGAGCTTTGTTCAAGGTCAATATCCGCTTATAGACTTTAGCAGCAGACATAACAAAATGCATCATAAATTATGTTTTTAAAAGGAGTGATAGATGCTGTATTTAATAGGAAACAAAAATAAATTCCTATAAAAAAAGGTAATAGTATCTCATTAATTCTCTTAGAGTTTATTGATTTATTAGCATGTCGGCACTTTATGTCGCCATTTACGGGTTTATATTGCTCCATTTTCAATCAGAATCATTTTTTACGTGGGTTTGCTGTCTCTAACAGTGGGTATTTTGTATTCTGGTTGCTTTGTATTTTTTACTTTTCTACGTAATTTGAGAACATTGTCGTCCGTTTTTGAAGAACTGTTGTTCGTAATATGTTGCGCATTTACATAATTGTGAAAATCTAATAAAGCAAACCTAGATTTTTCAAAATGGAAAAATGGCTAGGATTGACCAAGCGGAAAAGTGACGATTCACAGGTGATAAATCCAAGACAATCTAACACTAAGAATGTTAAAAGGGAAAAGAAAATTGTTTCTAGAATATATAATGAATGTTATTTATCATTCGGATTTACTTTGAATGGAGTTGCAATGACCCTCAAATTCAATGTGTTGTTTGCGGTGAACTATTATCCAATCAAAGTATGAAACCATTGTTTCTTAAAAGACATCTTGAATCTAAGCATGCCAGTTTAAAGGATAGATGTGAAGAATATTTTAAGAGGAAATTATGGGAGTTCAAAAATAGTAAACAAGTAATGAAAGGTTTTGTTACTTCAAGTGAAAAAGCTTTGAAAGCTAGCTACCTAGTAAACCAAAGAATTGCCAAGACCGAGCAGACTCACACTATTGGAAAAAACCTTATGTTACCAGCAGCTAAAGATATCTTTTTAACATTATTCAACGAAAATGCGGCTAATAAACTTAATGATATTCTGTTATCAAATAATACATAAGTCGATGAATTCATGAAATGGCAAATTCTATAAAAGACACACTTATTCAAAAAGTAAAACATACTGAGTATTTCGCATTGAAGTTGGATAAAAGTACTGATATAACGATCTTTGTTCAATTATTAGTTTACATACGTTTCGAAGAAGATAAACAAATTGCCGAAGAGAATTTATTTTGTGAATATCTTCATGATAGAGCAACTGCAAATAAAATTTTCAAAGTAATTGACAGTTTTATGTCTGAGAATCCTATTTCTTGTAAAACGTGCATTGCCGTATGGAGTACAGGAATACCATTTCTCAAATACAGAAAGTTGACCTTAAACTAAATGTACTCATTGCTTTACACAGCGTGAAGGTTTAGTAGCCAAAACACTTCCTGAAATCCCGAAAATCGTTTAAATCAAGCAGGGAAAATTGTTAATTTTATTAAAAGCTGATTTAAATTCAAGAATTTTTACTCTTTTATGCCAAGAGGTGGGCAGTGAACATGAAACGCTTTTGTTACATTTCGAAGTAAGGTGGTTGTTTAGAGGCAAAGTTTTAAATCGTCTTTTTAAACTTAGATCAGAAATTCAAATTTTCCTCTGTGATTCCAAATTTTGAATTGCAAAAATGGTTATTTAGTGAATTATGCTTGGCTCGTTTAGCATATTTAGCTGATATTTGTGGAAAGTTAAATGAATTAAATTTAGGATTACAAGGACAAAATGTTAATTTGCTGACCGTTAGAGATAAAATAAAGGCAATGATAAAAAAAAGTCGAGCTGATAATCAAAGAAAATTGGATAATAATATTTTAATTTTTTTGCCTATGTTAGAACGTTTTCTAACCGAAAATATTTTGAAAATAGACGAAGAATTTGCATCCGACATTAAAAATCATTGTTTTTCATTGATAAATAATTTCAACGTGTACTTTTATGTTGTTTCATTCATTTTCATGTAGAGTTTTCATGTCGCTTCATAACATGTAGGATTACGAAAAAGAAAATTATCCATTTTGTTCAGATATAAAGAACAATTGATAGAAATTTCGTGTTTTTTATCATTTTAATCAATAACAATCTAAATTTTAACATTTTAATCTACAGCGCGCGAGAAAGTGTATCGGAAATTCTAAACGTATGCTGTTTTGCTGCTTTTAGATATTTGTGATACCGCTGTTCAATTAAATTTTAGGGGTTTTAAGTGCGAAGATCATGATATTTAATAAATAGCGGTAACACACCAAACGTTGAAAAAAGCCCTTTTGTGCGTAAGTAAAATATCAAAGCTTTTAGATTTTCTTTCTTTCTTTCTAGCCGAAAGAAGTGCGTTAGCACAAAATGACCTATTAACTTCGTTTTGGCATTTTGCGTTGAAAACTTAAATGTCCGTTTCACTTTTCAAATTGTTGCTACCCAGTATTATGGCCCTGTGTTATACTTAAAGAAATTAAATAATGAAGAATCTTCATAAATGCGTATATGTTTCTCCCATTGTGATAAAACAAAGGTACCTAGAGCTATCAAATTTTGAATAACGTAATCCTCCACTTGGGAGTCCTAATTTGGAATATGTTTTATTATCCATTTCATATTTTGTAACACTTTAAGGAATTTTTGATTAACAAACTCAACGATTTCAAAGCGAGCAATGGCAACACTGTACGGGGAAAAAATTAGCTCCAGAGCGAGAATGTGTATCGAATATTCTAAAGATATGCTCTTTTAAATATTTTGTGGTATTGATGTTGAATTGAATTTTATGGCTTACGTGCGTAGATCACGATATTTAACAAATAAAAGTGACACACAAAACGTTAAAAAAAACGCCTTTTTGAGCGTAATCTAAAATCTGAAAGTTTTCAGATTTTTTAAAAAATATTTCTATTTATAAATGGAAAAGTAATCATTGTAAAATGTAGTTGTGGTACTAAAAGGTTTCATTTTTTTAGATGGTACGTGTTAGTCAAAAGTTTGGGAACCGCTGCACTAGACAATATAAACAAATATATTCTTTATAAACTTTTCTTTATCTTGTTTTCCTCTTTTCGTTCCCCCCCAAATACTCTTCCTAAGGAACTAGCACTGTTCTACTATGTCGACGCTGTTTGCTAATTGCGAGGAATAAAAAAAAAAGCTACGAACTTCATATAAGTTTGAATACTGCGTTTCAAATGTTGTAGTTAAACAAATTCTTGATTAACACATGTTAACATATAATTAAAACATATTAATATTAAACTGATTAAAACTTATTATCATATCTGATTTAATCATAACTGATTAAAACATATTAACATGTAAAAAACATATTAACATAATCAGAAAAATTATAAAATATAAACGCTGTTCGCTTATTTTTTAGAAGACTTTGCTTTGCTATACAAAAATATCTGTTTAAAAATTTCTTTTTTTAGCTGCAACTTTATTTTTAAAAGTATAAATTATCTTCTGCTGCTTGACAATTTTGTTTTCATGCAAAATGGCGCTTTTAAAGAAGCAATGGATGTAAGGCCAGAATTTTGCTTTTTCCAAAAAAAAATTATTCGTAGCTATTTATTGAAAAACGCAGTGAAAGCGATAGTCTTTCGATCACTAAAGCTACGACAGGTAATATTGTCAACAAGAAAAGAATGTAAAATTAAAACTGGTCTTCAAGTGAAAAAATTGTTTCAAATAGATTTTCAAGGGAAAAACGGAATGTTTCGAATTTTGCAAAGGTAAGGCCTTTAATGTTAAAATAAAATTCACCAATTCAAAGGGCAATTACAAAATCATTAAAATGCCAGTGTCAACTGATTAATACTGATTATAATACAGTCAAAGTGATTAATACTGATTTTAATACAGTCAAAGTGATTAGTACTGATTGTAATACAAACAAAGTGATTAATACTGATTATAATACAGTCAAAGTGATTAATACTGATTTCAGTCTTAAATAGGTGAATGAACATGATGTGCCTCAACATTCTCCACGACATATCGCCAAAAGCAGAGTGCGCTGCAAAATTCTTTATACGAAATATTTATCCGAATAAAAATGGTAAAACTTTGTCTCTATAAGGAATTCTTGGGTGTATTTATATGATTACAATAAAAAGAGATCCAATTATTATCATCAAACAGAGAATGAAAATCTTAAAACATAGTTGAAAGAATCTGAAGAAAGGTTTCAGAGGAATTTATGATTGTTGCTGCTTTTTCATATAACGGCAAAAGAAAAATCAAGAGAGAGGAGAAAAATTTTAAGATCAGTTCCACGTATTATCAGAAGCATATTTGATATCCAATTGTCAAATATGGAATACCTTCTCTTTACACACATTGCCATTAATCAATGTGCACCAGTATAAAGCAAGCAGCCGCACGTCAAATTTCACTATTATCATTTGGAAAACAATGGGAAAAGCTTATCAATCACATCCCTACTAAATCTCCTGATGTATCAGCCTTGGAGTTTTGCGCTTTTGAACTTTTAAAAAGTGCATTGTCCAAACGTCGACCTACAACTCTGCTTGGTCTTCGAAAAACTGTTCTGGAACAATGGGATAAAATAGTTCTTCCGATACTATAAAAGGTTTTATTATCTTGGAAATTACAATGTAGAAATATAGCTAAGAATTAGGATTATCAAATAGAACGTTTACTAAGCAAACGTTTTAGGTAAAATACTTCTGAAAATGCAATTAAAATCGTCTAAAAATAGGCATTCAGCCTCTGTAATATTAAAAGACATCATAATATGCACCCAAAAGTAGAAATTTATCTAAAGCAAGAAATTTGCTGTAATTAACGATTCGCCTTTATTACAAAAAGAGAATGCTTAAGTGGATGTAGAAATGTTCAATAATTTCAGTGATAAAGTAAATTCGCTTCATTAATCCAAATATGTTAAAAAAACCAGTGTACCTT
>KK114982.1:1190-56681 GCA_000611955.2 Stegodyphus mimosarum | reverse complement strand
ATACATAAATTATCGTTAAATTTTCTACCTTTCCTATTAGAAGAAATCAAAATCTGTTCGTTATATTCAAAACTTAGTCTTTCGCGCATCAAGCAATCGCTTTATCGGATTCTAATGTATTTGTAAACAATCATTTGTGTTCTTATTATACACAAGCTGCAAGAGTCAATTACAGCCGTTATCTAAGCTCTGTTTATAAAGTATTAAAATAAACCATTGAATTAATTTAAGGTCTGCGTGAAGTGTTTTTCTATTTTTTTATTTACTTGTGTGTTCTAATTAGGTCTTCATTTTAAATGTAAGTGAATAAGGTCTTAATTAGAGATTTATGTCATTGTTTCCCATTATATTTCTCTTTTCTCATTGGTCTAACCGTAATTTATTTACGGTACTATAGTTAAGTGATCCTGCTTCCAACTACACTTACGGAAATCCCGACCCCAAGCGGCTGCATTGATTGCTTATTCATCACATTAAGCTATTGTCTTCTGAGAAAGTGGTCTTAGAATCTGCTGTTTAAAAGTATCTCCCTTTATTTGGTGGTTTATACAGAAACTTCTTCTGCATTTGCAAAGCTGCGATGTTCAAGTTTTCTTACTGAGAAAGCTCTGGCATTTGAGAAAAAAAATGTTCGTTTTAAATAGAAATTAGATTTACAGATAACAAAGAAAACATTCCTCATTTAGGTAGTTATGCTTTGGAACGCTAAAACACACTCAAGAAATTTATAAAAATTTGGAATATTAGTTTTAAGAAAACGTGTGGTAACCTGAACCGTTTATTCTGCTTGGCATTGCGGTAGTCAAGCTTGAATCGTAGACGATTACGAATCTGGTTGTTTGTCTAAACTTGAAGTTCTCATTTCCCTTTTATTAGTGCAGGTACAAGGCTTGGATATAGAGTTTGTTTCCTACTGAAGTATGTCAATCTAATTAAATAAAAAATGTACTGTTGTTGTGAAACGTTATTGGTCTTCTTTGTTTTGTATGAAGTAAAACTGCCATAAAAGAATACAATAAATACTTGAATAATAATTTGAAACTATTGATCACATCAAATATCTTGCCAACGTTACGAAAAGGTGTTATGGTTTTCACGTAGAATAAAGTCCTATATAACATAAGATCTTTATCCCGAAGTACAGCTTTAAATCATTATTCTTTCATCTCTCATGTAATCTGTCAATTGTTAATATAGCACGATACATTAAGATACTTAATTTGCTTTATGCGACCTAGCCAGTGCCAGATTTTAGAATGTTGCACTACGAACTAACTTAAGATCATTCAGATATAAACGCAGTTGCTTAACAATATAAAATAAAAAAAATAACAAATGTGTTCATTATAATTTACAACATCTTTTTTATTTTTGTTTTACTGATACATATTGTTGAGGAATTAAAAGTATATCAAATGTTAATATAATGAACATTTGTGTATTTTCCGCGATAGTTAGAAAGCGTTTATATTGTCATATATAACTCGCCTCGTTACAAAATAATACGTTGATATTATATTTAATACTATTTTGTATTTGGATATGTAAAGGCATGCCTGCAGTGGCAACTACATTGGTGTAAAAAAATTCGTGACTCGAAATTAACACAAAAGCGGTAAAAGGCAATATAAAGGATTGAATGACCAGTCAAGAGGTAGACTCGGGACTGGAACAACAGAGAGTGCATATATATGACTATAACTTAGGAGTGTCGGAAGGTGTGCCACACACAGGTGGTGTTAGCGATTTGTCAAAAATAATTGCATAGTTTACAGTGATTTCAGAGACCTCGGGTTGCACCTTCTCTGTGATACAGCCAATAGATAATCCAGGAGACGACATCTGAATGACTTTAAACCCAAAGTCGGATCACTGGAAAGCTGGAAGAGTGTTAAAGTGTGACACATGTAGAGAAGTAGTTTGGTATTGCTCACAGTATGGTTTCACGAGCCTGGAGAGCATTTCAAACAGCATACAGAGCTGTTCAAATGTTCAGCAATGGCAGTTTATGAGTAACAACAATGTGGGCGACTTGTATATTGGGCCGCTGGCGACCGGATTGGCAGAAAGCAGGAGATATCACAAGGCACATGCAACAGACGTTTGAACATTCGATGCCACCTTTCAATGTATCGAGGTGGCACACAAACATGACCCTTAGAGGTGACGACAAGCCCGATGTGTGCTATTATAGCCAACTTATTGGAGACGCCGGATTCACAAGAACAGAACACAACAGGATTGGAACCGAGTGATAGTTACGGATGAGATCCAATTTAGTATGACGAGCGATTCTGGACGTATACAAATCTGGAGAATGAAACGAACATCGAGTCATCCCTCCAGACCATTAAAAGGAACTCTTTGGAAATGACAGAGGTCTAGTTACGAGTGGTATCATGCTTGGTCACCGCAGTGACCTCCACACCTCCCAAGGAGTTTCAGTCACTGGTGTGCCCTGCATTCTGAGGTTCTCTTGCCTCATATGTTTCTTACAGTACTAAGGTTCTCTTGTATATAAGTGCTTCATATAGTACCGAGGTTCTCTCACCTCATCTGTTTAGAGGTGCAGTAGGTCCGGACGTTTACTTCATAAACGACAACACTGCACCTCCTCGTACAGTAGTTATCGCAGAGCTCTTGGAAAACAAAGATATTCAGTGAATGAATTGATCTCCAGGTCCCTCAGACACAATTCTCATATACATATGTGGAACATTCTTAGGAGATACTTGACAGCACATGGCAGGCTGCTAATAACAATGCCACAACTGAAATCAGTGCTAAAATAATAGGCCGCGGTGCTTCAACAACTCCTTGACGACGTTGTCCTTACCATAAAGAAACGTTGTTAATAAGTGATTATTTCCTCTTCTAAAGACTAGATTTTCATTGAAAGGAGACCATCGCAGGAACAATTCTGTCTGTTCAACAGTTGTGTTCGGAGATATCTGTTAAAAAGATGCAAAAAGTCACTCTATTAAAGAATGCCTTTTTATGCCTTTATTCCTTGTTTGGATGGTTTTGGTCACTTCTCCCATATTTTAACATCTTGGATGTCTTATGCTATAATTCGGGTTTGTGTGAAACATTTTAGCACAACGTTATATTTAAAAACCCGCCTTGTCCTTAAATTTTGCTCACCAGTGTATTTCCTCGCCCATCTGTTAATTGGCCTGCAAGCAAGCTAGCGGGAAAATCGCTGAACACTAGTTACACGATCTGAGTTCAAATGCTGTCGAAAGAGAAATTTCATGGCTTTTCCTAGGTATAATGTGAAAATAAGCCAGTTTCTCTTAGAAAGACTTCATGAAGTCATCCCTTCCGTTACAGAGATCGCCCTTGAGTGCTTTGCCGTAATCTAAATAATTTGTTTAATCTAGTTCATTTATTATATGAAAATATTTTATGCTTTAGCTCCCTAAGTAACATGCAGTAATATGATCCAGAAAAATTTATAAACAAGTTAAATACTAAAAGATAACTACTCCAGAAAGGGAATGCAGCAACCTGACCAAAACTAAGCCGAAACAATCTAGAGAGCAACAGAAGCAAAAATAAAAAAGGGAAAAATTAGAAAAGCTTAACTTGAAACTTGAAAACAGGAAAGGAAAATTCGGCTACTACAGAACGCACTATTTAATTTCACAAAAACAAATTGCATTTGAACCACTTCAAAGCTAATATTGTGAGTAAAGAATAAAAGTAAATATCCTCTAATCTCATTTCATGATTCACAACATATATTCTACCTTGTGACAAATTCTCATAAAATTCCCAAATCTTAGTTCCTATAAAATACTAAACTCAGAATTACTGCTTTTTAATTACTTCTTTCTAGCAGTAATAACTGTCCACAAAATCCAGAAAATAGGCAGAAACTCAATTACTCTTTAAACTAAAGAACAAACTTCTCAAGCTCAAACCCCAAATTCTTTAAAAAAATCAGTTAATCGTTTAACAAGTCTCATTGATCCTGTGAAAATTTATAAATATAACCAACATAAACTTTAATAGAAACTGACAGTTCAAGTTCAATTACTGAAAAATTAATCATTGCCCCAAAGAGACGTTAGCCCAAATGGCCTATTAGTCTCGAACCGGGATTTTGCGTTGAATCATTACAAACAGCTTACCACATTTCAAAGACAAATATTGTCGCCCTGCATTATTTTTAAAGAAATTAAATAATGAAGAATCTGCATGAATGTGAGAATATGTTTCGCAATGTGAAAGAACTACTGCACCAAGAGCCATAAATTTTGAATAAGCCATTAAATTTTGAATAAGAATTTAGAATAGCCTCTACCTGAACATGTGCCTTTGGAAGCCCGAACATTGAAGTTTGAATTGGTTATATCATCTATTTCATATTTGTACAGCTTTAATGAGTTTTTGATTAACAAACTCAAGATCTGAAAGCGAGCAGTGGTAACACTGTACGGAATAGAACATTTTTATCTTTAGCCCATGAGACTGCCTATCGGAAATTCTAAAGGTATACTATTTTTAAATAGTTCGTGATTTTGCTGTTGAATTGAATTTTACGTGGCTTAAGTGTGAATAACATGATATTTAATTAATAAAATTAACACACGAAACGTTAATGATAAAAAGACAAAAAAACGTTTTGCAAGCAATCAGGCAATCTTACTAAGAAAACTGAACATTGACATGATGAACTGAGAAAAGACTGAAAAAAATTAGAAAAATGTATGCCAAAAACTAGCACAGTTAACAATTAACACTTTGAATTCTAAACATATGCTGCTTTTAAAAGTTTTGTAATTTTTCTGTGGAGCGAAGAAAAGACAAGAAGAAAAAGATAAGACCAAAAAGACCGAAAAGAAAGAGAAAAAGAAATTTAAGACCAAAACGAAAGAGAAAAAGAAAATTAAGACCAAAAAGAAATAGGTTAGCAGGAGCGAGTGTAATAGTAGATTTCTAGACTGCGAGCGTAACAAGAGCGTAAAAGAAATTCGACAAACCCCTTTAGACCGGCCGCTAAATTCTGAAACCTTTCAGATTTCTTAAATTTTTTATTTCAGTTATACACATATTCCTGAATTCTTACGTTAAATTGTAAAACATGTACTATTTCATTATTAGAAATGCTGTAACGCAAATAATAAATATAGGAAAGAGTTAAGTGAGCCCAAACATATTAAATCAATTCTTCTGAAAAACACAGTATTCACATAAAAGGTGTAAACAAAACAAAATTTAAGTAATTCCAGCATACACATATTTATAGTGATCAACCAGTCACGAAGTCACACTATTGCTAGACTATGAGGAGAGATTTTTATATTAAAAGTAAAACAAAAGTTTAATATAAAAATCTCTTTATATAATAATCATGTCTGAGAACAGCGCATGAGCAGCTCTCTGGCGCATGAGTTTTCGTAGCTCAAACGGACACTTTCGATCACTTTCATTCAACATATTCAGCACTTCATCACACACGCACGAAACAAAATACTAAAAAAGTCACGTTTTTAACGTGCAAGATCCGAGCTCAGAATAAACAGCATAGTTTGGCAGTGACCAGTGAAGTTTTCTCTTTTTTCCGAGGAAAATGTCTACCCATTCAGAAGTTACATACCCTATTTCAAGGGGGTATCTGCAACTGTTCGCCGACCTATGACCCGAAGAAGGCTTGAAAAAAAAATCCTCTCTTTCAGACTAACTTTCCGCCTGCTTTTAAAAATATAATGCATTCAAGATAAATCTGTGATAATACGTTAAACTACTTTGCCCAGGGGAAGGTTATCCCATCATTTGTCTGAGTACATATTTTTATTTGTTCTTTATGTCATTCGAAAATTAGAAAAACGCTGAAACTACCACCCTGTTTCAACTGGAGGTTTGTCTTGTAAAAATCATTAGTCACAATACAGCTATAGCCGGTTTAATTTTTAAAATGTTTAGTTAGAAAAATAGCAAAATGAATATGTTTTTAAATAGTGCAAAAGTTTCATCAATAATTTAATTCCTTTAGTAATCACCCGTAGTTAACCGAATTTTCATAGTTTCAGAAGATAGTAGAATTGTGAAAATGTATTTTTAGAAACAGATTTGATTTATTCAATTTTGTAGTATGGTGATAACTGGATTCTATTTATTTGAAAAAAATATTTTGATATTATTAATTCTTTTTGCATTGAATGTCTGAATATTTAAATAGTAATTCAAAGTCTGTTTCTGAAAATTATATATCGAAAGTAAATGTTAATATTATAGGATAGCCACCCTCTAATGAAAAACCGGTATATTACTAATTTGTTTTATTTTCATTTAGAGATGTAAAATCCTGCCACTTGTGAACCAAACCTTCCATCTGTGAATCCTCACACGGTAACCCGTGTAACATTATTATGTCAATTTTAAATAAATAAGTTAGCTTAAAATAAAATAAAATTTATTACGAAAGCTCTTATATATGATACATTCCTGTGTCTCTTAAACGATATCTGTTACTTATAGACATATTTCGAAATATCCATAATATTATGTACAGGCTCAATGTTCTTTGGGTTGAGTCCTTTCAGATACTATATGACGTTTAGTCCTCTCGATTAAATTCTCTCCGAAGATTAATTGAATCGTTTTCCCAAATGATTCAGTTTTTAACTGCTAAAGTAGCCCTTGAGAAACTAGACTGCGATCTAAAATACCAAAGTGTAATTACCGGTCATGTGAAACATATGTTTAGCAAATTATTTATTAGCTTTATAAAATGGGAATTCTGCGTAAAAGGGAATTTATTCATCTATTAGGGAATTTATGTTAAGCAAAGAAGAAAGAGGGAAGAGTTCAACATTTTACAAGACTAGCAGTTCGCAGTGAAGCAGATAAGAACAGCTATGATATATTGATGTTTTGGGAATTACTTCGGGAAATGGTGCTTTTCCTCGATCGATTAAAATTTGACGCAATATTTCCCATTCCCTTATCGGTGTACCAATACATACTTATTCGTAGGTTATTCTATTTTCCCCTTCATAATTACGTTACTAATTACTTTCATGCTTCTCTGGGTTTCGATTTAAATTAGAAATTATGTTCTTTTCTCCCCTGGTGAGGTTATGTTAAGGTACGTTTTTCTTTTCATTTTTCTTTGAGCTTTTATTGCCACTTTGCTAAGCTGTTCCTCAGATATGCTTCTGTTTAATGTCAGTTAATGAGATATTTTGCCCTGGACACCATATGAAGCTTTGGATAGCTTTAAAAGATGTAATAGACACTTGCAGCTTGTGCATCCAAAATCATAGCTCATTTCCCTATTTTATGATATCTTATCAAATGAACAAAAAACATGCGCAGGAACTTCATCTACATTCAAATCAATATATTTGTAAGATTGCAATATGTAGAAATATTTGCCTGCGGGTGTAAATTTCTAATTCTTCCCAACACTTTCAAAATTCCAAAGTCTTACCTATCTCTCCCATCTGGTTGAAAATAAATGTCTAGGACTTTTGTTCTTCGACAGGACAGTCCGGCGGCAGCTGATTCGCCTTGGGCCATTTCGTTGTCAAGTAGAAATGAAATGCATTACAAAGATTGCTTATAATATATATAATTACTTGTTTACAAATATGGGAAAGAAAGAAATTACACATAGTTAAAAAATTGTGTGAATATAAATAGAACAAAATTATGCACTTCATAATTATGGGCTAAATTTATGAAATATCCTATCATATTATCGTGTCTAAAATCATGCAGAGATGATGTTTACAGATTTGTATAAACTTCTTGAAATTTTAATTAGCTAGTTCAGAGAAATCACTCATGCAAGTGGGAAATTTACGTTATTAAGAAAACGTAATTGAAAATGGCATTACTTTGGAATCTTATTAGTCCATTATTGTGCTCTTAAAATAAATAAATAAATAGATAGGTAAATTAATAAGTTAAATTTTATTTGATGTGGAACGACATTTTTGCATAAACTTGGATACAAAAACATTTTATATATTATTCAAAGGATTTCAGTTCATTAGGTCTATGTAATATTTTAGTAATTTTAGAAGATATGTTTAAATGCAAAACTATTTTCTTTTAAATTTAAGAGACCCAGAGGTATAGAACTGGTAACAAGTGAAAGCGGGTCCAGATACCCGGGCGGCTTACATAGACTAATCGAGGTATTGTCTTGATCCAGCAACAATACCTCCGGCGCCCCACAAGGAGCGCATGGGAGTTTATTAAGATGCTATGTATGTTGATGAAGACAGTTGACTATACATTTTACATATTGCTACGCAGATACTAAATAATTAAAATATAGATACTAAGTGTAGAGAAAAAGTGATGATGATGTGTCTGAGTGGTAGCAAAAGTAGTGAAGAAGTATATCTAACAGACCGTGATAAACTAAAAAAATGTAGAGAAGAACTGTGAAAGTAATAAATATTAAACGTTGTGTCACCGCAATAACCTATAATACTAAAGAGAACTGTGAGGGTAAAATGTGTGATCTAGAAAATATAAAAACAAGAATATAACTTACCCCAAAGAAGGCTACATGATCTTGTTGCAACAAATTACAATTTATTTAGTATGCCAGACTGTGAAAAAAAACAGATTATAAAGATACACTATGCCAGATGGAATAATTAATACAAGGCATGCATGAAGCTACTCGTGAGTGCTAGACGGGAATAATTAATACAAGGCATGCATGAAGCTACTTGTGAGTGCTAGACGGAGTCCAGAAGAATCTCAAAACATCTATGCGTGTACTTTCCTTGCATTGACAGCACGTTCAATAGAATTACTCAAAAAAAAGTCACTTCGAAATACGATGAAATTAAATCAGATGCATTTTCCAGTCCGAAGTTCAGACGCGAAGAGGTAACACGTGGCAATATGAATTCTTGGAACGAACAAGAGTCCGACGAAATTCAGCACGAAATTTCTTTTTGTAACGAAATATTATCGGCAGAAGGTACTCGATGCAAGGCAAAGTGATGCATTTTACCACAGAAATTCGTTAAATATATGCACATCGATGAAACTTCAGAGGATGATGAAAAAATGGCTAAGTCGTGTCACCCGGAAAGAGCAACATCTCCGCCGGTCAGGACAGCCCAGAAGGGCGTCCTACCTCGACAAAAGCCAGCAGCAGAAGAGAGCGAGAAACCTGTTCCGTCCTTCAATCTCGCCTCGTGGTGAGTGACGGTTGCAGTTAGCATCTTATGTGGAGGCTTGCCTTCACATTCCCTCCGGCCAAAGAAGAAAAAAAATGACGAAGTACAGTTCATAAATCTTGATGAGGCACAAAACTGATTGTAGATGAAACTTGGTATAATTAAAAATCACGTGACTTCACACTTGAAGATCTGGCACACATTTAAATTAGCACATGTAAACTCAATCACATATCTGTCTGACTTACATTAGAATTCATCATAAGTAGCTTAATTAAATATACTTGTCTGGCATCATTCAAATAAGATCAAATATTAAATTATCAAAATATCATTGTCTGGCATAAATATGAAAAAAAATTTTTTGGGATAAGTTGCTACACATGCGAATAAAATTAAAATTAACTAAGAACTAATACATATATGTTTCACATACAGTAGCATAAATCTTCACTAGACTCCGTGAACACATTATATTTGTAACATAGTACACCTCGCATTTCATACAATCTTTCACTGTTGTTAACAGCTTATTCACTATATGTTGCTAAAAAATTTCATTTTTATATTGTATCATTTTTACCAATTCTTATAACAATTTTTTTTTTTTTTTTTCATCATTTCATTTTTTTCCCCTTTTTGACAATTTGTTTTTTCACCATATCGTTATATGAACTTTTTTATATACGATCAATTTTCTCTTACTTTCTAAGTATATAAGAATGATTACACTACAATTCTCTTTAACTACTTATTCATTCCAAATTACTCAAATTATAAAATAACAAATTTTCATTACTAGCTAGATACTTGTAATAATCACTAAGCATTCTCGAGATTTTTTTTTTTTTTTCGTAGTCAACCCGGACCAGCCTGCAACTGACCAAACGTATAAATGAAGGTGGCCAACCTACATTCATACTAACCAAGAAAATCAAAAAAAAATTAATTGGAATTAAATTCACTACATTCATATCAAACACAAAATTTGTGTGAATTTTTTCTTACTTTCTTTTATTATTTTTTCTTACTTAGTGAACAAGAAAAACAAGCTCGATGAAATAAATGTTCTTAATTGATCAAATTGAACCTTGGATCAACTCTTTTAAATAATTTGCTACAATGAATTTTTTGAGTTTTGTGGTCCTCGATGTTTTGAATTAAGTAGTTTTTATTTCGAAAAATTTTTATTATTTTGAAAGGTCCAGTATATTTTGGCTGAAAAGCATGAGGTGGTTGCAAAGCCTTTAAAAATACCTCATCTCCAATATTAAATTTTGGTGGTTCTCTGCCTTTAACAACTTTATTTTGAGACTGAAAATATTTTTCTTCGTTTTGTTTCACAGATTCTCTAGTTGCTTTAATATGTTCTCTCTGACGTAACAAGTATTGTGAAGGATTATCTACCGTTACCGGTTCATTATTTGTATCTAGAGGTGTATTGAGTTCGCGCCCAAAGAATAACTGTGCGGGAGTAAAACCTGTAACTATGTGTTTAGAATTGTTGTAATATAGTTTGAAAAAAGCTAATCTATCTGACCATTCGATTACCTTATGGGATAAAGAAGCTATGCTTTCTTTCATAGTTCGATGAACTCTTTCTATGACTCCATTAGACTGTGGATAATAAATGGAGCTTTTTCTATGTTCAATATTGAGATCTTTTAGAAATTTTTCAAATTCAGCTGAACAAAAATTTGAAGCATTATCAGATAAAATTACTTTTGGAATACCAAATTTTGAAAAATAAAGATTCATACACCTTATTATTGTAGCAGATGTAATATTTGACAGAGAAATAGCTTCTAAATATCTTGAATAATGATCAATAATAGTTAGAATGAAAAATTTGCCATCATGTGATCTAGGCAATTTACCCACAATGTCAATTGCTAACATTTCTCCAGGTGCTAAATCAGATTTTTTTATATTACTTGTAATTGTTTTACATGACTTTGGTTTATTTTCCAAACACTGTTGACATTTTTCACAAAAGTTTTTTGTATCTAAAAACATGCCCTTCCAGAAATACTTTTTCTTAATGAATTCGTAAGTTTTACTAGTACCAAAATGCGGAGCATGAGCAATCTCTAAACAAGGTTTTACTAAAGAATTTGGAAGTAGAATTTTATTTTCTAAGTGCCTTGTCTTTAAATGATGCGCTCTAGGTCTTAATTTTATCATTACTACACCATTTTTTTTATCAATAAAATATTTTTCACAAATATCAGCTTTATTATTGTTAATTTGGCTTAAGATATCCTTAATATTTTTGTCATTTCTTTGGTGATTAATTATATTTTGGATGCTTAACTGAGTATTATCTGAATGAAATAAGTTGATATTGTTTAAACTATGAAATGTTTCGGGAACTCTAGAAAGAAAATCTGCAGGATTGGAAAAACCAGGTATATGTTTTAGAGAGTAATCAAAATCTTGTAAATACAACAACCATCTAGCAACAATGTCAGGCTGCTTATCCAATTGCATATGAAAAGTGAGAGGTTTAGCATCAGTTAGAATAGTGAATTTTTTACCATATAAATGTTCGTGAAAATGTTTTACAGATGAAAATATGGCATAGAGCTCACGTCTAATAGATGGATACCTAGACTCAGCAGGAGTAAGTAGTCTCGAATAAAATTCTACAGGAAAGAATTTGTCATCAATTTTTTGCAAAAGAATCCCACAAATAGCCACTTTAGAAGCATCAGTAATTAAAAATATTTCATGATTATCATCAATGTTCCTTATAGTTGGTTTGTCCAACATTATTGATTGTAATTTATCAAAGGCATCTTGGCAATCTTGATTCCAAACAAAGGGAACATGTCTTTTAGTTAAGTGTACTATTGGCTGAGTGATCTCAGCAAAATTATGGATTAAATGTCTAAAATAGTTCATCATACCAAGAAAAGCTTGAACCTGTTTAACATCTTTAGGAATAGGAAATTTTGAAACCTTTGCTATATTATCTTCAGAGGGAGAAAAACCTGCTTTGGAAATGTTGAAACCTAAATAAGTTATCTCAGATTTACATAATTGCACTTTAGCTGGGTCCAAAGTCAAATTAAATGCTTTTAACCTATCAAAAACCTTTTGGAGAATTACTTTCAATTCAGATACACTATCAGCAGCAACAATAATATCATCTAGAAAAAATTGAACATTACTACCTTTAATGTCATTTAAACATTTTGAAATTAATGTGTGGAAATAAGAAGTACTATTGCGTGAACCAAAGGGAAGTCTACAAGGATGAAAATTACCAAGTTCGGTGCAAAATGCCAACTTTTCTTTATCAGAATCTTGTAATTTAATTTGGAAAAAGGCTGATTTCAAGTCAAGTACACAGTATAATTTCCTACCAGCAATGTTGTGTAAAATCTCCGAAATTTTTGGTAAGCAGATTTTATAAGATTCTGTAATACTGTTTAATAAACGATAGTCTACAACCATACGAAATTTTGGTGTGTTTTTATCCTTACCAGGTAAACTCTTTTTTCTGACAAATATAACAGGAAAACTATAACTGGAAGAAGATGGTTCAATGATGCCTGCTTCTAATAATTTTGCAATTTCCTGTTGTGCATACTGTTTAGCAATTTTAGGAATGGGATAAGGTCTAGTCTGAATCGGAAAATTATGAAGAAGTTTAAATTCTGGTACAACTTTATCAGTGGATCCTAAAGTGTTATAAGATTTTGAAAATACAGCATAGTTATTCATTAGCAATTCTATCATTTCACTTTTTGCTTTTTCATTTAAATGATCTAGTTTAAAATCTGATGCATGTAATTCTTCTTTTCTGAGCTTAATTACTTCTTGCAAATTTAGTGTATTGATTTGTAACGTTTCATGATTTTTTGGATTGACAATATCTTCAAAATGGAATGGTACAGCAGTTCCTATGACAGAATTCTTTCTTAAAATTAATTTATCATTGGTATTATTTTCAATGATAGTCTGAATATGGTTATACCGACCAACTGTGTGCAGAGATTCATTGATGTGAAATCTAATTTTAGATGTTTTCGGACAAAGTAAAATTTCTTTAAATTGTTTTAAAGCTTCAGGTATGGCCAAGGAAATTATTTGAGATTGACCTGGCAAGACAGTTATGTTAGAAACCATTCTTACTACATTTAAATTGTGATTTTTCTTTTTAGCATTTATAAATGAATTCATTACTGTTTTATTAGGAGAATTTTCTTCAAAGTTTAGATGAGTGTTGTCAATTATGAGTTTCTTATTTACAGTATCTAACAAAATTCTGTTACATTGAATAAAGTCATACCCTAGAATCATCTGATATGTGGAATTCCAATTGTTCTGAGTAACATAAAATAAATTAGTAAACCATTTATTTTGAATTTTGAATTTCAAGTTAACTGCAGACATGTAAGGAATAGAAGAATCTTCAATAGTCTTTATTCTGACCATACGAGAAACAAATTCAACTTTAGAGAACTGTTTAATCTCTTCAATAACATCTGGCTGAACTAAAGACAAATTAGCACCTGTATCAAGAAGAGCTTCATAAGTGTGAGAACCAATTTTAACTTTAATTATTGGCAGATAATTAGAATTTTCAGAGTTACAAGACATTAACAATTTGGTAGTAATTTTATCTTTATTACTCTTATTTTCTACTAATTGATTGCTGTTTTTATTAAGCATTTTTTTATAAGTAGTTTGTCTGTTGAAATATTTTTTATGCCCCCAGTCTTTATGGATTCTTGGAAGGGGTCTAAATTTAATATCATATTTCTGGCAAGAATCCTTAACTAGTTTAAATGATTGTTAAACCCTCCTTTATACTGATTATTGCCTCTGTAAGGATGATAAGTCCTGCGTCGATTATCACGAAAACTTCTATGACCTCTGAAAGTTCTGCTAGAATAATTCTGTCTATTATGCTTAGGAAAATACCAACATTCTGTTGTTAAGTGTTTTTTACTACATATATGACAAGATACATTATCAAATCTATTCATATTCTGAGATGTAGAAGCACTCTGATTAAATTTTGCATGTGAAGAATTTACCTGAATATTTTGAGATAATTCATTTATTTTGTCTTTTAACTCTTGAATTATTTTATTTTGTTCAAACTTTTCTTTAAGCAAAGTATTAATTTCTAAATTTTGCTCAACATTAATGCTGTTAAGATAAATCTTTTGATCATTTAAAGCATTTTCGACATTACTAGCTAGTTCTACAGCCTTATCAAATGAAGAAGGACCTAACTTTTTAACTTCTATTCTGATATCAGCTCTAAGAGCTTCAAGAAATTTTGTGAGTTTCATATTTTCTTTTAACCTGTGTAGGCTAGGATTTTCAACTGAATCTTCATTAATGTATTTTGTGGCTGCAGTCGTGATTTCTTCAGCTAATTCTCTGACCGATTGATTACACTTTTGAGAAATATTTGAAAATTTTTGTTGAATAACCTGAAAAGGTTCAACTTGAGCAAATTTTTCTTTTAGTAGTTTTTCTAAATTATCAAAATTATTTTCTTTAGCTGCCCGTGGGTCATTGACCAAGAAATCTAGAGCTTTATCTCTACAGTTAATTTTTAGAATAATTAACTTTTTCTCATCTGGCCATTTTTCAAGCTGTGCCACACTATTTATCTGATCTAAAAAGAAGTTAACATTTTCAGAGACATTACCACTAAATGTAGGCAAAGCAGAAGCTAAGGAAGTAGTCATTATGGCAGCTGATTTTACTCTTGATTTTGGCATAGATGAACTTAACTACTGATAATTACTTAAGTTGCTATCTCTTTTTTATATTACCTCTAGAACATTCAATTTTAACACATTAAAATATACATAAATTTTTTTTATCAATACTTAATGCTAAATTGTAATGTGCATAAGTCATCTATCAAATATGCATAATTTTGTAATTATCAATGCGAATAACAAATTTAATTCTTAATTATCATATTCTTCAACATATTTTACCACATACATGACATCAAAATGGACAGATCAGACATTTCTTAAAATTAGTATTTAAATACTACTATATACTTGGCAATATCACTGCACTCCAATGTTATATTATTGAAATTTACTTATGAGTTAAATATATTACATATGTCTGAAAATATATATTCAAAATATTTCAATTCACATCACATGTGTAGCAAAGATATTGTAGGTCACACATTTTATCTCCAGTCCATAACATGAACAGAAAATTACGATTAATGATTATTTAATTTATTCCAAGTATTTAGGTTCTCAACCTTATTCGACTTAAATTTTTTGGAACGGCACCAAGTGTAGAGAAAAAGTGATGATGATGTGTCTGAGTGGTAGCAAAAGTAGTGAAGAAGTATATCTAACAGACCGTGATAAACTAAAAAAATGTAGAGAAGAACTGTGAAAGTAATAAATATTAAACGTTGTGTCACCGCAATAACCTATAATACTAAAGAGAACTGTGAGGGTAAAATGTGTGATCTAGAAAATATAAAAACAAGAATATAACTTACCCCAAAGAAGGCTACATGATCTTGTTGCAACAAATTACAATTTATTTAGTATGCCAGACTGTGAAAAAAAAAAACAGATTATAAAGATACACTATGCCAGATGGAATAATTAATACAAGGCATGCATGAAGCTACTCGTGAGTGCTAGACGGGAATAATTAATACAAGGCATGCATGAAGCTACTCGTGAGTGCTAGCCGAAGTCCAGAAGAATCTCAAAACATCTATGCGTGTACTTTCCTTGCATTGACAGCACGTTCAATAGAATTACTCAAAAAAAAGTCACTTCGAAATACGATGAAATTAAATCAGATAATTACGAATGCTGGAAGAGATATTAAATGCTAATGCAGACATTATACAGATACATAGGTGATAAATACACTATTATATACTTCACAGATATTGAAAACGAATGTTGACACAGCCTCTAAATACTAATGAAACTAGTTACGCAAATCCACAGATACTAACTACATTAGTACATACTACACAGATACTAGCTACTGGTATAGATACTTAGCTATTATAATATACTGATAAATAAATACTATATAAATTATTATTTACTACACAGATATTAAATACAGATGCAGACACAGATTCTAAATACTGATGAAAGACATTACAGTACAGATAGATTACAGTACAGATGAAAGACATTACAGTATCAGATATACAGTTGTACGGATACTAGCGCAGATATACAGATTCGAAAAGATACGAAAGAACTCAGATACACAAATACTAAATAAGCTATTAAACAGCTGTTAAGTACGAAAACACTAATGCAAGTCTTTACACAAATTCACAGATACTAAATATACTACTTCGTATTGCACAGATACTAAATACACTACTCCATACTACACAGACACTAAATACTGATACAAATATACAGATACTAAAATATACCTATAAACAGATACTATATACACTAATTTATTTACTGTGCGGATATTAAATGCGAATGCAGAAACAGATTCTAAATATTACTGCAAGACATTACGCAAGAATACAGATATACAGATACTAGATATGAAAGAACGCAGTTATATAGATACTAAATACACTATTACACTAATAACTATAAGATACGAAAGGGCGCAGATATACAGATAATAAATACACTATTACAGAGATATTAAATAAGAATACATTAATGCAAGTCAGAGGTATAGAACAGGTAAACAAAATTATTAAACTAAATAAACTTAACAAAACATGCCATATAAATATAGACATAAAATATGCCTTCACGGCGAATCGGCCGATGGCGAAATAGCTCAAAAGCGCAGTGACATATGGCGAAACGGCAGCGGAGAGTAATCCCATTCCCATGGGGAATCCAGTGGTATGATTCCCATGGGGAATCCAATGGTATGAATAAGTAATATGATACCAACATCACCATAAATTTAAATGTAGCTTTAGTACTTCAACAACTACGGGATCTGGGTGTTGGAAAATGTTTCTTAAGTTTTTCGCGCACTGAAGTGTCAGCATAAATAACAAACCTTTTTTTGGTATAGATTAACTATGTATTCTTATGTAACTGTCTACCCTCCATATGATTTTCAATCAGATAGTATATTCCGGCACGGTTTTTGAACTATCAGTATATAGGGGAAAGGAACTGATACCTTCATCTCTGTGCTCATAAGAAAGTTGCTTATAGATTAGTCCGTTAGTATTTCTTTTATCAAACTGGAAAAAAAGCATCAAGATAGTTGGAATTAAACATTCTTACATGGTCAAATTAAAATATTCTCCACATCAGATAGTAATCTTCAGTCACTGACCCAACTTAACAAGGTATTTTCTCCCTCCTTTCTGCATGCCTTTGTGGTGTAATGGTCAGCATACTTGGCGCGTATTCGAGAGGTTCCAGTTTCGAGTCCTGGCGAGGGCATTGCACATTTTTCATGTCTCCTGCTTCTAAATAACCTAATGACTCTACAGTTCTTGCACAGAAAAAAAAAGGCATACCATATTATCGTACTTCAAACATGCAATCCAGGACAGCGACCTCACTCAGATAGCCAGAATATAATATCATATTGAAATAATTTAAGTGATAACTGCTCACACAATAATTGGTGTGATAGTTCAAAACGCAACATTCTAAAGGTTCCAGAGCGTATCTGAAGAACCTGATGGTTAAAAAGATCTAATTTCAGCGATATAGATAGCAGTCCCAAGCCGTAATTCAATTTAAAAAACGAGAAGTGGCCTGCACACATCGAGCATTGTATAAAAATCGGTCCCCCAGAAAGTGTTCGCTAGAATTTTAATATCCTACAGCATTTCTTCCTCGAATGTAGCACATGCTGGAGGAAAGTGACTTTTCGCTCAAATATCGCTTTTAAAGGTTTACTCCAAAATCATTAAAAATTAATGAAATATCAAGATGCAGCTCAGGCTCAGGCTGGACACTGTGAAGAAAGTTGCTCATAGATTAACTCGTTAGTATTTCTTGCATCAAACTGGAGAAAAGCATCAAGATGGTTGGATTTTCACATTCTCACATGGTGGAGTTAAACATTCTCCGCAGGAGATAATATTCTTCAGTCAGTGATTTAACTCTTGAACAGCGAAATCTGAAGAGCCTGAAGGTGAATAGGATCTAATTTCAGCAATGGAGACAACCGTCCCAAGACGTATTCAATTTACTTCTGCATTCTGCAGAAGTGAACAGAGACGAACTTCTGAGTTGAGCAATTGAAACCACCTTGAGTTGACTAATTCATGGTCATGTTAATTATAAAAAATTGCAGTTGTGTGGAGTAGCAGGTGGCTACGAATTAATCCTCATATAAAAATTCTTAAAAACTTGCGGCTGAAAAGTGTCATATTGCCGTAAAAGATTCAGTAGAATCTCTAGGTAATGGAGGCAAGAGTCAAGTCATGAGTGTTCATGTCAAAAAATACTAAATTTAAGTTACATCTCTTAACAGAAAATTGAAGGATTGACGGATAGAGGTTTCTAAATTAAGCACGTTGTTTACAGTTTCTCTACTCTTATGGAAACTAAACAATGTATACAAAGTGATGATTTACCTTTACCTTTTTCTTCACACAGTTTGCAAATGCACTTAGAAAATGCGATTGGCCTGTAGTTTGAGCTTGGATCCTTACATGGATTAGCAATTATGAAAATGATAGTTTTTTTTCAGTGCATTGGGGGAAATGTTCTTTTCCCACGCTTGACTGAAGAGAGGTAGAATGAAATTCAGTTACTTACAGGAAAACGATATTTCAAATCATAACTAATTGCATCTGAGCTGGGCTAAATATATATGTCTTTGTTAAAAATACATAAATTTCTATACTAGAATATGCTTTACCATGCTTGAGCAGAAAAGATTCCTATTAGGATTCTTTTCAGCTCTATGACGAAACTGCTGTTATAACGCAATTTCATCACAGAATGGAATCATAGATCCAGTCAGTTGAGAGAGTTAATTACGATAGGAAGATTCGGAGAGATAGGAATTTTCTATTAGTCTTTAACTGTGCCGACGTCAAATGAGAGCAGAGTGGTAAAATCATTCTTAAGTGTTATGGCTGTTACCAAATATTCTCTATTCTTTTAAGTTATCTTGATACTTAAATATTGATCCATAGGTTTTAATGCTTAAAAGGTTTGTGTTAATATCGAATAGAATTAATCTCAATATATGAATGTCAAAATTGATAACAACATTTGTTGGTCCTATAAAGCATTTCTTCCGCCTTCTTGGCATGCCTTCATGGTGTAGTGGTCAGCACACTCGGCTCGTATTCGAGAAGTCCGTGTTTCGAGTCCCGGTGAGGGTATTGCTCATTTCTTCACCTTACTGACTTAAAAAAATACCTAATGTGGCTACAGTGGCGCTCGAACAAAAAGGTGGTGGATGATGATTCTCCACCACCAAGATTTGGCGATTGGATCCCTTAATCCCCAGTCGCCCTTTAAAAGGGGCAGTGTATAAGTGTCCCACCTTCTTTGCATGCCTTTGTGGTGTAGTGGTCAGTACGCTTGGCGCGTATTCGAGAGTTCCGTGGATCGACTCCCGGCAAGGACAATGCTCATTTTTCATCTCTTCTGTTTCGAAATATCCTAATGTCTCTACAGTCCTTTATAAAATTACATTAGAATTAATTTTGCATAAAGGATGCCGAATTAGAATTAGAATATTATGTGTATTGACTCTTACAATCTCATACTTACTGAAACGAGCATCTGAACTAATACAGTTCAAAATAATTTATGTTGAATTTCATCTATCTACCTAAGTATTTCTTAAAAATGAAAATAAAATCAAAATTTGTTATCAATTTGAAGCTGAGTTGATAAAAATGCGGAGGAAAATTAACGTTTTAAGCAAGAGATATAATCTTACATGTAACATAATCGCTACACATATATCCTTTACCTGTTATTATATGCCAAACGTAACGATAACATTTTTATCAACACAATGCAGACAGTCATTAACGCAATATTTTTGTATTGTTAATAATTCCGTAAGTGATTCTATAAGATCTTCTGTAGATTCAAGAATTTTCCGGTAACAGGAAAACTATTCTGGGAGGCGACTTTTTTTAACAGATCAGTTAGAAATAATTCGCAAATCTGGACTTATTCAATTTAAAAATTTTAGTTGTAAATTTAATCTTAATGTTTATCAACTAATTCTCTAGGAAATAAGATAAATCTATTATTACCAGCACCGCTAATGTATTATAATGCCTTATTACCCCGCATCAAAACCGAATTTTTCCTCGGAATGAAATGAGTAAACCGTATGGAAACAAACTACTAAAAGTTAAATAATTATTAAAATATGACAAAACAATTTTTTAAAAATCTTAAAGGGTTCAGATTTTAACGTTTACCAAAAAGGGCTCTTTGAATGTTTAAAACGATTTATCAGTGGAGATTGTCAACAGAAATGCTCAGGTGGAATAGCGAAATATTTTATACGATACTAGATGTGTATCGATTTGGACGAACATGGGAACATTATGTATGTTCTGTATTTAAAATGTGAAAAATATATATAATGTAATACTATAAAAATATTTAATATTTTAATTAGATATATTATAAATTAGATATATTTTTGTTTACAAAAATCAAATTAAAAAGTAAAATAAAAAAAATTTTAAGAACTGCAGCTATTGCTTTTAATTAGCTACTT
This sequence comes from Stegodyphus mimosarum, assembly GCA_000611955.2. Lineage (NCBI taxonomy): Eukaryota > Metazoa > Arthropoda > Arachnida > Araneae > Eresidae > Stegodyphus > Stegodyphus mimosarum. The sequence continues at coordinate 35,829 of KK114982.1, read as the reverse complement.
TTACTAATCAGTAACAGGCAGATTAAAACAAAAGTTCAGAAGAAGAAAGACAGGTTAAATTTGAAGAAGACAGAGAGATTAAATTTGAAGAATTATTATACAATTATTATACAATTATTAGCAATTTTCTAGGCTTTAGCATGTCTAACAAATGCTGTAAATGGTGGAAAAAATACAAATTCTTTATACTGGTTGCTTGCTTACAGGTTCATCATTGACTGAATGCTCACTGTACCGATTATACCTTAAAAAAGAGCATTCTCCCAAAAGAAACACTTTACATATCTAAAACTTTCCACAAAAGTATTCGTACATCTCTTCTCAGTACGACAGAGAACAATCAGTACTTACCAAATCAAACTATTATAAGAACATTAAACACAACGCAATGAAAAGCACATCTAAAAAGCGAAGCTCGCTCGATAATCTCTCAATACTTAGTATCAGTTCTGAACTAGAAACTCCGGTTTTGCCCTCTCCTCCTAGAAATTCCCAGTACCTTCCATTTCTCGAAATTAATGGAAGCCACATACTGTTACATATAAGGGCCGTATACATTAAGAAATACATGTAGGGATCACTTTCACTTGCTCGATTACTGTACCAATTACAGTTATACATGGACCGGGCCTAAATGTCGCCAAATACTTGCCAGGTTTGGCAAGTATTTGGCGACTAATATCGCCAGCTTAGCGCTATACATTTCTCACTATGGCGAGATAAACATTTACCTCAATTTTAAATAGACATACCACCTTATTTTTACCTTATTTCACCTTATAGTTTCACTCTTGAGGCCTTTCATGTTACATTACACAAGAAATGCTAGAATTTTAAACATAATTTCTCCAAAATTATTTACACATACTGAAAATTCGTAACAATACGTGGAAGTTTTAATAAAACAACAAAATTGATTCATAGCAACTTAAAAATAATAAAAAGTATGGGGGGAGAATTCTTCTACTTTGAAACATAATTGGTGTAATTTTTCTATAATCAAACGAAGGAGAAAGCAAATTTTCATTAAATGAAATAGTAAGTTAAAAAAATCCCGTATACATTTCTTTTGAAGATATTACCTTATCTACATTTTATGCATTCAATAATAATAACATTTTAAATACGTTATTAAAATAAATTGAAACGTTCTATAAATGCATCTTGAAATAATTAATAATCAATAAAATAGAAGGGCTTTTTTCAGAAGGGTAGCTTTTTTTCAGAGATTTTTGAGAGAAATATTGCATTTCTGGAGGATCAAATTTCAATACATTGCAACAAAAAGTGTTAAAATTATTAAATTCATCAAAATTATATTAATAAAACAAATATTTGCTTTTACATAAGTATCTGTAACAGGAATGAGGAGAAAGTAATGCTAAAGAATACTGAGCATGATTTAGCAAAATTAATATTTATTTTGAGTATAGAGCATTATTATTGTGAATATCATGTATTTTGTAATAAAAAGTACAAATTATCAAATTAACAAATAAATTTACATTTTGAAAGCCTTTTGATCATTTATTTCAATCTGCATATCTTTCCATTAATTTGAATTTATTCGTTCCTATTTGCTTGTACGTTTTGCTCAATTCTTTTGTTTACCTTTACCTTATAAAAAATAAAAAATCTTGTTTTTTTTTTTACTTTCCATAAGTACAAATTATAAGATTGTTTTTTAGCATTATTTGGTTTAGCACTTTCAATTTTTAATCTAAACATGCTCTTTTCCTTCACGTCTGGCCACTCTCGGCTAGAGAATTAGTTTTGAAGCAACGGAAGCAATGTTATGTAAAGTAGATGTAGATGTGGCTGTCAGCAAATTCGTAAAAGATCAAAAGGTTGTTAGTTGTATGTTGGTATTGTATTCTATTAGTTTTGTGTATTGAATTAGTGCAAATGCATCCTAACAATCTTGTCCTAGTACAAGGAAACAGCTAAAAAGGATGTAAGTACCTCAGATCTTCAACCGTGTTGAAGCTTTATCAGATACATTAAATGAATTGTGTGGATACTAGAGAATTTCAAATTCAGTCTTGTTTGTTTATTTAAGTTTGTTGTTGCTGCAATGACCCCTTGCATTAGTTTAAAAATAGTTTCTCAATTTTGTTTTTCAACTGAGGACCATGTGAGGATTTATTTACATATTTTTGACTAATAGTTAATTTTGAGTTAAAGTATTTTTTGTCACTCTCTTTTCACCAACGACTTTCATGCCAGAATTTAAATGAGATAGCGAATCTTTGCTCAGATTGAAGGAGAAAGAACTGCTATTTTAACGAAGGTTTCGCAAGTTGATTTTAGAGCGTGTTCGTCCTACTTGCGGCCATCTTGTTACCGTGACTTAGTTCCGATTTGATTCTGTGGCGTTGAGTGCTTCTAGCCATTAGGCTTGTCTCGCCAGTTGTCTTCAAACCAGACCCTTTCTGCACGTTACTTTATCTTTTGAGCCGTTAGGGTAATCTTACTGTATTTGACTTTAGTTCAACATTACTCATTTACGCTAATCCAGAACAGTTATCTTGTGTAAACCCAAGATGGGTCATTGTTACTTCTTTGTGTTCAAATAAAAGAGTCTTGTACACCATTCTTCAGACTTTTGTTTTCGTATCATAAATCTCGTTAATTCTTCTATATTCTTTTTATTATTCGGTAGTTTATGCTTCCTAAGATACCAGACTTTATAACCACTTTTATAATTAGAACGTTCTGCAGACCACTTTATTCTTTTCCCTTCGAAGCCAATTTTTCTTAATTTACGTTACTCCCATGCCTTTTATTTCTTCCGCTAAGTGATGCTGTGTTATTCTGTGTTTATAAAAATATTTTACTTCCTGTCACATTTTATGTGCACTCTAAATCTCTCTAATTCTAAATTATTCTAATCTCCCTTACTTTTAACATCGAGAAATAATAATTCTTTTGATTTTAACTTCAAAAGTCAGACATTAAAGGCTTTTATTTCAATAAAGAGAATGAATTAAAGAAAAAACGTTTCTGAAATATTTACGAATAAAACTGTGTATAACATCAACATTAAGTTTTCCTTTATTTGGCTTTTCAAATATAATTGAGATTAGGCATAAGCATCCCCTATGTCATTTTTTGCTGTAAATAGGTTATAAATTCGCAGTAGTATATTTCATGCATCATCCAAATAAAACTATTTTAATGACACAGAAATTTTATCATGCATCTGCGGTTTAAATAAGCAACAGATACAAGCTTTTGCAAAATTAAGATTTTTTTTGGTTTTTAGAAAGCTTTATATATCATACTGTAGATTTTTTAATGAAAATATTTTTTTGTTTTCTCATTATCTTTCTCGGATATTTCGAACGAGTGATGATTTTGTTGGAAAGACAGAGATAGATTATAATCACAGAATTATTTTCAAGAGAGACTTTCAAATTAAATGAAAAAAATGATGCAATGATATTTATTTTCCGAAAGCAGTTTGAAGAGAGTGGAAATACCATTTATCACTTCAAAGAGAGACGGAAGCAAAAGTAAAAAGAAGCTGAGAAAATTTGAATTTAGAATGATTTATTATTCATTACCGAATAAATGTGATGTCGAAAATTCTAACAATAATATGAATTTTTTAAGAAAGTCAGATGGAAGTTTAATTAATTCCATTTAAATCTGAAGAAGCTGAAAATATTTAATGAAAATTCTAAGATATCTAGTCAAATTAAAAAGGTAGAAAGGGTGAATGAATGATGAAGACATTTCGGAATAATATTCACACTACTTGATTTCACATAATAGTTGCGACATTTTTACTATTTTAGTAAAAAAAGCGAGAGGGATGGTAATACGTAATCTTTAATTAGTATTTATAAGTTTATCATCATCTTTAATTAGGGTTTTTTGAAGCTTGCTTAATGGAGTATGGTAAAATTAACTACTTTTATACGAAAATACGCTTTAATGGTAATCTAGATGCTTTCAAATGCTAGGAAGAAGTAGTAACTGATGAAAATATTCATAAATAAATAAAAATTATATTACGGCATTCTTTTTAAAAAAATTTAAATTATACAAAGTAATGGCATAACGATATTTATTTAGAAACTATTTAAATACCCGAAACAAAGGAAAGGGCCTTTTCAGTAACACTATAAAGTAATTTTAAGCATTCAGAATAGTTTTTCTATGTATCGCCTGTCCTGTAATGGTTAGAACATGGGTAGTGTAGTTAAAAGATCCCAATTTCTACTCTTAGTAAGAGCGTGGCGAAAGATTCGTGAAAGATTTTTCTCCAAACTCTTTTCGATTCACATCTTGTGCCCGAAACTAAAGGTAAGGATAATAAATACGCAATGAGACTTGGGATGGTCTACGTGATGTTTTATGTCCATTTATAACTGCCTATATAAGCGCTGTCGATGCGATGGATAAAAGGTTTTTCTGTAAGATATTCTTATTGTACAAGGAATCAACGCCTCGGCATGATAATTTTAAAATTTAAAGCTCCATTCCGAGGAAAGGTATGGAGAATTTTCCTACGAATCATCTATCCAAAAGTCGCCTTATCTATATATGGTTATATTTTTAGGAAAGCGATAGCTTGTGAAATATTATAACATTCTTTTATGTTGTCGTAGTGTAAGAGCTAATAATTGTTGTTGGAATGTGAAAGATATGACGTATGAATCCTGATTGCTAATCATTGCTAAATTTCCATATTTCCAGCTTCTATCTTAGAATGGTTTTTCATGATTTTTAAAAATTAATTAATAATTAATTTGCTCTAAAATCTCTAGTGAAGTAAAACTTATATTTGAAAATTATGAAGTGATTATAAAAATACACCATCAGCAGTTTATAACATCCTCTTCCATAGAAGAGGGCATATTTCTGCAGCCAGGGTGTATATACCATGGCACCATGCACATATAACGCGTTTCGTTCTTATAAACTGAGATAATCTTCTGAAAAAGTTGCTGGCAAAATTCATCCAAAATATAAGTTTTGTTGTTAAAAGCTACAGAACATTTCATCAAGCAACCTCTGTATTGGTAATATAGGAAACGGTGTTCTGTAAAACTTAATTCTATTATTCTTCTTACTTCATTTTCTAAGCAATAATACAGTAATCAAATTCTAAAAACCTCATGCCAGGGAAGTAATGTTACAGTACCTTATCATCTGTGAATATTACTGTAAAATCTGCTTCACAGCATGTAACGGATTTCCGTAATATTGATACGGATGTAAACACTAAGGCTAAAATCTCACTTGTTGATCTAAGTCTCATGCAAACCGCACCACTGTTATTCGATTTCCTCAAAACACCCATTTTATGCTGTGAAACATGCTCACATCTCACAAACGTAATATTATTTTGTTCGTCAATTTATGGTGTTTGCCAAGTAGAAAACAAATTTCTTTAGTAAATGGATTATGCTTCTAATGATAAACTAACTTTTGATACTGCTATCACTTGCTACAAAGTAAGAAGTTTGCATTGAAATGTTCTATATTAGATGCCAAATCTGCCGGTTTTATTTAAATGATTTATATATGAGTTTTATTTGAAACTTCTTCCACGATTGTTCAAAATTTTGTATTTTGTGATAAAAGGAATATGTGAAAATAAGCAAAAAATATGATACGTTTTAGTACTGGAGTAAACCCCAATATTTATATTAAAAATAAATTAATTTTTTATTCCAAATCAGCGCTAACTCATAGTTGATATTAATTTCGTTTTGACATTTTGCATTGATTCATTGTAAATGTACGTAACACTTTTCAAACTGTTGTCACCAAATATGATCGTCCTGTGTTATATTTAAAGAAATTAAATAATGAAGAATGTGTCTCAATGTTTGTATGTTTCTCGCATTGTGATAGAACAACGGTAGCTAAAGCCATCAAATTTTGAAAAACGTAAGCCTTCTCCGAATATGGGTATCTGGAAGCCCAAATTTGGAGTTTGTTTTATTATCGATTTCATATTTTGCAACACTTTAACGAATTTTGGATTAACAAACTCAAGGATTTCAAAGCGAGCCATGGCTCCAGAGGGCGAGGCTCTGTATTGGAAATCCTAAGGATATGCTCATCTTAAAATTATTTTGCTATATTGGTGTTGAATTGAATTTTATCATTTAAGTGTGAAGAACATGATATTTAATAAATAAAGGTAACACGTAAATTGTTAAAAAAAAACGCCCCTTGGACGTAATTTAAAATCTGAGATCTTTCAGATTTTTTTTATTTGTGTTTGTTAAAATTGTGAATAATTATCTTTCTATGGAAAATGCGCGGTGAATATATATGATTCTCAGTTTTACTTATATATATATTTGATTACAGTTATAATAACTCTCAAGCAATCAAGTAAGATGATAAATATTAAAAGGATAGCAAATTCTGGAAAGCGTTTAAAAACGTCTCTTCACAAAGCTGTTAACACTTAAGGAATGCAGTAATGATACTCCTCTTCTGCGTTCAGTTCCATTAACTTAAGATACTCCCCATTTGGGCATTTGTCGAAATGCCAAGGAATTCCATCACTATGTGCTGTTTCAAAAGAATAATAGTACAGCGCATACAAAAAAAATCTAGAGCAAACCAATCACACTTCTAAACTTCTAAAAGAGATAGTATTTATATTCTAAGAGTTTATATTTCTGAACATATTAGTCATCGACTGAAGACATAACGAGAATGAATAATTACGTTGATTTACATAAATACTGCATTTCCAGAATAAGTACATTCCTAGATATTGCAGTTGTTGGCAACAATAACGAAATAATTTAGATTATAAAAAAATGCTAAAACGATTAAAATTTGAAAGGATTTTGAGGCATAGAATATATAAAAGGCAATATCTTATGAATCCACCTCTGAGAACAGCAGTTGTTGTTATACAGTGGGGCATGGGGTAGAATAGATTTTATGGCAGTTAAGGGTACTAATATCCATGCGGCATTATTTGTATGTCAGAGTTCATTTTCCGTACAGGATAGCGAATGTTGTCGTGCTGTGTAACTACTGACCAGACGCTTTCACTTGGTGAACCTGCCTGTTAATCAAGATTCAAGCACGATGTAAACTAAGGAAACTTAGAACAACATATATAGGCAATATGCAATTTGTCATTTCTGTGTTAAACGATGAGAGTGGCCTCGAACATTACAATCTTGATAATGTTGCCCACTATGGATTTGTAAATATCTTCTTTATAACTACCATCCGATGAAAACGAAGAAATTAGCAGTGTAATGGAATAAACATTAGCTCATTCAACAAGGTAAATAGCTAAACTTAAAAAAAAAAATCCGATGTAAATAAAGTTTTCTTAGTATGAGAGGAAGATCTCAAATCACCAAAAATCACTCAGCAGTCATCACAGAGCGAGAGGCTCAAAACAATCGTAAAACTCCAAACTGAATTAACTGAATTTCTGTTACGAAGCAGTGGGAATTCGTAGTTTTTCGAAGCAGAAAACAATAAGTCGCTTTAGGCAATAAAGCTTTAAAAAAATTGTGTTTTCGAAATATTTTCAAAAATTCGCCGTATCTGCTTCAATTTGTCAAACAAAATAAGGGATCAAATATTTTCTTCCAGCAAAAATAAGCAATAACATTATTATATAAAATGCGTTAAAGAAAATGAATAAATAAACACATAATATTGGAAAAATAAATAATAATTGAAATACGATGAAATAGACATAAAATTTTATGAAAGGTTATAACTGTGTAGCATGTGGGTGATAATAAAGAGATTACAACATAAACGGCTGGAAATAGGATTAAATTATGCAATTATAAAATTTATATATCTATTATAATGCTGAGTTTGCTTCTCTTTCAGTGAAATAAAATTTGGTATCGGTTGTTTACTTTCTGGTTAAGAATTTAAAAACTGTTTTCTTCAAATTATAAATAACTGTATCGTAAACTGCAGATAATAAGTATTAAAAACTAAAGAATTGAAAAATATGAAATTAGTAGAAAGTTTTTTAAACACTGAAGGAAATCCAAACACCTAGTTAATATATTCTAAAAGTTGCAATCGTATCCGTTTGTATAAAGCTATTCTAAATGATTAAACTAACATCACTGAATTTGAGTTTTAACCCAGGAACAAAATATTTTGCTTTAATTGCAGCTTATTCTGGAATGAAATTTTAAACATGTCTACTTCAAAAGGAATTGATTATTATTTAATGTATTTTCTCGCTCTTTCCAGCATGCTTTCTTGGTGTAACGGTAGCACATTCGGCGCGTATTCGAGAGACAACGAAAGATTAAGGCGAAGGTATGGCTCATTTTTACCATCTCCTGCCCCAAACAAAACATAATGACTCTACAATTAGATGATTCTAAGAAATTAGTCAAGGAATTAATTTTAAGATTTAATAAGCAGCCTAGATAAATTAATTAAAATGAAATAATATTCTTTTGGAAATTTCCATTATCTGTCTCTTTTTACAAATAGGTTATGAAATTTATCGTATTTTCTCGTATAATTTACAATCTAATATTTAATGTTAGGTTCTGAAAATTAAAAAAAAATAAATAATCCCGTAAATTTCCCATTTTTCAGTGCATCCGGAGAACTAGCTAGCCTAAATTTTAAAATGAGTTCGCACACGTACTGATTGCTCACATCTTATTAACGAATTCTCACAAAAAACCTGCCAAGGTCACGCCGAACCTTTACCTTCAAAACTGTTGAGTTTTATGCTAGCCTAATGCAGGAACTGACCAATCCGCGGAGTCAGCTGCACATTTACCTTCTCTAATTATTTATGAATGATTTGATATCAAAAGAATAGCAGAGACAATAATAAGAATGGGCGAGATTCAAGTTACAGGGAAATAAAATTGAAAATATCTTATTAGCTATTATAATATTAATATTGCTATGCATTCATCGGAATGTAGGTTTCTTTTAAAGAAATAATATTGTGATAGTTACCTGTATTTTATAACCGTAACTACTTTTCATTTGTTATATTTTTACTGCAACCACTTCTTTCGCAATTAAATTTTTCTCATAATTTTTCCCTCTCGTTTTCGGACAATAAAACGAGTAAAAAAATTATAAGCAAAAAAGAAAATCTGAAAGCTTTCATAGTTTATATTACATTCAAAATGGCGTTTTTTTAACATTTCGTGTGCTACCTTTATTTATTAACTATCACGTTCTTCGCACTTAATCCATAAATTCAGTTCAACACCAATATCGCAAAATAATTTAAAAATGAGCATACCTTTAGAATTTCCAATACACAGTCTCGCGCGCTGGAGATAATATTTTTTTTTGTATAACGTTGCCATGGCTCGCTTTGAAATGTTTGAGTTTGTTATTCAAAAATTCATTAACGGTTTACAAAATTTGAAATAAATAATAAAACAAATTCGAAATTTAAAATTCAGACTCCCAAGTACCCAAGTTCGGTTTGAGGACTACGTTGTTGAAAATTTAAGAACTGTAGGTACCGTTGTTTTTCACAATGCGAGAAACATTCATGCAGATTCTTTATTATTTAGTTTCTTTAAATATAATGCATGGCGATATTATTTGGTGGCAACAGTTTGAAAAGTGAACCAACGCAGAAAGCGAATGCCGTTTTGAGACTAAAAAGTAGCCTTTTGGGTTTAACATCCTCTTTGGGCTAAAAAGGGTGAGCAGTGGATTTTGCGAGGAAATAGAATATACTTCTCTGAATTTCTAATTTTTAATTTTAACTATGCATGGCATCATTTACCTAACTTGTATTTGAACATTTATCTACCATTTGATGTACGTGCAGTTCATGTCATTCTCTCGAGATTACGTTTTAAGAGCAAATTGCATCATTTTTAATCAGTTTTAAAAAAGCGATACCCACATTTTGGTATATTGATTATTTATCAAAATTCTGAAGTAAGTATTTTTTTATCCTTTTTTTCTTTAATTTTAAACAACGAAATGCATATTATTAAATAAATTATATCACGAAAATATCTGCAACTACTTCAATCTTTCATTTAATTTGTTTCCATAATAAATAACAAAGTTTGGTTATGAAATAAGTTTTGCAATTTCTAGAAATCTGGGTGCGATTCCAAGAATTTGTAAAATTACAATTTTTAGCAGCGAAACGATGCATAATTGCTTGAAATGTTAAAATGTGCATTATTTTTTATTTAATGTTTCCCCCAACAGATGTTAAAAACAGGATTTATATTTCAAACCTGAACCGTTATTTATATAAGTTGCTTATTAGTGTTTGATTGCTTAAATTATATGAATTGATACAGATTGAGCACTTCGCAGAAACAAAATTTTAACGAGTCTTACAGTTTTTTTAAACATGTATTATATCCCTTAATATTTTATTAGCATGTGTTGTATCTCTTAATATTTTATTAAGCTACAATACAGCAAAATCTAAGCCACAAGAATTAATATTTAAACGCGATTAATTTGCACTTGACGAGACAAATTTACCAAGTTCAATATTTTTATACCATTTTCTACAGTAAATTGATGACTCTATTTTCTTGCTCGACTAATTGGATCTCCAGGGTGATAATTCGCTTTTTAAAGAAATAAAACTTTTGCAAAAGATTTCTGAGCAAATTGCTTTTCAAAAGTATTTAATAAATGTCAAGATTTCTAAAATGTTATTTTTAGGACGAACCTTGATTGGTGTAGAGATTATGTAATGGAACATCTAATTTCAGTCTTTAAACTGCATTAAAATGAACTGTTTTCCATAATGAATTGAAATTAAAATATTTTGCCTTTGTCCCGTTTTATATGCCATTTGCATTGGAAATGGGATATTTTATGTGTGTTTTAGTTCTTCACTTAGCTTTATTTTTTGAATTATTCATAACGATGATACTTTTTACTAGTGCTGAATTACAGAAATCTGAACGCTGGCTACTTTTTGTTTTAACATTACAATTTCATGCATTTATTATCGTCTACTTCAAATTATAGTGATATATGATATATCAAACAATGCATATATTTTTGAGTACTTTTTCGTTATGCACCTGCTACCCATTTTGGTGATTTTTTAAATGTAAGCACTTTCTAGTTAAAGAATAATTTACAAACATACATATGTACACAACGATAGTACAGATTGGCACTATCATCAGATCTCGGCTTGTGTTTTACTTCTTTTTCATCAGTTCAAAGAAGCGTGGCAGGTGCGTAACGGATAAATATCTATTTTTGACAGATGTTTCTGAAGAATAATATTTTCTGTACAATTTAACTTGTAATGCTAAATAAGGCAAGAAAAACAATTTGAAAAGAGAAAACAAAAAAGACATTAATTTCTGATGCTACATTATGTAGTTTCTTTTACACTTTAATTTAACTAATAGAGAGCATTTAAAATGCAAAATTTATTGATTTTCTAGCTTGAACTGGCTAGAAAGTTGTCTAGCTACTTCGTTTAGATGCATGTAGTTCCTAAAAGTCTCCTAAGTTAACTGATAACTTACCACTCTCTACAAACAAATATCTGTCTCCTTAAAATTTGACATCTCAACACAAAACCGGAAACTATATGATAAAAGAGAACCGTATAACGAAGTTTCATTTGAATTTCTTGCACATACATTACAATAAGTTACAGTCATTAACGCTTTCAAAATATTATGGAATAAGTAATAGTGTACTTCCTTCTTAGAACAGTCACCACTGTTACTCGCCAAAATTGGCAAACTTTATTAGCCAACTCTTTAAATGTAAATTTCAAAAGTGCTGCCAAAGGCTTATACAACGGCAACTTCTAAAAAAAGGTAACAGTAATAAGGCTGGCTGTCGGCCGGAACTTCAATGCAGAATGCCATACCATTTGATCGAAATGAATGGTGATACTGCTTTCAGGAATTTCGATAAAAATCATTGGAAATTCTAAGAAGAATAACTGGTACAGTTTCGTTACCGGGACATACGAAACCGCAGTGAGATTATTATATATGCTCAAAAGCTCCACATCTAGAAAAGACGCTTATTTAACAGCAAACTGTGTGTAAATTTACATTTATCTATGTGAATTTAGACTGCGTGTAAATTTAAATAATTGTAGAGTTTTAAGTCGTCATTGAAATACTGGTTTTATTTAATTCATCGATAACGCCGTCATAATGTAGAAAAGGGTGTCTTTTTTATTTAACTCCAAATATCGGCCCTGTATGCACTCATAATATACGCACATTCATACATACCCCCGTGCATAGATGCATGCATTTTTCAACCCAGTCCTGATAACAGAAGATTACTGAAGTTTGCTTTTGATAACGCTAGCTATGAATTGACAACTATTTTATATTTTCGATGAATTAAAATTCGTGTAACTAATGTAATGTTGTTTCGCAACGAGAACAAGGAAATTATATATTTTTACGACAATCTGAATAAAGTACTATTCATTTACTATAAGGAAAACATTACTTTCGGGGCACATCAAAGAGAGCTATATTTTGCATATCGCATTTTCTAGAAATATGTCAAGAGGTAGTATCAGCTAAATCCCGAACACAAGAGCATCATGTAACATCCCTAATTCTGTTTAAGAATGTATCACCTTTGAGTATCGAATAGTATCTGACAAATGTGTGCGGAAAATATTAAAGATATTCACGTCAAAGCAATGCTTAAGGCTATGATATTCTATGAAATGTTCGAGAAACGAGGGATTTCTCTTCTGCGTGTTTGGTCGATGGAACAGCTGTTTGACATTCAGATGTTGTTCAAGTTATAATGCACAGGCAGAAGTTTGGGAAATCATATATCGCAAAGTGAATGCTAATATTCTAACTATGGTATTTCAAAAAGTGGTGACCGCAGTTGTATCTTTTAAAATATTAGGGTTGCGCTTTTCCTTCCAAATGCAAAGCTTCTTCAAATGCAAAGCTTTAAAATAACATTTTCCACTCTAATGTTTGTATGTAATTGACAGATAAACCCGAATATAAGACATACCATGTATGTAAGTAACAATACATTTTTGAATGTATATAACAGGAAAGAAACTTGTACGTGAGATAATTCAAGTATTTAAACTAGATATCTTAAATATTAAAACTAAAATATAAGTAAATGAGTATCATATTATGAGATTAAGCTATGAAATTATTTTAAATGAAATACCTGGTTGAAACGAAAGTTTTTCCTCCAAAAAAAGTTCTTAATAAAGTTAGAAAAAAGTAGGAAACAGTACCTTTAATGCGGGTAGTAATCATCACACAAATCTACAATTTTCTGCCAACATTTTGGTAGAATTTCAAAGCTTTCGGCCCAGAAACTTGGTGGCCGCGACTCAAAAAATAGATCAACCTCATTTCGGACGTCCTGCGCAGAATTGAAGGTAACACCAGCAAGATGTAGTTGCAGGTGTGGAAAAAGGTAGATATCAAAAGGAACGATGTCATGGCTATATAATGGATGTAGCAGAAGGACCCATTCGAGTCCGTACAGGGTCCAGCCAGTGAATACAGACACATGTGGTCATGCATTTTCTTGGTGAATATTACCTTTTCGAGTCGGACTCAGTTCGAAGTTTTTCCTTGATTGCAGCATAAGCACGGACTATCATCTCATTGTACACCTCACTGTCAAGGATTCTGCTTTTTAGTCCAAAGGGATTTAGTCCCGAAGGACTATTACTTTCGTTTTGCGATTTTGCGTTGAATCACTCTGAATGCCCGTTTCACTTTTCAAATTGTTGCCACTAAATGTTATCGCTCTGCATTAAATTTTAAAAAATGAAAAATCTGCATAAATGTATGCATGTTTCTCGCATTGTGATAAAACCTAGAGCCATCGAATTTTGAATGACGTAATCCTACTGCGAATATGGGCATCTGGAAGCCCTAATTTTGAATTTGAAATTTGCTTTATTATCGATTTTATGTTTTGTAACATTTCAACGAATTTCTGATTAACAAACTAAATGATTTCAAAGCGAGCAATGGCAACACTGTACGGAAAAAGAAAAACATTTTTATCTCCAGCGCACGAGACTTACGGAAATTCTAAAGATATGTTCATTTTAAAATGATTTTGCGATATTGATTTTGAACTGAATTTTATGGTTTGAGTACGTAGTACATGATATTTAATAAAAAAAGGTAGCACACGAAACGTTAAAAAAACGCGCCTTTGGACGTAATTTAAAATCTGAAATCTTTCAGATTTTTTTTTTTTTTTACAGTTATTATTTGTGGAAAATGCCCCTGTAATTCCAACCAGATAAAAAGCATGCTCTTTTTTGCTAGTCAAAACTGCGCTTTGTGACGCTGCCGACGAGCTCACTGGGCGCAAATTAACCACCTTTTCGGTCTGTGCTGTTGAGGTAAATTCACTTTTCATCACAAGTGCCGATCCGGTCCAAAATTTTATCAGCTTGCATTGATATTCGAGCAGATTAGCGCAGGCCCTAACACGTCTTTCCTTATTTGCATACAGCACCAGTGATTCAACTTGTGCGTCAAGTTTATGCGATGCATAGCGTGACTAACGGACATGGCACTAATGTTTGCATACTGATCTACTTTCACAAGTTCTCACAGGCGAGCCTCATCGATATCAGTAGGCCAGCCAGAGCGATCTGCTTCTTGAATGGCATAGTTCTTGTTTTTGAAGTTTCGGTATCAAACCTTCACAGTGTCATACAATACAACATTAGTATCTAAAGCTGTACACATGATTTGGTGACATTCTGTATCTGACTTGTTGTAACTGAACTGGAAGTAAATGATTGTTCTAATCTGGTAGCGTGATAGTTCCATTTCAAACATCTTGCACTTAATGATAACGATGATGTTTTTAGAAATTTCACAAAACAGTGTTCTAAAACAAGTCTTTTCCTTTCAAATGCCAAAAATGTTTCACAAAATATGATTAACACGCCAACACGAACTGTCTATGCATACGATATTTACAGTGGCGGGAAACTTTCGTCAAAACACGGTATTTTCCCGATATTCAATAATAAATGCGCGTTTGAAATATGAATATGTTTCTTTAGAATTTTTGCCGAAATATGCCTGGTTTTGTTCCGGATCACAATCTTTGGAAGGAGATTTCACCGAAACTTGAGAGATTTCATCACAGGCATCGAAAAATAATGAAAGATTATCAACCGGAACAAGAGCAGTTTATTAGGTTTTTCTAATTCTTCTTTCAAAATATCTTCTTGTTTTATGTGCATTGCAAATTTTTATTTCTAAAATGTTAATAAGAGCTGTTTGACTCTATGTGAAGTATGATCGTATCCATGTTGTCCCCAATGACTTTTATCTGTTAAATTCCGAACATATTCACCGTCCGATTTAATTTTTTCTTAAAGCGAAAGTTCAAAGATGCCTTGAAAAACTGAGTTCTTCTACATACTGTTTTAGGAAGCGCTTTAATTTCGCAGTCTAAGCTAATGCTTGCTTCACAGCCTCGTTCGCAGAGGAATTTAATGAAACCAAAGTACAGTGATAGTAAGTAGAAAGTTTCAATGTATAGCTAGAAGTGGTCTACCATCGGCGGAGCTAAGTCGCTGAAAACCGGTAGTTGGGTCCGAGGTTGGAATCCCAGCAAACGGGGTGGCTGCATGATGATTTTTTGTGGTTTTTTCCACGTGTGACGTGTATAGGAGTGAGTTTCACTTAGAAAGTTCTAGATGAAGGCATCCCTCCTCTTAACCAGACAGCTTTAGCGTATTTTGCCGTAATCTAATAAGGCATGTAGTTAGCAGTAGCCATTTGATCTGCCACTATAAAGGAATAAGTTCCGCCAGTTGCATGTTTAAGTTACAGTTAATCAGCGAGAACAAATTAAAAGTATGAATGTACAATCTTAAGCAGTAAGTGGTAAATTACAAAATAAGGAGTAGTTAACAAATTCTAAGAGAAAGTATATTTTAGAGTAAAATTTTCGAAAATAATATTGAAAGTGGACAACAAGAATTTAAATCGAGCTATTTCAAAATTACAACGTACTATTGAACAGAATAGAAAGGAGTACAAAAATGTTCACATTTGATAATGTGTAAACTATTTGAATAACCCATACCACGGATAAACAATTCACAGTTGTTTAATTTGTTTCTTCCGAGTAGTTATAAAGCAACTTGTAACAATATTTGTACTGCAAATTTTGAATATATTTACCCACATCTTTTCTGAAAGCTTTTCTGTACGTACTCTTAAGTACATAAACTTACACACATTATACTTAAGTTACATACAGCAAGTTTCTGTTATGAACAGAGAACCTTCGTATTATTTCCACTATATTCTATTGTGGAACACCACTATATTTTAAATTTTATACTACTATATACATCCACTATATTCTATACTCATTACTTTCATATTATTTTCACTATATTCTATTGGATTACTTAAATATTTATTTCTGGTTATTACTTTATTTCAAAAATTCAGAATCTAATAAGTCCAAATAAAAGGAGTGGGCACAACAAGAACATAACAAACTGTAGGAAGAAATGGGATGGAATACACTGGTGGACACTTTTTAAGGACGAATCACAAATGGATACATAGTGCGTATACTAAAATATGCTTTCTCTTGGAATTTGTTAACTAGTCCTTATTTTGTAATTTACCACTTTAAGATTGTACATTCACACTTTTGATTTCTCCTTACTGATAAATATGATGGAATACATTGGTGGACTATTGTTAAGGGCAAATGACAAATGGCTAAATAGCGTGTAAAAATTTAAGTTTGAATGGATGCCAAATGAAATAAAATAATGCCAGAATACTAGGACATAAAAATAAAGATAATTTATTTTGCTCTAAAATTCAACAGACTTCGAAAACTGTTGAAGGGAAAAAAAGGAAATTTTGTGCTGAATACGTAAAAGTTAAAAATATGCAATTACCATCCGTAAGATGTAAGATGTCAATGGTCTGTTGCTAATTGCTCGAATTCTCGTTTGGCAAACTAAATGAAGTTAAGTTACTACTCTCTAGAAAAAATCAGAATTTTATTTAATTCCGTAAATTAGTGATGTAATGTATTAATATTTTTATATTTCGGAAAAAAAAGCCAATGCCTCAATGATATTTTCCCTTTATTTTATTTTTACCAAGAAAGCTTCTTTTCCTTGTGAAGGAATTCAGGAGAGGGGTGAATTTCGCTATGTCATCTTTCAGGGTCTGACGCACTTCCGTAGAACATTCTAGAAAGAACATTGCATTGTTCTGTGGCTTATATAGACTGGACTGCATACGTGAGGAATTTAGAGGGGTTAACGTTTCACCTACAAGGAAAGGTGACTCACTGTCTTGGCGATTTAAATGTCCGGTTTGGCTCCGGGTTTTTGAATAGTTGCGCTTGCGCAGTTAGCACGTTTTTGACATTTGTGTGGAAAAAGTGGAAATTGGTCTCTAATGAAGGGATGAAAATCTAGTTTTGTGGTACCTGTGTTTTCTTGTGACGGAAAAGAGAATTTTGAGTACAAAACAGCTGTTGCTGAGTCGCCTAAGGATGGTGTAGTTTTCTCTTGCAGTCGAGAAGACGGGGGGGTACTTATGCTCCCTGCCGGTGGGAAATGAATTAGCTGATTATCGAAGGAAAACATGATTTTGAAAGAAAGTTAGCTGTTTTGCTTTTTGGTACTTTGCTACGTATAAACGTTTCTCCTGCTTGTTGGAGGAAAAACACTTTAGACTGGGAGATGGTGAGAAGAGGTAGCTTTTTTTTGGCAGTTGGTAAGACAAAGGGACAAATATGCCCTTAAGTAGCATGCCTTTCCACTATTATTTTTGTTGAAAGCTGTTATTAGTTTGAGATAAGTATTACTGTTACCGGAAACCCAGGGAGCTGTAAAAGGATGCAATTCTACTCATGGGTCAACGTAATGACTGAATGTGTATGTGAGGCTCGCAGTCGTCATCTTGAAGCATCGTCCTGGTATTTGCCAATACCTTAGTAGCGACGTTTTTGGTGTATTCTCCTTCAACATCAATGAGTAAATATAGTAATATTTTTACTGGGCTAATTGATCATCTTTTCTTCATACCTGCGTTACGCACGTGCCTCTCCAGAAGTGTGTCGACATGATTGTTTCAACTGTTCTTGAAAGATTTTGTGCTATTTCCATATACCTGAAGTCTGAGTTCTGATGGCTTAATTTTCCAATGTTTCTCTTGGTTCTTTCGGAGACTCGGTTCTCGCGGAGTGGTTAGCTGAACTACCGGCTCCTGAACTTTCGACAGACTGAGTTGCTTAGAGGTACTCATCTTGGTACAAATGACGTCCACCGAACATTTAGATAAGTTTTTTCTTATATTTATATATTTGTTTAATCTAGGCGGTTTTCCTTAACTACTCTTAAGGTGAATAAACGTAATAGGATTTAGTAGGAATGTGCAGTTAAAAATATAATTATTAAAGTGAAGTAAAAATGCTGATAAGATTAACGGACTGTTCCACATCAGTAAGAAATGTTATTTTCTTGCGTAAAACTATCTTTTTCTAATGTATGTACTTTTATGTGTTACTAAATTGATTAACCTAGAACTTAAAATTAAATCTCGATTAGAGTGAAATGTTGGATGGTATTTTCTGGTATCCTGTTGTTAAACTAATGCTGAAGCCAATGGAATGTAAAACCTATATGCTATACCAGTTTCCAGTATCTTAACAGTTCCCATGTTAAATAGTAATTCAGTATGTTTGCTGTTATATTTAGTTGCCTAAAGTTTAAAGTCGATAGACAGTAAATGTAGTAGAAACCAAGGATTATTTATCAAAGCTGGAATGTGAACTTAAACCATAACTTAGACTATAAATAAAATATCTGATTTAGCTTGAATTTATATTATGTTATCTTTTGAGTATTGTATCCTTCACATAACTGATTATTCACTGAAGCATCATCCCGGAAATAAGAGGTAATAAAAAACGCAATCCTTCTTTAATTTACGATCACTAAGAAATGCTTACTTGCTAGTTAATTAAGTATTAATTTAGTAATTTTTAATTCTTACGGTCTCACCAAATTATATTGTGGAATAGAAATCTCCCAACAAAACATCAATATGGCCACCATAGAAGGCGATGCAAGATTTCATATATCGTGTTACATATATCGCTTTGCACAACATTATTCAGCAGCTCTTTTGGTAATTTATCCCATTCTTCTATGACTGCACGGGTGAGGGTGTCCTTGTTCATTGGAGGGCATTGTCGACCAGCAAGACGTTTCCCTAAAGCATCCCAAACATTTTCAATGGAATTCAGATCTGGAGAATGTGCTGGTCATATGAGACGTTGAACATCCTCGCTCTCTAAACACTCCTCGATAGCGACTATTTGATGACATGGCAAGTTGTCGTCCATAAAAACAAATTTCTCATCGACAGCACCACTGAACATGCGAACATGGGGCAGCAGAGCACCATTAATGTATCGTTAACCAGTCAGAGTTCCAGTTGGCAGCACATAGAGCGATATACGGCCGCTGATCATGACCGCAGCTCATACCATGACAATGCAGATAGGATATCAGTCCCTTTCCTGTACCTTTGCCGAACTATATCTAGTACCACTCTCACGCCACATCAGTTGTCTTTCACAAAGACGAGAGACAGAATCTACTTTCACCTGAGAATAGTACACAAGTCCAACCGTCTTCCCTCCGATTGCGATGCTGACGACAAAACTGCAAACGGGCTGAAAGATGACGTCTATACAATAAAATGCACATAGCAGGGGTGGGGGCGTGTAATCTTCCTTGATGCAAACGTCTGGCTACAGTGTTTCGAGAGATTTGCTTTCAGTAGCAGCAAGTAACCGATTTGCTGAGTACTCTGCTGCGCCAGTTCCTTTTTGTCAATAGCACTGTGTATCTATCTTTTGCAGGTGTCGTACTGTGAACATGATCTCCTCCGTGACGTTTGCTACGCATTCCATTTGTTTGAAGTAATTTCCAAAGCCTTGAAATAGCACTATAGCTGACATCGAATACCTTAGGAACATCTATTATTTTTCGCCCTTCTTTAATCTTGCCAATAATACGACCTTGCATAAAATCAGCAAAGTGATGTGGAACCACATACGAAAATTGCGAGTTCGTCAATTCATTCTTTCCTGTTTAATTTTGCTTTTGAACAGCAACGGTCAATAAGCGTCAAACCCTTTATATCTCTTATCGGCACTACGACGTGACGAACAACTTCGGGAATCCAAAATCTGCGTACGCATACGCTGAACCCCAGACTTTGCTAATTTCCACATTTTCCTGCCTACCGTTTTGTGGTTGCTGTCGCTGCTGCTGTTATTTGTCCTTAGCAAATGTCCACCAGTGAATTAGTCATGTAATGATGAAATTTAAATACAATTTATAGAGAATTTACTAAGTCTCGTGTGCAGGTAAAATTCTCATGCTCAAAAAATTTTCTACAATTTTAGGATGCCAAGGAAAGGTGATTCCAAAAGATTAAAAATAACAAGCAGACAACAGGATTCTAAAGAGGATAAAAAAGATGAAAAAATAGAAAAATTTACAACTGAGCAATTATATCAAAAGCCAGGATACTGTCGCTTGTGTGAGCTAGAATCCCAAAATGAACGTCAAAGATGTCAAGACTGCAGTTGTATGATAACGTACCACTGCTTCAGGTGTTGTGCTTGTGGTATTGAATCTATGAGTCCACGGGAGCTGTTCTTTGAGATGGCGCCTAGAATTGTTAAATATGAAGGATCAGAAGAAAAGACCTGGAAAAATCCTCAACGGATATATAATTAGGGATAGATAGGATACGTATAAGACTGCTCTAATTTTAAATAAGCAAATGTTGGCAAAATTTGTCATTCAATTTATAGAATAATATTTAACTAAATAAATTATGCAATTATTATTATAACGAATCGTATCGTATTTAAAATTATTTGCCACAACAGTATTAACAATTTCTTCATGCTTAAAGATCACTTTCATTAGATTTTATTACATAAGTTACGAGCTTTAATTTATAAAATGAATATACATGATTTAAGTAAATGAATATACATGGTTTAAAAAGCTTTTCTCGAAAACTTAATTAATCTGGATTTATTTGATATAAAGTTATACCTAAAATATTTTCTTTGAAAGTGAAGAAGACAAACTTGGAAATTTAAAATTTTTATATGAACAAAGATTTGAAAATAATTAAAAAGTATCTCTGCCTAAAATACGTATTTTATTAATTTTATAAATAACTAGCTGACAAAAATATTTCATTTAATTTTTTTAATTTAAAATTTTTAAATTGTTTCAATTTGAGAAACATATTCCAAGATAATAAATTTATGAAATTATAAAGGAAATATAATTACTATGCTTTTTTAAATTGAAATGTTTTAGTTAAAAATATACTAGCTAACTGATCAATTTATGAAACTGTTAAAAATATTGAGCTTTTAAGGGATGTTGAAAATATTTATGTTTCAAAATTCATTTCATTTGCTCTTTTATTTAAAATGACAAACATTTTCATTCGTTTGAATACGATTTAAATCAGAAAAATTGAATTAAATAAAACTTAGTTTAGTTTTACTGTTGTTTTGATTTTTCCTCCTGTAAATACAAAGTAAATTTAAAAATTTGAAAGTTGGTTCAAATGCAAAAGAAAAAAGTCTATTTTTTACAAGAGGAATGTTAAAGCTTCTATATTTCAAATTTAAAAGAAATTAAGATAGATATAACGATGATTTAGTATCCTATGAGTAAATATATTAGGAATTAATATTATGATTTGACTTTGTATCTTATGAATATTACATTAATATATCGCAATGAATCAGTGCCAAAAATAAAAAACCGGTTTTAGATATTCTTTACTTTCAACACATCAATATTTCAACAAAATAATTTCCCTTTGGCGGGCACTTCGCCGCTACTAGACCCGGAAGTGCTGTCCACTTTATTGTGGAGGCGGCTAATAGGCTGCCATCGTTACCTCCTATGCTCGAATCTCGAATAGACAGTTGCAGCCATTCCTTCTTCGGGATTCGAACCATGGCCTTTCACTATCGCATTAGGCTTCCCTAACCACTATAATGTCTCGGCGGTTCAACAAAGCAATTAATTAGGTTCATTTAAGAGTAAAATTAGTCTAAAATTTGTTTGACCATCTAATCTCTTATCCGTTATTCATTTCTTGGAGAGGGTACTTCTATCTCTGAAAACAGTTCAAAAATACCTCAGGTGTGTGACCTGAGATATTAAATGCATAAATAATGTTACCTACCAAAGGTAATCAAATACAACCTATGCTGAGAAAGATGATGTCCAAAAGAAAGATGATGTCCTACTATATTCAGTTCAATGTGTAGTTAATGAGTTATATAAATATAAAATAATGCCTTCCGCCATCCACATATAGGGATCCTATAAAGTCTTGCTCAGTGTAGAGAACTTGTAAATAGAAACCTACAGCTTCAAATAACTTATTAGATTGGGGAATAGCAGTTTCATTTGGCATCCGAGTCCAAAAGTAACCTCATTTTTTGTCTATTACGTCAACATTTTAAGGTACAAGATACAGTCTTTTTGTCCCAAACGCATTATAAAATATTAAAAAATAATAATAATAATATAAAATAATATAAAGGAAAATAAAACGAACACTTAATATACGGTTTACAAAAAATAGCTTTATTCATACAAAGGCTATATAGAGATATTGCAAGTTATATTTTGTTCATAAAGTAGTAAAGAGTTTTTGCAAAACAGTAAACATGCATATTAAGATAAAGATTTTCGTTTATAGCTTTTCTGCTGTGTTTAATCTGCGGACATTCTTGATTGATGCTCCAACAATAGTCAGCCATCAAATGTACCTTGATACTATGCATCTATGATTTTCAGATCCTGGTGGAATCGCTCACTCTACTGATCACTGACTGCACCAAGATTTTTCGGGAAATTATCAAGATAACTCTGCGAAAAATGTAATTTGATGCTTATGCTGCAAGCAAGCATTTTGAAACACTGCAGAAGTTGTTGGACAATTTTGCTGTAATTATGTGCTCTTTTTTTTCCAAGAAAGTCTTTAGCAATGTTTTTGAATGCCAACCGAGCATTGATTTCAATTTTTGTCATTGTTTCGATGAAATTGCCGATGCTGTCGCATCTGGGGATCTTCAAACAAACCGACCTTTAACTTTTCAAAATAACAGACTAGCGAACGAAACGAAACACTTGAAACTGTCTCTTTCAATTGGCAAAGCTTTAACAAATTGCTTCATGAGACACAGTTTTATATACGAAGGTTGAAAATAATGTTTTTTTCTGTCGACAAGTAGCTGATGTAGAATGCTTGGATCACCAGGTTTCAAATCAGATCTTGGCGGTTAATTCAATTGCACCCAATGCTTCTCAAGATCTCTACTATCCCAAATGCACATAAAACAGGGATACTTGATATATCCACGTTGCTGGCCAAGAAGGAACCCGATCATTTTAAGGTGAACTCAGATGATCCATTGGTGCATGTAATATTGCAACAAATCAATGAATCTCTTCACGTCTTCATGCTCTTCACACAAACGAATTGAATGGCCTATTGGGACAAAAAATAAAGGAAATTCCATCGTAGAGAAGGACACGCTTCAAGATCCGCTTTGAGCTATCTGTGAACAATCGCCATTGAGTTGCGTCATAGGCTGAAATTTCATACCGTGCACATTATGGAAATAAAGAAATTCACCATCGCTTCGAAAGCATTGCAGAAACTCAATTTCATTTAATCCAAATTAAGATACCTTAGCTAAAGTAGATACCTTAGCTTTTTCCTAAGCAGTCTTGAGGCTGATAGCTCTGAAGTCTTTTAGGATAATTTCAGATCTCGTATCAAATCATTCAACTCGTGCTGATCAAATTCCTTACGAATAGAATCATCTTCAATTTCAAAATCTCCGTCGTTGGGGGTCTACTGGATATTCACCCTAATTGTATGCCTATATTTCCAAGGAGAGTAATTCCTTGAAACCTGGAACTGAGAAGTCAGATGAGTGAGTTACTGGGCATATAGCTGATGGTAAACTTAAATAGTCTATTTTTTCTTGTTATAGCCTTAGAAATTTCAGTATACAAATGTAAGAATCGCTTGAGTGATCTTTCGGCTGTCACCAAATCATTCATACTCACATTTCATGTGGGCACATAATGTGCAGACATATTTGAATGCCATGATATTGACATAAGGTGTAGAGAAAACTCTTGAAGTGGTAGAAGAAAATAACTATAGTTTTGTAGTCAGCAATTCTATTTAACTCTAAAAACAGTTCAAAAATCGAATTCAGCAGCAATTGTGATACAAATTGTTCTCCAGTGAACAACAACTGCACGGAAATGGAGTGAAACCTCTTCGCGAGTGTTTCACCAGTATCTCAGATTTACTTCAAATCGCATCCTTAAATAGATCATTCTCTCCTATATATGTCTGTGATATGTATAACTTATAAGAATTTTTAATTAATAACTGCCTCAATTAACTTCAATCGCAAAATATGTTATTTTAAATATATTAATGATTTATCAATATTTATGCTGAAAGATGAGTGGTAAACTCACACATATTTTATGTGCTTTTATTAACTGCCCGAGTTCTGCCTAATATATCTAATACCGTGCCAGATATGGTAAGTATTAGAACATATCATATCTGGTATGTTTATGTGTTGTGTTAAAATTAAACATACATTTTAGCACATACCAGATATCGTAAGTGTTAAAACGTCTGTTTGAAAACCTAGAATAAATTTTAAAATGATAATTTTGAATAAATATCTCTTTTCTGCTTTCCATAGCTGCATATTAGAAACCCGAAATTACTTTCATTAAATGAGAACCTGGGTTTAGACATTGCAAAATATTAAAAAAAGTCAATTAAGGACTTAATCAAGTCGTTTCGATTGACCTCCTTAATAACAATTATATAACATAAACATTAAATTTTTAATTTAGAATCAGATAAACATTACAAGAATCAGACATGATTAAAATTACCTGTACTATATTATTCCGTTTTCCTCTCAGGAAGAAAACTTAACATTAAAATGCTGTTTAAAGAATATCCTATACTACTATTGCTTAGTTATTCCTGAGAATGCATGATAATTCCTTTTCTAGCGGTCCTCATAACAGAGCAGCGAATTTCTTTTTTCTAATAAAAATAAATAAATAAAAAAGAAATGCATAATGAAAAGAAAATTTGAGAAGGTAAATGGGAATAAATTAAAACGAAGAAGAACTCTTTGGTGGTTGAAAGTATATTGCTTCAATAATAAATTCCCGTTTGAAACATTTAATAAAAGCTTATTCTAATAACGGCATCACTCACTGGCTTCTTGTTTATAATTTACCTTTCTGTTCAGTAATTTGAAATTTTACTCCTTTCATTCATTCACCTTTTACATTCCAAGAGATCATTAGATCAATATTTCAAAGAAAACTTCTTTGTTCTTTATTCCCTTTCAAATCTCATTCTGCACAACTGTTTCTCATTAACTGCAACATGCATTGTTAGTCATTACTAATAAATGTCTTCCCTGTCTTCATGATACCCTTTTTAATATAAGAATATGAATTTTTATTACTTTTACCACTTATTATTTATTGTTAACAGTTATTGAAGAAGAACCAGCCTTCCAGAAACAAGAAAAATGTGATTGACAACGGTATGTTCAAAACCTACCAGTCTTCATTTTTCAAACAACGTTTAGATCATTTATTTTAAGTTTTACTTCCTTGTATGAAGTAAAGGAAGTGGTAATGGCAAAGAATTTCAGGTATCATATTTCAGCGGAAATAACTACTTTGACTGTTCCAGAATCCATATATACAATTTCTTTGCTTGACATCTGTATGTACGGACAGAATAAAGAACTCTTTTTCTCCCAAACGGATTGTAAAATAGATTTAAAAGGTATTTTAGTGATATCTATATGTACTTATGTATGCATGCATGTATCTGTCTCACATGATTCACAATTTAGCCGTACAATGTTGAGATTTTGTATATAAGAAAAGAGATGTGCGAATTCGGCCAATATATATATACCCACTGTTAGAAAATTTACATAATCGCCGGTAGCAATGGCAACCGCCGTCAATAAAAGGAGGTGCTTTCCTTGGCAGCGGCGCAGTTTATTTTCAGTTTGAGCCAGAGTAGACCTGCCCGGGGGAGAAGCAAGTGGATGATGGTTCCGGTTCCTGTTTTGTTCCGGCTCCCGTCTTGTTCCGGTTCTCGTCTTGTTCTAGTTCCAGTCCAGCCGTTTAAGTACAAGACACATGGGATCTGAAGTTTGAATCCAGCGCAACTTAAATGGAGATATATGCCGAAGGGGGCCAGATGGATTTTGTTTATAAGAAAGTGATCTTCACCGTGCCAGAATAGCTGACAGTTTAAAGCATTGTCTGGGAATTTGAATATCTCCACCTAAGATGTTAAGTTTTCGTTTATGATGTTAAGTTTTTCATCAATTTTCAAGTTCTAGTTGAATAAACCTTTAAGTTTTGGACAAGGTTTGGTGTTCTTCAGAAATTTTAGGTTCGAAGTCAGATATATCACATAGAATTTAACGGGAAAAATCAACACCCACCGTACCTACCGCCTTACTCAGCTTAAATGTCCTTACCTTGTAAGATCCGTCTCTTCTATTACACATAAACTATACTATAGCCTACAATGAAGCTGGCGAATTCTCGCACAGGCGTTCAGGCGCACAGGTAATTACCAACACAGAAGAAGGGGCAAAAATAACCCTTTATCAATTCAAAAAATCAGAACAGAAAGGCAGGGACTTCGGGTTTTACAATAACACCGACCAGTTACGGTGAAACTGAAACGTAGAGTAATAAATCAAGTCAAATTTTAAATAGAATAATGCTAAATTAGCAGGTTACGTTACGCCTAACAGGTTGACTCAACAAAAACGTAACAGGGGTGACGATAATCAGAAATGGCTAAGAGGCCTACAAGCGTAACAGCGAGATGGCAGCGAAATGTGTGCTGGCTAGCGAAAACACGGTGTGAAAACACTCAAAGATTCACCCGTTTCAATACCCACTTCACTTAACTTTAAATTTACATCCTGGGAAGAAAATGCGAGGGAAAGTTGAGGAAAGATATAAAAATTAAAATAAATTTGTTATGCAAAATAAGGGAAACTTTACAACCCAGCCTTTATTTTCTCATTCGTTGGGCCTAATTGTATATTTCAAATTAGAGAAGTGTATTAAATAAGGAAAGTGTTTATGTTTTGCAGTGTCGAATTTAGAAGTAAGTTTAATTTTGACAAAAAATGAAATTTAACTTTAAATGTGGTCTCCGGGTTCCAAGACTTGTATTTGGGAAAGTTTTATACTCGTTATAAAAGATTAAAATTACACAATATTTGATTCCCTTACAACAAAAACTGAGCGCAGTATTTTATTTCAAAATGTGCCGCTTTTTATGCCATTTCCAGTTTGTCTTGGGTGTCTGTAGAGAAAAAGTGATGATGATGTGTCTGAGTGGTAGCAAAAGTAGTGAAGAAGTATATCTAACAGACCGTGATAAACTAAAAAAATGTAGAGAACTGTGAAAGTAATAAATATTAAACGTTGTGTCACCGCAATAACCTATAATACTAAAGAGAACTGTGAGGGTAAAATGTGTGATCTAGAAAATATAAAAACAAGAATATAACTTACCCCAAAGAAGGCTACATGATCTTGTTGCAACAAATTACAATTTATTTAGTATGCCAGACTGTGAAAAAAAACAGATTATAAAGATACACTATGCCAGATGGAATAATTAATACAAGGCATGCATGAAGCTACTCGTGAGTGCTAGACGGGAATAATTAATACAAGGCATGCATGAAGCTACTTGTGAGTGCTAGACGGAGTCCAGAAGAATCTCAAAACATCTATGCGTGTACTTTCCTTGCATTGACAGCACGTTCAATAGAATTACTCAAGAAAAAGTCACTTCGAAATACG
Organism: Stegodyphus mimosarum; assembly: GCA_000611955.2. NCBI lineage: Eukaryota > Metazoa > Arthropoda > Arachnida > Araneae > Eresidae > Stegodyphus > Stegodyphus mimosarum. Next base: position 7,838 of record KK114982.1, on the reverse strand, counting down.
ATGAAATTAAATCAGATGCATTTTCCAGTCCGAAGTTCAGACGCGAAGAGGTAACACGTGGCAATATGAATTCTTGGAACGAACAAGAGTCCGACGAAATTCAGCACGAAATTTCTTTTTGTAACGAAATATTATCGGCAGAAGGTACTCGATGCAAGGCAAAGTGATGCATTTTACCACAGAAATTCGTTAAATATATGCACATCGATGAAACTTCAGAGGATGATGAAAAAATGGCTAAGTCGTGTCACCCGGAAAGAGCAACATCTCCGCCGGTCAGGACAGCCCAGAAGGGCGTCCTACCTCGACAAAAGCCAGCAGCAGAAGAGAGCGAGAAACCTGTTCCGTCCTTCAATCTCGCCTCGTGGTGAGTGACGGTTGCAGTTAGCATCCTATGTGGAGGCTTGCCTTCACAGTGTCAAGTTAGAATAATTTGAAGAAATAAGTTTAAATGAAAAGCAACAAAAGATGTACATAAATTAATGAGCGGTACAAGGATGTCATGATGTGGTATCCATATCAGATTTTATGTCAGTAACTTGATTGCTTTCTAGTCAGATCAGTAACTTGATTGCTTTCTAGTCAGATCAGTAACTTGATTGCTTTCTAGTTCAGTAGGCTAAAGGATTCTTGCTTCAAAAAAAGCAGTCAGTAAACATGAATTAAAATAAATCTAAATATTTAAATCTTTTCATTAGGACAATTGTTTTTCAAAAATGGTTTATCATCCTAAGAGGTAGTATTCTTTTGATAAAAGCAATCTTAGTAATCTAGTGCTATCTGCTTTTCCTATTTTGCCTGAAATCATCATAGTTTGCTTAGAAGGTTTAAATTGTTTCGTTGAAAAAAACCCTTTTGCATCCGATAATGAGAAGCACGTGCCGTTCACTGAAATGAGTTTAGTCACAATTTCTTTGAAGTAACACCAAAGTATAATTCCGTTCTTGGTATATTCCATTATATTTCATTTTAAGAACTGCATGGTATTTACGTTTTTTAAAAATTTATATATGCTAGTTTTTCACCATTTGTTTCATTCTTTTTCATTATATATTTTTTTAAATGGAGAAAACGTTTTCTTATTACAATAAGCCCTCAAAGTACCGGATTCAATCCGCCCATGTATCGATTAACTTTAGAGACAAAATACAAACTTAAAGCTGCTCATTTTGACTATTAACATCTTTATGTCCGATAAATAGCACTCGCTATTAAATTTGCAGTTCGTTCAAAGAAAATATTGATTAAGCTAATCTCTTTGAATTTTTCATATGAAAGTATACAGCATATTAAAAGTTTCGGAGTACGGAGCATGGAACGTCAACTGTTCTCTCATCTGGATTCGAAATATTGATATACCATTTGCTAGTTGAATTTAACCACAAAAGAGCGACCAAGAAAATTCGATAATTCTAGATATTCTCCATTAAGATAGATAACACTAAACACAGACATTCTAAGAGATCTTGTTAGTTATGTATTATCATTTATCATAATTCCAGTTTGAACATCAATGGGCAGATGTCTTAAATATTTTGGGGCAGGAAGCATGAGGAATCAGCTGCGTACTCGACAGGATTCAATACACGGATCATTCATTTGCGTTCAAAAGTGGACGTTCAAATCATTTAAAACAATAGCGACCTCAAAGGATATCTGAATTTTTCATATAGGAAGATATTGTTACGGATTTTGCAATTATTCAGCTATTTATTTAGAATTGTAATTATAATCGCTTTATTTTCTCATGCAACGCAGACGATTTTTGAAGAGAAAACTACGCCGGAAAAGTAAAAATAAAAGAGCGCTGCATTTAATATTAATATTAGATATCTCGTATGTTGCCTTCCACACATATCGAGAAAAATCGAGGTTTTACCACAATATTCTAGCAATTAATTAGAAAGCTTATAAGAGCCGAATTAAAACGCCTCAGCTCAGTTGTAGTTGTACCTGTTTTAAAGCGAACTGCTGTTTGTTTACTTAATGCTGTAGCGAATTCGCTGTGAGATTGGATTAACTTTCTCTGTTTTGAATTCTGTTTAACGTTTGAGATATTGTACGAATATCTCTGAGGAAATATTTCAGTATTTTGTTTTATTTCTTGTGGAAGGAATAAATTTTGTTTACTTTTTAACGACTTGTGCATTCAATCCGTTACGAACCCGTACGCACGCAACAATATATAACTGTAATTAAATATAAGCATCAGCTGATACGCTTCACGTAGATATTATAAATGGATAAATAAGGATCCATTTTCTTCGTTGAACAAATAAACGAGATGAAGCATATCGGAAAAAAATTCATCACGGCATTTTTCTGAAAAAATAGATATTTTCTATTCAAAGGCTTTCTAGCACTTTCTATATACTTTGGAAATTATTTGCATTTAATAACTATTCTAAGCAAGTTTAAAAAAGAAGTGAAAAGTAGGATGTGTCAGGTAAAATCGTCAAGAAAACCAGAGTTCCTTAAAAATCCTCTTTTCTTAGAAAAGGAAATTGTATATTCTGTTTCGAAACAGGATTTATGTGTTCAGTGGCGCAATCTTGTTAAAATGTGTTCATTTTAAAGATAATTTTAGAATTTCTAGGTTACATTCATTTTTAATTAGGAGTTCACGAATTCACTTTTTACAGTCTTATTTGTAAATTTATGGATAAAACTAGATTTGAATCCTTACAGTTCCATAACTTTGGCTATATCGTATTCATTTTGTTAACGTCTTGTATAAATCTAAGTAATGTGCAAGAAGTGGTGCAGTTAGAAAAAATTTTAAAATTCTCACATTTATTTCAAAGTATGTTTTAAATTTTCATTCATTTCGATTTAGATATTGTAATATCCTAGCTAGTATGTAAGTAACAACTCCGGAAAAGGGTTAAAATACCCTTTTATTCTAACTCAAAATATATTTCTACATGGCCCTTTTCGGGAGCACAAGAAGCCTCCACTTGGCTTTTAACTCAAAAGAGAAAATATAAAACAAACTAATAATAAGTAAATTTAATCAGCCGAAACTGAACAGAATCAGACTTGTAGAGTTGGCCCTTAATTAACGGCAACCGACGTATACTAGCAGTACTATTGAGTACGACCGTAGAATAGCAAGCTTTGACTAACAGTAACAATGTAACCGAAAGACAGAACACGCTTTTCTAGGAAAGTAATTCAGATCTTAGCTTATAAGGTATTTTTCCCGCCTTCTTCGCATGCCTTCGTGGTGTAGTGGTCTGCATGCTCGACGCGCAACCGAAAGGTCCGTGGTTAGATTCCCGGCGAAAGCGTTGCTCATTTTTCCTTCTCCTGCTTCAAAATAAAACCTAATGTCTCTACAGTAGCGCCCGAACTAAAAGGGTTGTGGATGATGACTCTCCACACCCAGGATTTGGCGACTAGGTCCCCTAAAACCCTAGTCGCCCTTTAAAAAGGGGAGTATATAAGGTATATCTCCCACATTCTTAGCGTGCCTTCGTGGTGTAATGGTCAGCACACTGAGCCGGTATTTCAGAGGTCCGTGGTTCGATCCCCGGCGAAGGCATTGCATATTTTTCATGTCTCCTGCTTCCAAAAAAAACCTAATGTCTCTACACTGGCGCCCGAACTAAAAAGGTGGTAGATGATGATTATCCACCACCGCGATTTGGCGATTGTGTCCCCAAAACCCCAGTCGCCCTTTAAAAGGGGGAACATATAAGGTATTTCTCCCGCCTTCTTCGCACGCCTTCGTGGTGTAGTGGTCTGCATGCTCGAAGCGAAACCAAAAGGTCCGTGGTTCGATTCCCGGCGAAGGCGTTGCTCATTTTTCATTCTCCTGCTTCAAATTAAAACCTAATGTCTCTACAAGCTTAAATACTCATTTCTACCTTATTTTCAAAAATCCTAATACTGAGAACTCATTCTGGCAGGGAAACGTAGGTAGAAAATTAGAAGATAAAGTCTTTTTCCAAAATAAAAATAACTATTAGGAAAATAAAGTAAAACCCTATAAAGTTAAAAAAATTAAATTTGTAGAATAATGCAAGAAAAAAAAAGTATTTCGAAAAGTATTAAAAGCTATATTAGCACTTCAGAAATACGGAAATTCTAGAGCGTTCTTACAGATTCATACAGATTAATCACAACTTGTGTGAAAATTAGAGAAATCTGATACAAGCTGAGTAATTTTTACTAATGTATTATCCATAAGTACTTAAATTTGCTAAATATCATTTTACATTTAAAGAGCTATATTTTGAAGAGTTGGGAAAGTTTGATATAGACGGAAATTGCAATTAATTTGAATTAGGTTACTGATTTAAATTAAAGCAAGTCACTCAGTATAATTAAGATGGAAACTGAGGATAATTTTTGTAAGAGAGTTTCATATTTTATACTCGAAATTTAAAAACATACGTAGAATTTATGAGATAACCACTTTCTGTTTTGCTGAAGCATGGTCGTATGAATGATTGCAAGAAATTTAAACTCAGAGTGAAAGGAGGTTACTGTAACAGGCCAAACCTAATTGAATTATGGAAGAAGGTTTTGTTTTCATTTTTGTAGGGTAATTTATTCGAAATTTTCCTAAACAAAAGCATAAAATTTGCTTTGAATTCCTCAGGGAGTGGCATCGTTAAGGCTCTTTCGGAAACAAGCACATTTGAGCGAATGCGAAAATCTTTTATGCAATTAGCCATTTCCTCTGCAAATGGAAACAACGATCGAAACAATCAGCGTTTTGTGGTTTATACTCTTAACCACCATGTAATTGGAAGAGAAGAGAAAATTTAATTCTGTTTCAGAGCCGTAAATCAATTTCAATTTGCTAAGAATAACTTAGCACAGAATTCATGTTGAAACATCGAAAAGGCTTTGAAAGTCACCAACTCCTCAATTTGTTTATTGATACTAATTTGGAAAATTTGCTTAGAAAAGACGAAGTGATGCTTAGAAAGATCTGTTTTCTGAGCTAATTTAAACCTTGTTTGAGCAGCCAAATCCTCTCAAACATATTGGGAATAAGATAAAAATGATTCCAAGATTTTGAAATTTCGTTTTCTCATTTCTCTGTGTTTCTGTAATAAGCTATAACTTAATTTTTAGGACTTCCGATGCCATGCACTTTTGTTTTGGCTTATTTTATGCTACAACCATTTAACAAGAAAAGGTAAACATCTGTCTTGCACACTTTCTGCTTCCGTTTTTGATAGCGGGGCGAAACATATTTTGTTTCTCATTGCATTTCTTCTCGTTATGACTTCTAAATACAGAAGAACTTTGGTTTCATTTTAAGATAAAGCAGTTACAGTCAGATTTTTTATAAAAAACCGAAAGAAACACATTACCTAAATAGAATATACGAAATCAAAACTAAAATGTGATTTGTTATAAATACTGAAATCTTCTTTTTTGCTCCTTTTCCTGTAAAATATAATTTAATGTGAAAATAAAACACGTAATGCTTTGAATAAATTTTTATTTAGTTAAAATAGATAAGTGTTTGAATAAAATATTTTACAAAATAGTTTATTTTTAGATATGAAAATGGACTATCTGAAAAAATTTGTTATTCAAATCCATTCGTTTGGAATAATCGTTGATCTTCGTCCAAAACCTTTAACTAAAGGAGAGCACGTACATGCATTTGGACAACTGGCTTCATGAAAAAATCATGAATTATTAATACAGGTTAATTTATTTCCTGGCACAAAGTAAATCTATTCAAATGTAGGGGATTATGAATGTTTGGCCATTTTATCGTTTGATAATGACAGATCTTAAACATATTAAATTAAATCGATTTTTAGATCTTTGTGATTCTTGATTTCTTGAAGAATTTTACATCTGCTGAGTAAGAATAAAAAATTTAAATATTTTACAAGTTATATACTGGATTCGCATTTAATGGATATTTCAACTATTCATTTTGAAAATTGCGGCACAAGAAAATGATTAATTTTACTTTCCATTTTTTAGCAATTATGAAAAAAGAATAATTTCAGTTGCTAAATCTTGTATTGGGTATTGGTTCGCTTTCCTTCCTCGCGGACTTGCTCCTTTCTTGCGCTGGGTCCAGTTTTGTTTGAGATTGTCTTTTGGTTCCTCATGTCGACGTTTGTTTCCTTCTTTTTCAATCATTCTAGATTCTTTCCGCTTTCTTTCTAGAACTACAATCTTAATGGCCCATCTTTTGTGCTTGGTGCTTCCTGCAAAATATCTCGGAATATTGGTATTGTAACGTTTCCGAGCTTTTATGGAAAAATAGCAAGACAGGATTGTCTTTTTAAATTTATTTAAAACTCAACAACAAATTCATTCGTAGTTAAATAAATGATGAATAGCGTAAGTTGTTACATTGCTATATGTTACAGAAGGGAAGGAGCGAGTTTCCCACAGTCTTTTCTGACTACATGTCCATTCAACTCCACTGCTTCGTCTCTTCTCACAAAAGAACAGCGAACAGCCGTGAACAAGTCGGCATCATAAAAGCATTAGGGGATAGAGACCCATTAGCCTTCAGGACATCTCCCTTGCAGACCGTTTACACCTGGGTTTTAAAAATGAGTTTCTTTAAGTTAGTCCGAAACAGGAAGTCTCTAATAATAACCAGCTGGTTGTTTTCTTAATGATTCATTTGCTGTTACAGTTTGTCACAGCTTCCTT
>KK114981.1:401296-464978 GCA_000611955.2 Stegodyphus mimosarum | reverse complement strand
GAGGCACTCCTGTTGGCGCCCCCGGCTGTTGCGTAATCTGTCCTAATGGAGCCGTCTCCTACACATTGATTCAACATTTTTTTCTCCACTGCCTTGGCTAAATGTAGTTTTACTGCATGCAATTTTGAAGGCTTTTTGCAGATAGTCCCAAATAAAAGTATATCACATAATTCAATATAGCGCTGCTTTATTATTATATATGTAACATGGACTTGTAGATAATGTTTGCGCATGCTCAACTATCAGCAGCGCCCCCGAGCGGAGAGCGGCAATAGAGACTGTGTGAGCCCTTTGGGCGGTGAGCCGCTGTGTGTTTGAGTACTGAGTTGAGTGTTAAGTTTTCAATAAAGAGTTATAGGCGGCAAATAAGTATTCATGATTATTTTGTGTAAGTGTCTTATTAACATGGTCCGTCATGGAGGATCCGGAGACCTATGAATTAAAGTGAAAGTGTATAGTGATACGCTAAATGCTTATGGAGTGAGGGTGACGATTGGTATCGAATACCTAAAGCGATTCAGCGATCCCAGTGATTTGAAGTAAGAGCAATTTCCTTATTTAGATTTATTTATAGTTTAAAATATGTCAGTAATTGCGAAATTAAGAAAAGACGAATTAAAACTCGTCGCTGTGGAGTTAGGTTTAACCGTCGCGGAAGACGCGAAAATTGTTGATTTAAAGAAGTTGATAGAGACTAGTGAGGTTTTCGCGGCAGACGCGGAGATAGTTGATTTAATAAAGTAGTTAGTGACTAGTGAGGTTTTCAAAACCAATCCTGAGTTAGTAAAAAGCGTAGTTGATTATGTGCTTGAGGAAGCTAAGAAACGCAAAGACGAAACCGAAACTAAGCTAGAGTTGGAGAAAATCAAACTAGCCCAACTGGAGAAAGAACTTCAGATCGCTAGTGTGCGAAAGGAGTTGCCTCAAAATATGTCGCTTTCGATAGTAGAACCATCAAAGGATAGTTTAGAAAATTTAATTAAGAGTATTAAAACACTATGTATCCCAGTACCCTCTAGAGTAGAGTCATTTAATCTTTTTTTCCAGTCCCTTGAGAAAGCGTTTAAAACCAAAAATGTGGCCGATGAGCTAAAGTCGGAAATTCTTTTAAATATTCTGGGTGAGAGAGCGAATAATTTAATGGTTTATTTAACTGAAGAAGACTTGTGCAGTTATGATAAGCTTAAAACAATAGTGTTGAAAGAATTTCAACCTACGCCACAAGAGTGTTTAAACAGTTTTCAAACAGCGCAAAAATTACATTCAGAGAGTTATGTGCAATTTGCGTCAAGATTGAGTGCTACATTCGAGTATTATTGTCAGTTGCGTAAAGTAAGTGATTTTAAGTCATTGTGTGAATTAATTGTCTCAGATAAAATATTCGGTTCACTTGATCGCGAATTGATGACACATATAGCAATTAAACAAGGAGAATCGTATCTTAAACCACAACAGCTAGGACGAGAATGTGACATTTATTTAACATCGAAGGGTAAAGGTAAAAGTGAATATAATTTATATACGAAACCTTCTAACGGGAACGAAAGTAAACGGCATGAAGGTCACAAACAGCAAAAGTTTCAGAATTCGCGTTTTCAGAGAAAGGGATCGAATGTGTTTTTATCAGAAGAAAAAAGTGTTAAATGTAATTTGTGTAAAAATAATGAAACCCACACTTTAAATTCATGTCCGCAATTTAAAAAACTTTCGGTTCCGGAAAGAGTAGAGGTGGTTAAAATAAATAAGGTATGTTTCAAATGTTTGTCCCCTAAATGTAGTGCAAGAAATTGCACAGCGAGAGATTGCTTCTGTGGCAAGCCACATAATAAATTAATTCATTTTTCTAGACAAAATAAAAATAAGCCCGATCTTAGGACTCCTTCGAATGTCCTTGAACTGCAAACTGCAAGCGGGAATCAAATTGGCGAAAATGCATTTCCCCCTCTCTCTATGCAGAATTCAGACATAAACAAATCTGTCGTCGCCTCTAATTTTGAAAGAGCTAACGCAAAAAATGTTCTACTAAGTACAGTTCGAACAATGATTAAAAATCAGAGCTCGCAGTGGGAAGAGGTGAGATGTATATTGGACTCAGGCTCTCAGACATGTTTATTAAGCCAGCAATGTGTGAATCGTTTAGGATTAAAAAGCGAAAAAATAAATACATTAATCTCGTGTTTAAATGATTCATCGATGGTAGTGAAGGGTCGCGTTACAACAACGATCGCAAATAAAAACAGGAGTTTTGAGAAAGAGATAAATTTCCTCGTAGTAAAAAAAATTACAGATCTTATACCACATCAGGTACTCAATGTAAATATTGAAGTTTCAGACTTAGTACCATTAGCTGATCTCAGTTTTAATATCCCAGGGAAAATTGATATGTTGTTAGGTGCAGAGATATTCTATGAATTATTGAGACCAGGACAAATTTATGCGCAAAATTCAAAATTGCTTTTACAAAATACAGTGTTTGGCTATGTCGCTAGTGGAAGTGTAGATCAAGTAAATGAGACTAAGATACATTGCGGATTTATACAGGAGGAGGATTTAAATAAAACATTAAAAAATTTTTGGGAAATTGAAAGTGTAGATCTAGAATTAACAAAAGGAAAAGAAAATTCTATATGTGAGGAACATTTTGTGCGAACGCACTGGAGAAATGAGGAAGGGAGATATGTGGTAACAATGCCCCTTAAAGATGATCCTTCGTGTTTAGGTCATTCTAGGGATATTGCTCTTAAAAAACTCAGATCGCTGTGGACTCGCTTGTCAAGAGATTCAAATTATCTCTCTTTATATCGTGATTTCATTCATGAGTATATTGAACTAGGACATATGAAGGAAGTTAAAGAAGAGAAAGAACCTGAAGTAACATACTATGCAACACATCATGCAGTATATAAACCCGAAAAAACTAGTACTAAATTAAGAGTCGTGTTTAACTGTTCAAGTTTAACAACTAACGGCATTTCACTCAATTCTCTCCAGTATAACGGTGGCGTTATTCAACAAGATTTATTCTCGATAATGATCGGATTTAGAATTCACGTATATGCCTTGACTGCCGATGTGAAAAAGATGTATAGAATGATACTGATAGATGAAAGTCAACACAACCTTCAAAGAATCTTGTGGAGTGATAGTGCTAATGAGACACCAAAAACCTATGAACTGGTAACAGTTACATATGGCACGGTCAGTGCTCCCTTCTTAGCAATGAGGACACTAAAACAGCTTTCGTTAGATGAGGAAAGTAATTTTCCAATGGCAGCACCTGTGTTACGCGAAAATTTCTATATGGATGATGTGTTATGCGGAGCTGCAACGTTAAAGGAAGCCAAAGAGTTACAACGGCAGCTTATAGCGATTTTGCAAAGAGCAGGCATGCATATGCATAAATGGTGTGCAAATCATTCTGAACTTTCTCTAAACCGAGAAGAATATAATTTCTCCGATCCAGTTGAAACAAAAACTTTGGGCGTGTCGTGGAAACCAATAAAGGATTGCTTTTCCTTTAGGGTGAAAGTAGAGCTTAGTGCAGCGTACACTAAGAGATGTGTCTTATCTTCCATTGCCAGAATATTTGATCCTTTGGGTCTTCTTGGTCCGGTTATAGCGAAAGCAAAGATTTTTATGCAGAAGCTGTGACGTCTTAAAATTGACTGGAGTGATAGACTTCCTGCTGAGGAAAATCAGGAATGGCATCAATTTCTGGTGACACTAGAGAGCATAAATAACATCGATATTGACAGACGTATAGTGGTTGATCAAGCTAAAACTGTTGAGATCCATGGTTTTGCCGACGCTTCTGAACGTTGTTTTGGAGCAGCTGTTTATTGCAAATCCAGCGATTCTTCGGGGAGAACATTAGTAAGATTAATTACGAGTAAGTCAAGAGTTGCTCCCCTTAAGAGCCTAACAATTCCCAGGCTTGAGCTATGTGCCGCTGTCTTATTAACAAAGTTAGTGAAAAAAGTCCTTACTGCCTTGAAATTAGCAGTAACTCATGTCTACTACTGGAGCGATTCAATGATAGTCCTCGCATGGATACAAAGGGAACCTGTGGACCTTAAGACTTTTGTTCAGCATAGAGTAGCCACAATTCAAAGCCTTTCATCTGCTCAACAATGGCATCATGTGACATCGGATCAGAATCCGGCAGATCTCCTGTCACGAGGTGTAGATCCAGATAAGTTAGTACATCACAAGTTGTGGTGGTGTGGTCCAGCGTTTCTGGTGGACAGTGACTATCCAATCCGGACAGTAACTATCTCGGACAAAGGTGAAGAGTTCAGTGCCGAACTTAAAACCTCATCTCATAAAGACTCTAAAGACATTTTACCAGTGTTGAATGTGACTGTGAACAATTTTTTACATAGTTTACTTAAATTGAGTAATAATTATATAACTATTTTACGTGTTGTTAGTTATATTTTCAGATTTGTGAATAATTTGAAAAAGCCCTTAGAAAGATTATCAGGACCAATTAGCGTGCAGGAAATGGTCAAAGCAGAATTGTTCCTGATACGAGAAACCCAAAATGAATGCTTTGGTGATGACATCCACCAATTACTACGTCACGGAACGGTCTTACATAAAAGTATGTTAAAGAATCTGAATCCCTTCCTGGATTCTGATTTAGTTGTCAGAGTAGGAGGCCGTTTAGGTAAGGCAAATCCTACTTACTTTGCTAAACATCCGGCAATATTACCTAAAGGTCACAAATTTGCATTATTAGTTATTCAACATTATCACAAAAAATATTTGCATGTTGGTGCAAGTGCATTATTGAGTCACACGCGCGAAAAGTTCTGGCCATTAAATTGTCGATCTATTTGTCGTAAAGTTGTACATGATTGTATTGTATGTTTTAAAAACAAACCAGTTGTGTGTAAACAAATAATGGGAAATCTCCCATCAGACAGAGTTGTACCAGATTATCCTTTTAATTGTAGTGGTGTGGACTTCTGTGGTCCATTTTTTATAAGATATCGTAACCAAAGAAAAGGAATTTTACATAAAATGTATGTTTGTATATTTGTATGTTTTGTGTCAAAAGCAGTGCAAATTGAAAAAGGTAATATTCATATAGGAGACTTAGTGTTATTGGTAGAGGATAATGTACCTACTCACAAATGGGTTGTAGGTCGAATAATTGATGTGTATTATGGTGATGATAAAAAAATTCGGGTTGTTAAAATTAAAACTAAAGCAGGTATATTTAAGAGATGTATTTCCAAAATCTGTGTCTTACCTATGCCCGAATGAGAATTGTTATAAATTATGTGTATAAGTGAAATTCTTTTGTAGTGTGCGTATGTGAATTTTCAATGAGAATTGTATCTTGTATTATGTATTGTATTATGGTTAAAGTGCTATTTTTACATAGTTACGTTATTGAATTTTTAGTGTTATAGTTTGTAAACTACTATGAAATTTCTCATACAATTTAGTGATTGAATGTTTCATAAACATTTCAATGCCGGGGGACATGTTTGCGCATGCTCAACTATCAGCAGCGCCCCCGAGCGGAGAGCGGCAATAGAGACTGTGTGAGCCCTTTGGGCGGAGAGCCGCTGTGTGTGTGAGTACTGAGTTGAGTGTTAAGTTTTCAATAAAGAGTTATAGGCGGCAAATAAGTATTCATGATTATTTTGTGTGTCTTATTAACAGATAATATACCGCATCGTAGTACATTTAAAATTACTATAACTTTATCAGCAAATATGAAACTAGCGTATTTTTCATTTCAGTTTTGGTACACCGGTACCTACCACACCTTGTATTGTAACTCCATACCACAAATTCAAGCTATATTTCTCGTTTCGAAAACAATTCTAATGAAGAAAACTTAATTTCTGCTAATTCATTTAAAGCAGCACTTTGAGTAAGATCTCATCCATGCTAAGTAAATCGGTATGATGCTCAGCTGAAATTTATTTAACAGCTGAACACCTGTTCCATGAGTTCGGGAGCTCTTCTACTGGAATAATGCATAGGATGTCGCGCAAAAGTGGTGCCGATATTGCAATGCCTGTGCTGGCCGGAAAGGACAGAAGAAACGCAGCCGAGGGAGGCTGCAACTTTACAATGTAGGAGCACCTTTTGAGCGTATCGCCTTTGACATCTTGGGACCTCTGCCAGGAACTGCTGATGGCAACACCCTCGTTGTCATTGATTACTTCACCAAGTGGGCTGAAGCCTATCCTATTCCTTATCAAGAGGCTGTCACAATAGCAGAGAAGATGATACAGCACTGGATTTCGAGGTTCGGAGTGCCTCTTCAGTTACATTCATATCGGGGACAGAATTTTACTTCAGCAGTAATCAAAGAACTTTGCAAGCTACCCGGCATTGACGAAACCCAAACGACGCCTGTACATCCCCAGTCGGACGGTATGGTGGAGAGGTTTAACCGAACCATCCTTAATAGCCTCTCATTAGTGGTTTCCAGAAACCAACAGGACTGAGACAAGAAGTTATCACTGTTTCTATTGGCTTACCGCAGTGCTGTCCACGAAACTACCAGCTATTCCCCATCTTAGATGTTCTGGTGCATGAAGTGCTCTGGCTTGCATAAAACTTGGGAATATAAGCACACAAAAGAGGACGGTCCAGGTCTTTGTGTGCTCTGTCAACAAGACCATATTTCATCATATAAGGGGTGTCCAGCACGCACAAAATCTCATGCAAATAATGCCAAAGAAGCTCTAAAGAAGCCATCCTTCAATCTCTCTAAAAGTGAATTTCCCAAACTCGCCGTGGAAACATCTACCACTGAAACCACCTCGACTACTGATCCAGGCTGGAAACGTCTCAAATCCACCGTTCTGGAAGCAGTTCAAACAAACGCACCGATGGCATATCACCAGGATAATTCCAAGTTCCAAATAACACAAATTCTCAGCATTCATCCCAAGAAGCTACTTCACCTTCGTCTGAAGGAAAGGAAGTAAATTTCGACATGAAACAGTGGATTGAACGTGCCAAAACGGCAATCCAAAAATATAAATCTGCTAAATCCTTTTTCCAAAAAATAGAAATTGGAGTAGAAGTTATGGAATTGATACTGTACATTGAAAATGAATTCTAATCAAAATCCTTATTTCATGCGTAAGCATGGAGCATTCAACTGCTACATCAAAGTTGCTTATTTCAACGCAAACGGACTTAAAAGGCAGAAAAAGGAAATTATTAATTTTATTCAAAAATATAATATTGATATTCTCTTAATTAACGAGGCACATCTCCGTGCCAGCGATCGTATGTCTATTCATGGATATAACATTCTACGAAATGACCGCGCCCATAATTGAGGTGGTGGAACAGCTATCCTCATCAAAAAACATCTTAAATTCGTCAAATTCTCTCTGCCAACTCCTCTCTCCATTGACGATACTGCAGCGCTTATTACCAGCAAAAATAAAGAAACTTACCTTTTTATTTCTGTGTATAATCCTCTGAATAATATTTTCAGTAACTCCGATCTGGAAAAACTCACAGATGCCGATTATCCAACCATTATTGCGGGTGATCTAAATTCTAGACATCACATCTGGAATTCTAATTTTATTAATATCAATGGCAGAACTCTCTTCAACTATGCTCTAAATCACAGCCTTCAAATTTCTGGACCTTCTACACCTACGCATATCCATTATACTGGATCCTCTGACGTACTCGACGTTCTTATTACCAACATCTCGCACAAAACTCGCATCTTGAAGTCATAGAAGAACTTAGCTCCGATCACTTTCCTGTGGTTTTCATACTTTACGGCTTTCAACCTTCTCTCCCATCGCAAAAGAAAATCATAAACTCAGCAAAATTCAACTATCTACTTTCCAATATTAATTTTGCTCCTTCCCTTCGAAATATTGTTGACATCGAACTTCAAGTGACGCTGCTAAATGACGTAATTAAAAATTCCATCGCCGCTTCCTCTAGAGCGTTGCCAATTGACCAACAAGAATCTCTGCCTAGCTTCATCCTTGAGAAAATTCAGCATAAAAATAGAGTACGTAAAAGTCGGAAAATTACAAGAAATCCGAGTGATAAACGCTATCTTAACTTTCTTGTTCGTGAAATACAAACTTTAATTCAAGAATACCGATCCAAGAAATGGGAGTATTTAATTGACCAGATAGAAATTCAGAAAGACACCGTATGGAAAATAGCCTGCTCTCTTCGTTCCACCGGCCCTCACCACCTCACGCCGCTACAGCATCAAAACAGCACCGCTCAAACAGAAGCAGAAATTGCCGAAGTCTTCGCCAACTCCTTTCAAGAAAATTTCACTAACAACTACTCCTACGATCTTTCTCATGAAAATGAAGTCAATCAGAAAATCGAATACTTCTTCGCTCAAAAGCATGCTTTTGAAATATCTCCCACCTCCCCTGCTGAAGTTTAAAAAATTTATAAGGTATATCTCCCACATTCTTAGCGTGCCTTCGTGGTGTAATGGTCAGCACACTGAGCCGGTATTTCAGAGGTCCGTGGTTCGATTCCCGGCGAAGGAATTACATATTTTTCACTTCTCCTGCTTGTAATTAACCTAATGTCTCTACAAATTATTCAAAAGTTAAATCCCTGCAAAGCCGCCGAATGATACTATTGCAAATTAAGCGCTCAAAGAAGCTTCGCGCAAGTGTTTCATTCTGCTTGCAAATATTTTCAATGCTTGTTTTAGAATCGCATACTTTCCTCAGCAGTGGAAACATGCTATAATTATCACCATCTTAAAACCTGGTAAAACTCCACTCCATGCTAGCAGCTACTGCCCAATAAGTTTACTTCCCTGCCTGGGTAAAATTTTCGAACGTCTCATAGAAATTCGCCTTTCTGCTTTCTTACATGAACATGCATCCATCAAACCTGATCAATTCGGCTTCCGTCACGATCATTCCACCACCATGCAAATCCTTAATCTTGTTGAAAACATCGCTGAAGCCTTTAGCAACAAATCCTGTGTCGCCTCTTTCTTTTTGGACGTTGAAAAAGCTTTTGATCGCATATGGCATAATGGTCTTCTCTTCAAATTCATTCATCTTTAAATTCCTACGTATTCAATCTACTTATTAAAATCCTATCTCAAAAATTGAACTTTCCAGGTTAGAATTGACGAAACTCTCTTTAAAAGAAACAAAATTTGCAGTTTCGTTCCACAGGGGTTGGTTCTTGCTCCTTTATTATTTAATGTATATTTTAATGATATGCCTACGCCCCTGTTATGACAAATTGCAAAATATGCTGATGATACGGTCATCTACACCAAATCTAGAAATCCAAATTATGCTCTTCAAAACTTTCAATTCGGCCTAAATGTTATCTATTATTGGTTCCGTCTCTGGAAATTAAATTTGAATATCAATAAATGTGTCACTGTTCTCTTCCGTCACTACAAGAAAAATATCAATATCCACCAATCTTTAAAATTAGCTAATGAAGTACTTCCTATGAAGCATTCAATTAAATATCTGGGAGTTATCCTAGATGATCAACTAAATTTCAATGAACATATTACTTATGCTTTAACCAAAGCTAATCAAGCTTACATGGCTATATATAGTCTTATTGGTAGAAAATCTAGATTAAATCTTAAACTAAAACACATGTTGTATCTATCTTTAATACGCTCAATCTTATTTTATGCGTCTTCTATCTGGGCCAGTACTCCGAAAACGAATCGTCACAAAATTATCGCTTTTCAAAATCGTTTTCTTCGCAATATTATCAACGCTCCATGGTTCGTACGAAATCAACAAATCCATAAAGATTTAGATATTCTCCATGCACAAGATTTCCTACTTGCCTCTTCGCATAATTTCTTTAATTCTGTATTAAATTCTAGCTTTCATCATATTCAAAATATTGCTAATTATGATCCAATATTCTTCAACCTTATAAACGGCCAAGAACTATCCATCACAATCCCAGATATTAAAATTTTAAAGTTACAAGACTCTGTAGGACTTGCTACTTATCTATTTTCTGAACTTTCCGAGTAACTGCCAGTTTGAGAACTGTATTGCGTATCGTTTGTACGCTCAACTGTTAGGACTATGGGTTCTGAACTCAAATTCCAAATTTTCCTATCTCAAGCGGAAATCTGAATGATATTCATTAATTTAAAGTTTTACATTTTTACAAATTTTTGGAGCCATTTTCAAGCACATTTTTCATGTGTTTTACAATTTTCCAAGTTTCTGCATGTTCTACAACATCACATCTCGCATCTCAAGATTCGTCCACAAAATTTTCAAATTTATTTACCGATACTTGCATTATTTTATGTACCTTTATTAATCATTTTCTCCAATTATTTTTAGCATTCACTTCAGCACTTTCTATAGATATGCCAATGAACTCTGCAAGATTTCCTCGACTTTTGTCACTTATTTCAGCCGTCTTAGTTTCCATATCCTCAAGTAAATGGCGCCAGGAACTTCCAGTCATCACTCCTCACCACCTCGACGGTTTCACTGAACTGTTTTCATCTAAAATTCTCTTTAATTTGTGGTTTCTTCACATAAAAATTCTTATTTTTATGTGGCGTATTTACGCTTATTTTAAAATCTCACCACCACTGGCCTTAGAGCCACTTAAAAGAAAGGTAAAAGCTGCATTCAGCTGAACGCCTTATGACCCACCATAGATTTAAGATTTAAGAATTAGATGCTCTTCGGTCGTAACCTTCGTCTGCCTTGTGATCTTCTGTTTGGTCGCCTCCGGATGCATTTTCATCTCCTGAGGAATACATTCAAGATCTCCAGGCCCGGTTTAAATGATGCACGACTTTGCACGAGAGCGAGTCAACTTGGCGACGGAGAAGATAAAGACCTGATACGACACCAGAGCTATTGGCCATGGTTTCAACGAAGGAGACAAGGTGTGGTTCTGGAATTCGACTTGACGCAAAGGAGTCTGATCAAAACTGCAGTAACCTTGAGATGGTCCGTACACAGTCCTAAACAGGCTGAACGACGTCGTGGTTCGCATCTGTAAGTCATCGAACTCTAAACCTTAAGTCGTCCATTACGACAGGTTAGCTCCTTACTATGGCCACAGTACGTAGTGTATATAATTGTAAAAAGGAATGTAAATAATATAAGACCATGATCCTTTCTGTTTTTAAAATTGATAGTATTTGATTTGTATTTAGTATCTGATAGTATTTGATTTGTATTTAATATTTGATAGTATTTGATTTGTATTTGGTGTTTGATAGCATTTAATTTGCTGAAAGTTACTTATTGTAATTATTGTTTGTTTTGTTATTGTAATGTAATGTTTATTATTCTATTGATGACTTAGTTGTACGTTTGGCTTCCTGTGCAGGGATTGTACTGCCCGGAACGTGCAGGGTAAGAGGGCAGTGTTACGGATTTTGTATTTATTTAGCTATTCATTTAGAATTGTGATTAAAATTGTTTTATTTTCCCGTGCAGCGCAGACGACTTTTGAAGAGAAAGCTACGTCGGAAAAGTAAAAACAAAAGAGCACGTGCATTTAATATTTAATAAATAAATATATTGAAATTTGTGTTGCCATCGAGAAAATAGGTTTTACCAGAATGTTCTAGTAAATATTTTAAAAGCTTATAAAACCCGAATTAAAACACGTCATCTCAGTTGCTGTTGTTCTAAACGAACTGTATATGTACTTAATGCTGTTATTGATTGTAGCGAATTCGCTGTGAGATACAGGTAGAGTTAGTTTCTCTGTTTTGAATTGAGTTCTGTTTAGCGTTTCAGATATTGTGATATTGTATGAATATCTCTGAGGAAATATTTTAGTATTTTGTTTTATTTCTTGTGAAAAGAATAAATTTTATTAACTTTTTAACGACGTATGCATTGAATCCATTACGAACCTGTACGCCCGCAACAATATTTTAAAATAAATTTGCAATAAGAATGGATTAAAAATAAAATGTGGAGTGTTCCTTAGAACAGAAAAAAAACCTTTTCAGGTTTATGGACTTTCTGACTCTATAAAACTAGCAGGAAAACGCCTACGCAAATCTGATTTTCAGTTAATTTTATTTTGGACATTAACATGTATATTTTTCATATATTAAAATTGGACTAATAATGAATTATTGTTATTACTGAAATATTAAAAAATATATTTTAATATTCAATGTTGTTTCCGAAATTCACTAAAAAAGTAATATGAAGCATTCCAAAGTAAACGCTCTGTCCCACTTTTCGATAAGCCTGGACGTCCTCTACATTTACTTTACTGCTTGCCTTTGCTTTCATGCATACTGCTCCTTATGGATTCATTTTTAATATTTTAAACATTTCGACTGAAAGGTACCTTATCTCTTATAGAAATCCCAGAGGCATAATGACTTTTAATTCTTTTTAAGATTAGGTTTCATCGAAAAATATTACACTTGCAAGTAGTAGCTTTGGGAAGTATATTTTTGTCTCAGCTGGAAGAAATTTCTTTGAAATGAATTTTTTTGAGTAATTGGAAATATAGCGTAAACATGTTTACGTAAATGAATATTTCCTTCTTTAGGAAATAAATAATATTTTTTTCAGTTCAAATAACACCTGGTTAAATAATTATGCTTTTAAATACTATTGAAAAGAATCTGTTTCGCTTATACGAACGTGGGCGAAAAGGAAAGAAATATGTATCTAGTCGATAAAGATAATTGCGTATCCTCGAAAACAGTGAGGTGGAAAAAGGAAAGAAATTACTTAAAAAAATATTATAACGGCTCCTTTTCCGATCTGAGGAATGGAGAAAAAAGTGAAATTATATTCGCGAGAAAATCAGAATAGTTGGAAATTTAGCTTAAATTATTTGCTAAAGTTTTTCTTACAATGAGGTTTCTTTTTAATTTTACCCCTTTTTTTTGGTGCATCAGAAGTATTTAATTACATACCACATTTCATTTCTCTATTTTCGCGATCCAGAACAACAACATTTGCTTGATTCGAGGAAAACAGAAGGGCTGGGTGATTTTCTTTAAGGTTTAGCAACAGATAAAATCGAATATTAAAACAATTTATAGCTATTGCCATAAGCAAACTGATTAGCCTCACCCAAAATATGCTCTAAAACCCTTTCTTTCATTCAAAATACATTTCGCAGACTTTCACGAGTGGTGACCAAGAACTGTGGCTACTTACTTTTCAAGTTTTACTTTAAACTAGAAACAGTTAGA
Organism: Stegodyphus mimosarum; assembly: GCA_000611955.2. Taxonomy (NCBI): domain Eukaryota; kingdom Metazoa; phylum Arthropoda; class Arachnida; order Araneae; family Eresidae; genus Stegodyphus; species Stegodyphus mimosarum. The sequence goes on along the minus strand of KK114981.1, from coordinate 451,789 downwards.
TGATTCAGCCATTTCTATCAAATAATAATTGAAGTACTTAAAATGAAATAAATAAAATTTCAATGAAATGAAGTCCCCACAAAATGGAAACTTACCTATATCATCAACACCTTTTCGGAGATTATTACTATTTGTTGTTGATAGGCATATCATTGATATTTTTAACTGAAGCTAAAAGGATTATTTACTTAAAAATATATTTAAATGCTATTTATTATTCATTTATTAAACATCTAATGCATTTAAAGATTCTTCAGAACTCCTTCAAAAATCCAGAGAGAATACTCCAAGATGGTTAAATTTTATGCGGTTTTTGCAATGGTTTGAGTCAATGGTCTCAAACTCAAATTGCACGCCGGTCAAATGCTCTGCATGAAAACAGCTGACAAACCAGAATTTTTAGCCCAAAGGAGCGTTAGATCAGAAGGGCTGTTAATTTCGTTTTGGCATTTTGCGTCGATTCGCTGTAAATATCTGTATGACTTTTCAAACTGTTGCCACAGAATATTATCGCCCTCTATTATATTTAAGGAAATTAAATAATGAAGAATCTACATAAATGTATGCGTGTTTCTCGCATTGTGATAAAAGAACGGTGCCTAAAGCCATCGAATTTTGAATGACGTAATCCTACTGCGAATATGGGCATCTGGTAGCCCAAATGCGGAATTTGGAATTTGTTTTATTATGTATTTCATATTTTGTAAAACTTTAACGAATTTTTGGTTAAGAAACCCAACGATTTCAAAGCAAGCAATGGCAACACTGTAAGGAAAAAAAATATTTCCAGCTCAGGAGACTGTGTATCAGAAATTCTAAAGATATGCTTATTTAAAAATTATTTCGCGATACTGCTGTTGAATTAAATTTTATGGTTTATGTGCGAAGAACATGATATTTAGTAAGTAAAGGTAACACAGAAAACGTTAAAAAAACGCCCCTTTGGGCGAATGTAAAATGAGAAAGTTTTCAGATTTTTTTCTTCTGTTTTCTTTTCTTTCTTGTTTCTCCTTTTTTTTACAAAATGAAAATTTATCGACAAAATAAAAAACAATTTACCTAAATTTCCCTTTCTAAATATTTATTAAACTTACTTGTGTTGTGTTTGAGAGAGAGATGAAAAAGATATACATATATGTAATAGAAACAAACTTAGAAGTAATGAACAGCAGGACTTTAGATGGCGTACAAATGTTGATCCATAATGAATAGGAGACTGGCAGCCGAGGCATATTAAATCTTCATTTAATTTTCAGTAAACATATTGCGGGCACAAACAACTTGGCACATTATTTTTACTTGTGTTTGAGAGAGAGATGAAAAAGATATACATATATGTAATAGAAACAAACTTAGAAGTAATGAACAGCAGGACTTTAGATGGCGTACAAATGTTGATCCATAATGAATAGGAGACTGGCAGCCGAGGCATATTAAATCTTCATTTAATTTTCAGTAAACATATTGCGGGCACAAACAACTTGGCACATTATTTTTACTTAGAAAGCAGCAGACAGCAGTCTAGCTAGACTGAAGAGCAGCGAGCGACTGCGTTATGTTCAAGGTGAAATCTTAATCCAGACTGAGTTACTTTTGGTTCTCAATGCATTTTGATTGGATAATTAATATTGCTGTAAAATTGTTATTGGTTGTTTGAGTTTTAGTTCCATTTTACATCATCAGACTTATGTAAGAGTCATATAATATGGATTAGTTTGGAAATGACGCAGTGCAAATGCAGATTACTATTTTTAGAATAGGTAAAAGAAATTAATTTATGCTGCTAATTTAAATTCTATCTGTTACATATTCATTAATTTTCTTACACACACACACATATATATATATTCTGAAATCTGAAGGTGAGTCTTTGCAAGAAATTTCTGTTGGTTATACTTCGTAATTCAAACACATTGAGAGGTAAATATTAAATTTTCAGGCTGACATATATTTCAAATAATTTTCATATGGTAATTAATCATTAAATAACTTACTTTATATTAAAACATTAAATTAAATAAATTATGCAAGCACTTTTAGTTTTCAGAGGAAACTTTCCGAGTGGCACAAAACTTAGGAATAAATAATGACAACCTTGTTTCTTTCTCTTATTCATTAACTTTTTCTTCGGCGCATAAATAAACAAACATATAATGTATGTAATGATGTAATTTTATGTAATGATAAATTTCTTAATTTCTCACACGAAATTAAGAAATGACACTTGAAGGCATTTCGATTATGATAAAGTTTCTAGCTTTGGAGAAAAATTCTAGAAATTACGATCTTCACGGATTGTATTCCCTCAACGGTCAATCGAGTTCTTTTCTTATTAGTTTTCAACCGTGATAAAAAGTTGTTCATATATAAATTTATTTCCAAATAAAGCGATTATTCTGACTGCAAAAATTCGCAACTGAGCGCATTTATCTTTTGACAATTACGAATAAAAGTTAATCCAATCTGTATCTCAAATCTTTGAGTAAAATTTATAACTCACGTACGCTATTTATGCTCGTTTTTAATACCAAGCAAAATAATGGGAACTCGGAATTCAAGTACTTAAAAATCTTGAAATCTTTGCAACCGTATTTGAAGCAAAGATATACCTGAAATTTATTCGCAGGCCTCACAAAACTGCTTCAAGAGAGCATGCGGCCCGCAGGCTGCGAATTTGATACTACTGTCTTAGGTACATTGCTCAAATAAAAAAAAAGGGCACTCCCTGTATTTCCCGCTCTACTGGGCTGATCGATGAAATTCAAATTGCATTTTTCATGTCTCGAAAGCTCGACTTAGGATATGTATTAGATTTATATATCATATTGCTATAATATAGGTAATTGACATAAAATCGGACTTTTCTGCAATGGCATGCCAATTCTTTCCCATATTTCGATTCGACGACTCAAATTATGCCAAACTGCCAAGTATTGTACGAGTAAAATCGCACGAGTAGTTTTTAAAAAATTAGCTCTAAAAATTTTAGCTCCTCACTTGAATTTGATATATATTTATCAATATCTCTTTTTTACTAAACTTAGTTCATGCCGTCTCCCAGAATTCGAAATTTAGGTTCATTTCAAATAAAATTCACCCATTTTTTATGAGCTATTTTTAAAATTTGTATTTTTAAATATATTTTATAAATTTTTCGAAAAACATTGTTTTATAACCTATAAACGTTTTAACATGATCTTGAAGTAGACGTATTTCTAAACATACCTGCAAAAAAGGAAGAGATTTTTTATTCAAAATTTTCCAAGATATACGTGAATTTACATTTTGGCGCGTTTTGAAATTTGTGTAAATGTGGTTTACGCGCTTTATTAAAATTATTTGAAAGAATGAACGATGGACCCCTTTTTCCCTCATGCATCAATGAGAAAAAAGGAAAGTAAATAGGTTACTATAAATTAAGAATTCCTCCAAGTGAATTATTCTTCGCGCAACCTGAAAAATGCACCAAGATAAATTTTTAAATTTCTCACCAAAAATTACAAAATTTAATATGTAGGCATAATTTGAGACGTAGAATCGAAGTATGGAAAACATTTGATATGTCATTTCAGAAAATGTCCCATTTTGTGTCAAAATACCTATATTAGAACAATGCTATATATAAATCTAATATATATCCTATGTCGCGTTTTCGAGACATTAAAAACTCAATTTGAATTTCGTCAATGGGCCCAATAGAACGGAAGATATAGAACTGTCCCACCCTTTTTTTGCAGTGTAATACGCAATAGCCTCTGAACACCTATATAGGCCTCAGCAGATGGCAGTATTAAGTTCTTGAATTCGTGCTGCTTTCCTATACAAATTCCGGTCAAACCAGCAGGTAATTTACAAAGTTACCGCTTCTGTCTGATCATCCTCATGCCAAAAAGCATATTCCCTCCCTCCCGGGGAAAAAAATAGCAGTAATAGGTTCATAGTTAGTTAAAAAATAATTTAAAACCAAAACCCTTACAGGAATTTTGTAATATAATTTATCACGTGTCAATACTTGTAAAGTCAAGAAAGAACATTTACTTTGTACAAAAACACTTAAAGTATCATTTTCTTTTCATAATTAGTAATCGCTCTTGATAAAATCGAGAGAAAATGAGTTTTTATTATTTTTGATCAAAGAACCAAGCCTCAGCGCTAAACACACAGTTAACATCTAGCCATCGCTAACTGTTATCCTCATTTACAGGAATATTTTAAAGATATTTTCAATTATAAAATATTAATTTAATAATAGAAATGAATATTAAAATTCCTTAAAGACTTTTTAAATTGACGCGACTGTAATTTAGATGCAAATGCATTTTTTACTGGGGATTATTCTTCTTATAAATCTGTAGTATTCATATTTACCGCTACAATTTTCACTTAACGATTCATATGCGTAAAATTTTACAGATTTGGTATCCATTTTGACTTTTCTAGCATGCATCAGCAGCGAGTTTCAAAGTCAGATATAAAATGGTCCATCCTATAAGAACTGTCCAAAGTGTAAATGAAAAATTTGCATTTATAAGAGTTCAAAAGAAATTTGCCATTTGAGTGGTTGTTTCATTTGCAATTATTACATCATCTGGATCAAACTTATTAAATTTTAAAAATTTAGACTATGGCGTCACTCACAGATGAATTCTGCTCAGTTATACGTTCATAATGATATATATACATATTCCTTTATTATTTTACTTGCTATAGTTAACTAGTCGAATTTACAAGAAAGAAACCTAATTAATTGTCAATCGCAACTTGAAATGAAATCAATTCTATGTTTTCTTAATTTTCCAGTAGTCGAAAAGCATGACAGTTAATTAAGATGCAGGGATTTGTATTTATTTTCACTAACCAGTTAAATTTATGCTTTCTATCCTATAACCGTTCATTCCCCTAATTGTCAATGCCAGAATATTTAAATTTTGGTAGCGCGAGTGAAGGAATGAAAATTCTATCTTTAGTAGAAAAGGTTTAAATACTGGGTCATTAGAAGGGAAAGTGCCGCCCAACCGGTATAGTGGTTAGTGTCGCTGACTCCCGTGACGAAGGGTCCGGGTTCGTATTCCGGAGGAGACATAGATGTTTGTAAATGTATAGTGCCGGTGCATGAGGCACTCTAAATATGCGGCGAGTCGAAAGTTTCTCGTGTAGCTTGGTGGAAGAGGAGAGAGGTGGGAGACCCTCGGATCCGTCTCCTCGGGAAGCTCTCCATCAAAATTGGGGGCGGAATTGAGCCAAATCGCACTGTCACTTGTTAGTTGCTCAAGGCTGTTGCCAACGACAGGCGTAAATTTTCGCTCCTTGTCACCAGGAATTTCGTGGGCTTGGGCTGACTCCGTCAGACAAGTGAGCATAAGCAACAATAACAGAAGGGAAAGTTAGAAAGAGTGGGCAAGCATTGTAGTTTTGTAGCGTGAGCTTCTTTTTCAGCATTTACTGCTGGTTAAAAGTGGAGTAACTGTTAATACTTTGTTCTCACGGGATTTTGATGCGGTTTTAGGTAACAGGATTACCTGAGCCCTGGGAAAAATTCTCCTGTTGTGTTAATATCCTTGAATTTTAAGTTTAATTCTTGTTAGTTGAGTTACCGCCCGAGAGAGGCGTAGTCTATTAGCGTTAAATCTACGCATTGTAAATTTTTAAAGAGTTTAATAAAGGGTTCTTTGAATCCTTCTCCTGTCTAGTTCCTGCATCTACTTCAGCTCTCAAACTGAAAGCTTAATAAGTAGATATTACAAAGATGAAGGGCTTGAATGTATTTCTAAAAGAAAATACGCCAGACTATCTTCATCAATTCGAAGATAAAGACTGAGATGTTACAAAAATTGAGACAAGTTACAGCTGTTAAAAGTTTTTGACCAACTGAAATTTTGGTTCACATATACCTTTTTTCAAAGTCTCAAAATGCACACCTATCACGGCATTGTAGCTTTTTTTGCCCTTTCATAAAAATCTACTATGATTAAGAAAATGGAAAATCAATAGTCTACGAACTGAGTTCGTAATAAATGCTGTATATATGAATTTATGCAGAGTGAGTTTTTGTGCGTAATAAATCACATGGAATTTACAATAACTTTCAATGAGGTATGAATAAGCTAACGGATATCATCAGAAAAAGATCAAAGAAAACAATGGCTTTGAGATAGGAAAAGGACACCCTTCCACGAATAGAAAAATTCGTATTCATGTTGATGGCAGCTATGTAAATTCAGAGAAATTAATATAGAATACAGTAGAAGATTAATAAAAGTTTCTGATGCAATTTGGAATTTTGAATAAAAACCCAAAAATACTGAAACTCCACTCCTAGTGCAAACTTAGTATGTTAACAATTTGATTTTAGGTTTTCAGCCACTGCTCTTTCAAGGCAAAACTAAAATTTATATGTGACATTTTTAGAAATACGCATAAGTGAATGCATTAAAATGGAAAATTAAAATAGAATGAAAGGAAAAAAAACTTAAGTAAACATTTCAACGAACTTAATTATATGTATGCAAAGATTTAAAAGATATTTTCTTTAAAATGTAAAGAAGTGAATTTTAATAGCTTCAGTAAATTAAGAAATTGTTTCGTCTCAAACGACAAAGAAAGGATTCCATGTTATGCTAGAATTATTCTGGAGGAATTTTGACTCACGCCTCTTGTATCATCATTCACAATTCTGTGCTGATCACTGGTGATAGATAACTATCTTACACAAAAGTTGTTTAATTGTCTTCCAACAATTTTCGGTGGAGCTAATATGTGGCTAATAAAGGGGACAATTTAAGTTCTCCAAGGCAGGAAGAACATTTACCCAACTATGTCTGAATTGTTTTGGACATAATTGGGAGATTATTGTTCTTTTGAAACAAGTTTCCACTTCCTGCGCCATCGCACGGTCTCTAGTGACCTTAATTAGTAGTTCTAGCGATGATAATCTGTAAAACGTCAGATGTCTATTGTATGCTGCCCTATTCGCCTTCATCCTAATGTTTCAATTACAAGAAAGTTGTAAAAACGTTTAATAAATGGCAACTTGATATTCAAACAAGTTGTTGCAGATGAACCCGCTTTTTCTATGTAAAATATATAAATATTTTCCTACATCTCAGATAAAAATAAATAGTTTAACCGCCCTTTTTACAGTAATTTACCATTCAGGCAGATTTACCAAAAGTTCTTTTGTTTTGATATATGAGGTATTTCTCCCGCCTTCTCCGCATGCCTTCGTGGTGTAGTGGTCAGCACGCTCGACGCGTATTTGAGAGTTCCGTGGTTCGAGTCCTGGAAAAGGCATTGATCATTTCTCCCAACTTAAACTTTCGAAATAACCTAATGTCTCTACAAGTTGACACATTTTAAATATCTATAATCTGTGTCAGAAAACTATGAATACTAACTGAATGGAATCTTTAGAGTGTTAGCATTTTTGTCATGAGTATTATTTATTAGTTTATTCCATGAAAGTAAAAGGTGCGAGGCTAATAGCTCGCATTTATATCTTAGAAATATATGAAAGCGGTAAAGCGGCTTAATTATTTTGTAGGTAAATATGGCAACAGGATATAAAAAGCACTAATATTTAAATTCTTAAGTTTTTTGATTCCTTTGCACAGAAATAGTTTTAATATGGCTACATAATCATTAATATTATTATTGAAATTTAGCTTAATCTGAACTTTTATGTTTATTTAAAAAATTTTCTGCTTATGTAATAAGAAGTAACATATACATGAATCCAAATGTTCAGATGATGCTAGAGGAATTGTTTTTGCATGTTAGGCGTAACTGCAAAATGCGTCCGCCATACAATGGCGTTCAGTGCTCCAAATTCAAGGGCACCTGGGATTCTTTCGTACGACGTCGGGAGCAAAGTGATCGTGGGTAAACGAACTGAAAAAAATATAAAACCCCTACATCATGAAGGGAATCATCGAGGTGTCTTTTTATATGACGCTACCTAGTGACAGATCTCAACAGAAATTTTTAGATAATATTAGCTGTCACTTTATAATCTAACTGCCTGCACCCATGTCTTTGAAAGGGAAGTGAGAAGTTGGTTTTTCCGAGATATTTTACCGCTTCTTTACTGATGGACTGTTCTGCAAGGTTGGAATAAAATGCAGTTGGTGGAGGCATTCAGAACGAGAATTTTAAAAAGAAAGAAAATTATGCAGTTCTGGGGTTTTACTTATTTAATTCTAAAGTTCTAACTTAGATACCCAGGAACAAGCGAATAATCGCTTAAGTGTGTGAACGAAACACGTTAAGACTTAAAGAGTGTTCACAATCCTTTATTTTTCAGAATATTTGCAATTAGTTCCTACTTGGAACTTTAGACAAAGCCTCCATTCGGGCTTGAACTTAAATAATAATGAATTTAAATTAAACTAAACTATCTAAACTAAACTATCTGAAAGGTATAGCCGAAGCTATCAGAAATCTAACTATTTGGCCCCTAAGTATTAATTAAATCGGCGAAGCCAAGCAAGGACCTAAGGTATGGCCGAGCGTAGTAACTAAGAGAGAATTTAGCCAAAGGCAAACGCGCGCTAGACACGTAATCAGACTCTCTCTCTAGAAGTCGGTGAAACATTGACTTAAATAGTACTCTTTCTCATTACTGCGTTCACTCATTGCATTTACTGCGTTTCTGGATTTACATTCTGGCAGGAAATAGTAAGCTGAAATTAGAATAAGATAGGAAAGATACAAAACTTAAAATAGATGTTAATAAACTTAGGATAAACCTTACACAGTAATAATTATAAAGAGAATTACCAAGTAGAACTTTCATTTTCTTTCCGAAATTGGTACGCTTGAGACAGAACTGGTCTTTTTCTAGATTTACAACGGAGCTTCTTTAAGCTACCGTTAAGGAACTAAAGGCTATAAAAAAAAATCTGAGGTTTTCCAAAGAAAACCTCTCAAGTTTTCAGAAATGTTTAGTCTACAGGTTATAATCTTTCCTTTGATTTTGCCAAAGCCTTGCACGACCAAGTGCGCATTGTAACTCCGGTGATTATGAAAAGCCACAAGAATGTAGTTGCCATGCTTGAAATTCAACTATTGTGAGATAATCCTCGATACTGGCTTCTACGATGATTATTCACGAACCTAAAATAGAAAAAATATATAATAGAAGCATACCAAAGGCCCGGTGGCGCAGTGGCTAGAGTGCTGAGCAGCAGCACCACAGGTCAGGAATTCAATCCCAGACTTGTGCAAACTTGACTCAGCTATTCGTCCCTTGAGTGGATCAATAAAATGAGTACCAAGCTTGCTCGGTGACTAAGCACCGGGAATCCTACGGCAAGTTGACCACTTATCCAGGGTATATGCTCATGCACTTCGGGGCCCACGGTCAAGCAAGTAGATATCAGGGCACTGTAGGCCATGGCTCACTAAGTGCAGTTGCGCCACTGAGTTTAGTTCAGTAGTTTGGAATCATACCAAGATTTAAGCTATGGTAACTGCTATTGCAGAAAATAAGGCAAAAATTTACTTTACCACCTATTAGGGATTATCCACAAATATTGCAGTCAGTGGCTGCCTCATACATGACCTTGGTCTTCTTCGGTGAAGGTCATTGGTTCGTTCGTCTGAAGTAGCTTAGTTAAAGTCTCTTCCTCACGAATGAGAGCAGCTAAGGAGTGATTGACGGCGTGTATTCTCCTGTAGATAACAACACTTTTATAAAATTCACCATTGGGTCATATAATAGTGACACAATAACTGTATGTTATATGGTTGGCAGTAGGAGTGCTTGAAGACCTTAGGAGATTCGGTAAACAATTGGTTTGTGCCATTAAAATGCATTCAAAGTCTGCGTAGATGATGTAAGGAACCGGTAACTGAAATTGGGGTTTTTCAAATTTTAGATGTTTATCTTATAACGTATTCTCCCGCCTTCTTGGTGTAGTGGTCAGTACGCCTGGCGCGTATTCGAGAAACCCGTGGTTCTAGTCCTGAGGAAGACACTGCTGATTTTTCGCATCTCCTGCTTCCAAACAACCTAATGTCTCTACAATTTTTAGGAATTTTGATGTTTTGAGGTTTGGATTCTTCTCTTTCTTCGTGAATCGAAGTAAATCACGGTAAAATGTTTCTTATCGACTTTTTGTGAGGCCCGAAAGAAGATGAGCTATGCTTTTAACAACAACGTCTCTTTCACCTTCAGAAATTAGTAAGAGGTTAATATGAGAGTCACCTGAAAAGGAGAAATATCATTAAATAAAGTTATAAAGTATTTCTCCCGCCATCTGGTGTAATGGTCAGCACGCTCGTAGCGTATTCGAGAGGTCCGTAGTTCAAGTCCCGGCGAGAGCATTGCTCATTTTTTATCTCTCCGCTTCGAAATAAATCCTAATGACTCTACAAAGTAATCAAATTTTCAAACTTGAAAAAATTCACACATTTTTAAACAGTGGCTAAAAGAAATACAAAATAATTATAAATTATATTTACCCAAATCAGCTTGTGCTACAGATGGGCGATTCATGAGAGAACGGCATATAAGCATTCCGTACTGCGCCTCGTGCATAGGGAACATCCGTCCTTCTGATTGAACATAATTTCCAATAATATCATTTTCTCTGTGCTTGGGAACGCTTAGAGACGTTTGACGTAATGACATTTAGGAGGATTCTTATGGTTTCGGTTTCGTTAAATGATGCATATGAGAGTTACCGGCACTTGAAAATTATCATTTCCTTGAATAATAATGTCAGACAAAAAAAATTACATGCAGCTATCTGCAGATGGCCTTTCTGTTTCATGGAATAATAAAATTATAAAATCCTCCAAAGATGCTCTTACTATCAGAGTCAGTCTTAAGTATTAGATTATATAAATAGCTGAGTTCATGAATTTAGTGGAAAAACCGACGATCTCAACCCAAAGGTAAAGGCATTATGTGCTCTTAAGTATAGTATTATTGTAATTTTATTACATTCTATTCCTTTCACATCGCAGGGAATATTTCCTTTGCAACTGAATATGTTACTTCCATGTTAAATGTCCAAGTCTTTCACATTTCTAATGCTCTATTACCCTAAATGAAAGAAACAGTTGCATCCAGTGTTACATCTAAATTTAATACACGTGTGACAAGAGATTTCTTTCTCTGATAAACACCATTTTTATATAAAAAACAAAATAATAAAAATGGGCAATTTTTTAAAGTAATTTTATTCAGTTTAAACATTCCTAGCTCCATTTCGCTTTTCCAAATCTATAGTAGTCTAACTTCAAAAATAAATTTTACTTTTCCAGATTGACTACAAATATCGTGAATTTATTGTGTATTATGTTAACTCCTAGCGTTTTTGCTGTTTGAGAAAACTGACTTGTCTCTTGTTTTTGGAAAATGCACCTGCAGAGAATGGATATGTAATGAACATGAAATAATGAATTAAAGTCGCAACACGTTTAATATTAGCGGTTTTAAATTAAGAAAATATTTATTAAAAACCTTTGCACTCAATATTAATACACATTTACGGAGCCAGCCCACTGGAAAAAAGGACACTTTTTCTCTCCAGGCGGGAAAAAGGTACATCTTTTGTATTTAATTCACCACACTGTAGTACAGTGGGAAATGGGTACTTCTCCATTTTCCTGACGCAGGCGATAAAGTCGCCAAAAATTATGCAACCGTCGCCAAACGAAATATCTTCGCTGGTAACTTTTTATCGCCATATTTTCAAAACAAGTCGCGCCCATTTCTTATCAGTCACGTCTTTTTCCTAATACGTCAAAAGTGGATGAAAAACCAATGAAAATTTGGGATTTGCCCAGGGTAAGGGAAGAATCTGTCAGATTCTTTCAAGCGAAGAACGTGTTGCCTAATATTGCTAGTTGTGATAATTATCAAGAAATAAAATTTTATTTCGGTGACGAAAGTCAATGGCGCTGTAGGTGGATTCTTTGCTTAAAAAAGTTACCAAAGAAAAGTAAGAGGACTTGGTATGATCGCCGAAGTGGATGAAAGTATGTTCAAGGGACAAAATCAATGCGGAAAGGATCCTACGCCAACAATGGGTTTTGGGTAGAGTTTGTCGTGAAACAAACGAATGTTTCCTTTTGAAGGTGCCGCCCATCCATGAGCATTATATTAGAAGCAATTAAAGAAAATAACGAAAAAGGAACTATAAAATACTATATTCCCATTCATGGGAATCCCACTGCACTGAAACACTAAAAGAGGAAAGTTTCGAACATTTCAAAGGGAACCATAAATGCAAATTTGTCGATCCGAAAACTGGAACATACACACAAAAAATAGAAAGATTGTGGAGTAGCGCCAAATGGCGAAATAAGAAACACAGAGGAACGGAACATCATCATCTGGAAAGTTTCGTTAAATCTATGTGGAGGAGGAAAACGAGAGACCAAGTTGAAAACGTTTTAAACGATATTAAAATGTTTATACCTCCAAAGTGAAAAATTCTTAGAATTAATATTTGTTAAATTTTTTTATGTGTATAACTGTTTGTTGTCATCAAAGTCTGCTTGGTGAGATTTGCAGCATTATTAAAATTTTATTTTTACTGTCTGTTGTTGCCAAAAAAAGTACTTGGCGAGATGTGCGTCGGCGAAATAGAAAAGTACCAAGAAATGTAACCTTATGATAAAAAAAAGCAGCGTACTTTATTAATAACAACAATATTTTCGGTACTGCTGTCAAAATGTAAACAAACGGTATGAAGGTGTACTCTCGAACGCAAGTAAAGGCGTTCCTAAGTGTAAAGGAAATGATGTCATCGGAAGCCATATGAAGTCATGGATGGCGGATTATTCGCTATGTGGGAAGCGCGGTACGAAATGTTCTTATATTGCCTGTTCGATCTGCAAAATTCTTTCTCCCAGTTTGCTCCTTCGCTCGCTATTTATCTCACAGCTAATTTATATTTTTCTGGCGAATTTGACAAAAGAAATGTAAGTAGAGAAAGAATTAAAATAAAAATAACGAGTTAATTAAAACAAACCTTAACTGCACAGTGTCTTTTCAAGAACTGAACTCAAAATCTGAATATTATTTTGGAAGACAACAACAAAGATAAAACATGAACGAACTATATGCAAGGAAATTTTTCTCTAAATCATTGATTGTACTAATACTCGTGGAAGTACCCAATGCCAGTTAAGTAAGATTGAGAGTAATGTATCTAACAACAGAGAGAACGATACCGCTATAATCCTTTTCTAATAAGGATGCAAAAAATACGATTCATAGTTATACATGTTTCAGTGTCATGTGATATGGAACCCATATACAAAATTTCTATAGAAAAATAAACTAATTCTCCGTCATTATATCAGCAACAATGGCACGCAGTTTTTAATGTTTTTAATGACTTCCGTCTTTCTAATCAAATGGTCATAAAAGCTCAAGCTATCCAATATTTCACCTGTATTCAATTTTAGTCGATTAAATATGGCAAAACATTGATCAGAAATCAATAACGCGAATAACCAAACACACAAACAAACATTCTTTATGTATACAGATTTTGTAAAACTTACAAATTTTTCGTTAACAGACTTAACGATTTGAAAGGCGAACAATAGCGACACGTTTTGAAATGAAGCATTTTTATCTCCAACGCGCAAGACTGTTGCCAGTAGAAAAAATGAGTGCGAAAATTAATGGTTTCAGATTTTTTAACTTATATCTTGACTGATTTTTCGTTGAAAGATGGGAACAGTCAAAATGGCTTCCCACGAAATTTTGGAATCGGGAATAATGTATTTAATGTTTGGGAATGCTATTTTTATTTCATTGTAAAACTTAGAATTTTTCTATTAACAAACTGTACGATTTGAAAACGAGCAGTGGCAACACTTCTCGAAATAAAGCAGATATTTATCTCCCGCGTGCTGCCGCCCAGACGGTATAGTGGTTATAGAAGCCTGACTGCGATACCGAAGGGCTTGGGCTTAAATCCTGGAGAAGGCATGGATGTAATTGTCTGTCCCTTCCTAGGAGACAATGGCAGCTTACCAATTAGGTGCCTCCATAATAAGGAAACCATCACATCTTAGTATAGGTTAATGGACTCCGTTACAAACTGTAACTGTTCACAATCTAGTATTGGAAAAAAGAAGAAAAAAAAAAAACTCCAGCCTGCGAGACTGTTGCCAGTCGGAAAAATGAGGACGAAAATTAGTGTTTTCAGAGTTTTTAATTAATATCTTTGATTTTGGCTATTTTTTCTTTCTTTTTTGGAAAAAGGTGGATGTCGACCTTTTCCAGGATCCAGAAAAGAATTGTAGAAAGTTTGGGGACGATAGCTAAAGTAGTGACTGAGTTAATCGCGAACAAACATGCAAACAGATATTCTTCTTTATGTACATAGATAATCAACTAAAATGGAAAATTAATCCTTAATACAAATTTTAAAATGAAGGTTTCTTTTTCAAACGCCCGTATCTTTTTTTCGAATTGCTGCACAGTTTATTTAAAATATTTCTTTTGTTCCAGTGGCGAGCTTTAGCCACTGGAACAAAAACAATATTTTAAATAGACTGTTTTATATTTTAAACAGACTAAATTTTATATAGACTGTTTTATAATTTAATAGACTAATATTTTAAATAGACTGTATTTAGCCGTTTTACAGGCGTTGGCCACTACTAAGGCCGGAAGCGGTGTACTATTTATTATGGAGCCGCCTAATAGGTTGACCACAATGATGTTCCTATGAAAGGACGGACAATTTACATCCATGCCTTTTCCGTGATTCTAACCAGGGCCCTTTGGTATGGTAGTCATAGTCGCTAACCACTTTCCCATTTGGGCGACTGTACAGTTTATAATTAGGCGAAAAAAGTAATCTCAGTTTGGCATAAATTATGAATAAAACTCTATCATTTTCAGGCAATCCGAAACAATGACCTTATTTTCCGGAGCGGAAGAAATTAGTCTCTTTCCCATTCTCAATTACCATTTAATCTTGGAAGACTAAAAACACGCCTGGTCCACATTATACGTAATTTTAAAAAGTTGAGTCTGCTAAAATGACTCTTCACTGATTTCGTAATGCATATTATGTTAATCTTAGAAAAAGTAATGAGCTATTTTCCAAGTAATACATACGAAAATATTACGTACTGAAGTCAAGTAAAGTGTAGTTCCCTAACTGGAATGCATAGATAATCACCAGAGAAATTAGACTCTCATTTGATTTTGTATTTGTTTTGTACTGTTGAGTAGAACTGTAAAATATATGCTCTGTATGTGTAAGCTTAAATCTAACTAAAATTTAAACACGAGTTATTTTACAAACGAGGTAGAAAACGAAACTTCAATTTAATCAAGATTTACACGTTTGCTCTCAGTTCAATGCATATTAAATATTCAGAACCGAAGAAACGTGCTGGAATTACTTTCTCAAAATTAATGAATTCTTTAATAAAATATTTAAGGAAGTGCACTGAAAGTTTTGCAGATTTCACTGGGGAAATTAGCTAGAGCAAAAATCGATTAGTGTTAAAGAAGATAAGTTTCAAGCATTTGGACAAAGACAAAATGAAATCGTGCCAGCCTTCTTAATATTTGAACGAGGAAAAATCAAATTATAAAGGACCAAACCTACGACCCGGGTTCTGCGAAAGTATCTGATCTACTTTTCTTTTTGTTTTTGTCTTACACGTATGTATATAGTTTACAGTCCTTTTTTAATATTTTATGCATGCGTGTTTTTCATCTTTTTTTCTTTAATCTTAGTTTCAAAAAGTGTTGCATAAAGTTAGAATTTAAAGATACAGAGGCTATTGGAAAATTTTTTAGACGATTTTGGTAAGCGGTAATAAAAACTCGTTTGCTGCAAAAGAAGTAATTGCAATTGTAATATGTTTTTAAAAGTCAAAATTATCGTCTGTGGCTTGAGAGTTTTGTTTTTATTCAAAATGGCGAATTTAACAAAGCAGTGGTTCGAAGGCTACATTTACGCTCTTTCCGAAGAGAAATAGGCATACTCCGTTATCCAAAAATGATGTAAGAGTCATGGTTTTGTGATATCTAAAGCGTCGATAGGTAATATCATGAACAAGAAAGGGAAAAAGACGTCAAATTGGAGCCTCAAGTGGGACAAAAATTCCAAACAAGTATCCAAGGAAAAAACGGACATCTTCGACTATTGCAAAGGTACGTTGTTTAATGTTAAAAGGAAACCCTCCTAGTCAAAGGGCAGTTCCAAAATCGTTAAAATGCTCGCTGTCCACTGTAAATAAAATGATAAACGTTGATTTAAATCTTAAGAAAGCGAAAAAACGCAATGTGTATCGTCTTCTTCGAAAGCATATCGCTCAACGGAGGACACGCTGCAGAATTCTATATGAGAAACACTTATCCAAAGAAAAATGGAAAACAATTCTCACAATAGATGAAGCATGGGCGTATTTAGATGATTGTAGCAAAAAAAGAGCCATTTATTATCATAAAAGAGGAGAAAAAAATTTAAGTACATGGTTCAAAGAATCGAAAGAAAGTTTTCCTAAGGGATTCATGATTGTTGCTGGTTTTTCTTATAATGACAAGTTAAAAATAAAGAGAGTGCAAAAACATGTCAAGATTAACTCCAAATACTATTAGGAACATATTTCATCGCCAATTTTTCTGAATGAAATACCATCGCTTTACCCACAGTGCCATTAATCTGTGAGACTCCATCAGGACAAAGCTGGCAGTCACACATCAAAATCCACTGTAAATTTAATAAAAGAAATGGAACAAAAAACGGGTATCAAGGCCATACCCTTCACTGATATGCCTACTAAATCTCCCGATGTGTCACCTATGGATTTTTGGGCTTTCGGACTTTTAAAAACTGCATTATCCAAACGTTGTCCCAAAACCCTAACAGGACTCTGGAAAGCTGTTCGGGAGGAATGAGATAGAATACCTCTTCTGACGCTTCAAAAGGCATTATTATCCTGGAAATTGGGGTGTTGAAAGATAGTTCAGAATAAGGGATGTCAAATAGAACATTTGAAACACAAGAATTTTATGTAATTTAGTTTTGTGAATACAATATACATCGTCTAAAAAAAGTGCGAACAGCCTCTCTAAAGCCTGATAACACTTGATACAAAAGTAATATTATTTGCTAAAATTTAACAGAGCAATGTACTATGAAAGAAATTTTGAAATTATAACGTCTATCTTAACTTTTAAAGTTCCTTGCTTACTATATTCTACAAATTGTTTACACATTCTTTTAGTACACCACTGAAGCTATTTTTCTTCATGCTAGTAAGTTCAACCAGTGGGAAGTTATCTGCTGCCCAGACAATTACAGCCCAAAAGCAAGGTGGGGAGGCAGAACAATGGGACATTTACTTCTGTGTATTAATAGAATTAAAATAATAGTTTGCAAATGCAGTTCCTATTACATTACGTGCACCTGAAACCGACAGACAACAGAATTTTACAAAGGGCTAGATTTAAATTTTTCAATATCAGATATTTAAATCCCATCTGGTTATTCTTATAATACTCTTTTGTAACTGCCTGCAGTGTTTTTTTTTAGTTTCGAGCTGACTACTTTATACAAGCTCCTGAAGTGGTCGCAACTAAAGCCAGAACAGATAGAAAAAATAAAGTCATTAAAAATTGTTAACAATTTGAAATGAGCATTCGGAACACAAAGAAAAAAACTCACTTAATTCCTGATATTTCTAAGAAAACTGAATATGTATATTATTTTTCGAATTATAATATTATTAACTATAAGATCTTTTCGATTTAGGTTGCTTATAAGGAGCAGTTAATTCATCATAAATTATATAATCATAAAACGAATGAATTGAGAATAAATTAGTCTTTAGTTTATATGAAAAGTGCTCAAGAGATTTGCATTCTTCAACAAAAATTCTATTTCATAATAAAGTTTTGATTATTTCTCGTCGTTTCTTACTGATCTTAAATTTTGAGTGTTGAACAACTTTTTGTATAAGTTAAATTCCTGTTTGGAAGTATAAATAGCACAGAAATCTGACAGCATATCATTGAATTTTGTGCAATATTATCTTTGCAGTGTTGTGGGCGATTTTGCTATTAGTTAACTAATTCTGCGCTTTTTCATTTCCCATTGTCATAGAATTAAAAATCGATCATATATACAGTACATTCAAAGATTGGCCCCTCTTTTGCTATAGAGTCACTAACAGAATATATATTGTAAATTTCTGTAAAATTTACATTTTATCAACGACGCTTGTAACTTATTTTTATAATGCTTATAAAGCATAGATATTTATAACTCATGATATAGAACGTTTGCTTTTCGAACGGTAATGTATGTCGTTTAGAATGCTTAAAACGCATTATCACTTTTCTACAGACTTGTGGTGTATCACTTTTCAAATAACACACGGATGCTTATAAATCTAAAAAATGCCCCGTTGTCGAATGTTTGCTTTTTAGGTGATAAATTGCATCGCTTATAAAGCTTATACATAATGAGATTGTGCCACCAGAGGGTTTGTAAATTCTTTATTGTGATTTTAAAATCTGAAACCTTTCAGATGTTTGGTTTTCATAGCTTTCTTTTTATAAATGTAATTCGAATTTTAATACACCGATCTAATTTTGTCTCATGGTTTCGTATAATAATATAAATCGTTCTCCGATACTTTGAATGAACCTGATTTGCTATATTCAGTTGCACTGAGATTATCCATATACACTTGGCGATTGTATATAATATGAATTACAGTTATAGTTCGAGCAGGTTTTGTTATTTAAATATGATGCTGAGAACTGAAGAGGTAGTTAGTAGCAATGCTATAAGCTAGTAAACTAAAGAAAAATCTGAAAGCTTTCAGATTTCATATTAGGCCCAAAGGGGCGTTTTTGTTTTACATTTTGTGTGTTAACTTTAGTTATTAAATATCATGTTCTTCGCACTTAAACTATAAAAATCTATTCAACAGCAATATCACAAAATAATTTTAAAAGCCTATCTTTAGAATTTTCGATACACAGTCTCGCGCGCTAGAGATAATTTTTTTCCGTACAGTGATGCCATTGCTCGCTTTGAAATAGCTGAGTTTATTAATCAAAAATTCGTTAAAGTTTTACAAAATATGAAATAGATAATAAAACAAATTCCGAATTTCAAATTTGGGCTTCCAAATGGCCATATTCGAGTCGAGAACTACGTTATTTAAAATTGGAGGTCTCTAGATACCGTTGTTTTTCCACACGAGAAACATATATACATTCATGCAGATTCTTCATTATTTAATTTCTTTAAATATAATGCAGGGCTGTAATATATGGTGGTAAGAAACTGAAAAGCAAAACTCTGTTTACAGTGAACCAAAGCAAAATGCCGAAACGAAATTAATAGCGTTTCTGGGGAAATTGCCCCTTTGGGCTGATAAGTATTTTTCATTCATTATTCAAATTATTTTTAAAAATTATTTCTTTGGTCTAAGCTTTTTATCTGAAATTTCTTTGAAATTATATAACTTATGAGACACATTCAATTAAGATATCTTTCCAATCAGCAAAAACATATAAATGAAGTTTAAAAGCAACTGATATATATTACAATTCAAATTTACCTTACAGTTACAATTATGTTTGCAGCTACAATATACAACAGTTTTATGTCCATCTAACGAACACATGCAAGAAGTTTTCTCTTTACTGTTTTTTTTACTCGATTATGTCCTTTTCTTCTTCTTCCTTTTAAATTGCAGCTTGCCGGACTTCATTTTGATTCTCACTAATCTCCTGCGAATGATAGAATTTCTTGATTAAAAGACAAGAAAAAAATTGTTGTTAATCTTCAAAGTCCATATTTAAAAAAAAAGCAACGTCTCCCATTTCTGTAAAATAAATAAAGTAATGTTATTATAGGAAGAAAATCTAGTGAAATGCTAACATTAAAGACGGCGAGAATTAAATATGCTGATACTCTTGAAGCTTGTGTATTTAGCATAAGATAGACAGTATTTTTGAAATGAAGTATTGTTTTAATGCTACGCAGGAATTTTATGTCTATTTCAAAGTGTCAAATCGTTGCTGTATCAGATTATTTTAGTTCGATGTTATTAATGAAAGCTGATTTATAATCTTACTCTTTAATTTAATTTTTTTCGATAGATAAAAGTTTGATATAGATATAGTGTTTGGACGGATAAACTACGTAGTGTCATATGAAAATAAAAATTGCTGCATGAAACTGGAATGTCAGAAACTGTAAGTTTTAAGTTGAAAAGTAAACTGAATGTCTGAATATGAAATCAAAACTAAAGAGTTATAAACAATGTGGATTCACAGTTTTAGTTCAGAAGTGCCCGTATTTGAAATTGAAATTCTCTGGCAGTTGCTTTCATAAATTATCAGATAGCAGATCTAAAAAGCAAATATATTTAACTCTATTCATATAGATTTATGTTCTCAGAATTTTGAAGGTATATCTAACAATTTTCTTTTAAGATTATATCTCATTTTTTTCAAGAATTTCTCCCGACAGGCCATATATCATTTTCATGTTGTTAGGTTAAGTATTAATATCTGACATAGGATATGGCATATGACATGGGATAAAGGCATTTTGTTCTACGTTCCCAGGAATTTTGCACAACTATAGCTAGTTATTTGAACGAATTTTTTATTTTACCAAATTATTTCTGTTTGAAGCGCATTTTGTAAATAGGTAGTGTTGTATAAAAATAACAGACTAAACTATTTATCAATAAAAGCTGCTGGAGAGGGAAAATATGGGAAGGGATCCATTTTAATTGTAGTTTGAAACAGCTGCACAGTCTTGCTACGTTATACAAAACTTTAAAAAACGTCCTTTTGAGCCTAATATAAAATATGAAAGCTTTCAGACTTTTATTTGCTTTTTTTAACTTAGTTTTAATTTAAATTTAAATTTTAATTTTAGGATGATTGTATATTTATTGACTCATTATCCTATTATTTTATCTCTACTATCGCTTCTACTTTCGTCGACTCCCACCAGGATGCAAATTAATTTCCGTGTATAAGAACAGTCCTTGAAGTTGAGAGTGAGATTGTGGAAGCGACTGGCTGAGTGTCTCCGAAACTATTTTCACCCAGCTTCTGTATTTATATAACAAGAGGGCATTCCCGACTCATCATCACCGATTTCGCTCAAATTTATAGGGCATGCAGGGGTTGGCTAGAAATGAAAGTACCCGAAGTGGGAGCTCCAGATGGCCAAGCATTTAGAAAATAAAAATTTTGACGCTGCTCTCGCACCGTATAAGCTATTTATGTTAAGGCGTTTGCCAAGCAGCGGTTGGTGCGGCGGTAAGACCTCGGAGTAGTAATGCGATGATCGTGGGTTCGACTCCCCGTGTGGAGACTTTTTTTTTCTTATTCTCAATTTTTATTTTATTCTTTTTCCAATTAAGCAAAGAGGTGAATATTTTATTTTTATTTATTTATTTATACTCAAAAGGCACAGAAAAGGTACAAATTTCGTACTTTTCAACAAAGGATTGTAATTAAAGAGCATACGAAACGACTTTGTACATGAAAATTCAAAACTTTATTTATGGACATTCGATGATTACATGTGTCGGGATGATATATGTTCTCTTGTACGTACGTTAAGAGACTTAACTTGTACAAGAGAACAAATTTCTTCTGCTGTTTGACTAGTGAGGAGGACAAAAAAATCTGTAATTATACGACGAACTCTTCCAAGATGAAGAAGGATTGCTAACATGTACCATCAAAGTAATTCCCCCTAAATGTACCCCACTGGCGCATTTATCGTCAGCTGAAAAACTTTATTAAAAAAATAGAAAATTGTTCTTATCTCATCGAGCAAGAAAAGAAATAACTTCCCGAGAAGACTGCATAAAAATAGATTCGATTGATCATCATCAGTTATCGGCCTCAATATTCGGTAACATGTTACGTTACGCGTGGTTTTCTTCTAAACTTTGCGACAAGAGAGAATGCTTCATGAATGCCAATCAAGTATGATTTTCTATGGAGACCTTGAAACAACGATATTACTGTAAAAATGAGGCTTTATAACGTGTGCTAGATGCAGAAATAATTATTGTTTCCTCTGTTTCTACGATAAATATCATCCCGACACATGTAACCATCGAATGTCGACAAATAAAGTCTTGAATTTTCCTGTAGAAAGTCTTTTCGTATGCTCTTTAATTACACTCCCTTGTTGAAGTCCGAAATTTTTACCTTTTCTATGCCTTTTGAGTATAAATAAAGAAATGAAATAAAATATGCACCTCTTTTCTTAATTGGGAAAAGAATAATATAAAAATCGAGAAAAAGGGGAAAAAAAGTCTCCACACGGGGAATCGAACGCACAATCATCGCATTACTACTCCGAGCTCTTACGCCGCGCCAACCGCTACTTGGCAAACGCTCTAACGTAAATGGTTTATACGGTGCAAGAGCAACGTCAAAATTTTTATTTTCTAAACGCTTTGCTATCTGGAGCTCCCACTTCGGATACTTTAATTTCTAGCCAAGCCCTTCATGCCTTATAAATTTCAGCGAAATCGGTGATGACGAGTGGGGAATGCCCCCTTGTAAGACGAACTTAACCTTTTACTTAGCCCGTTTGCGCGCTTGATTTGAGGGACCTGAGCTAAAACTTTGCCTTCTTTGTCTTCTGATTTGCGTTCTTAAATTACTTAATTTTTTGAACATGTATTTTCTGTTAATCGTGCAGGAGGCGGTGATTTTTTCTGTAGCTGCACGAGTCGTGTAAGCTATTAAGTTGAAGTTTTCGTGAAAAGGTTTATTTTAAACTTTGTTCTGAGTTCGATTTTACTTCACTGGAAGACAATAAGCTGACAGCTTGTAGTTAGTCCTAGAATAACGCAGAAATCAAGAATACCGACTTCCCGCCAAGATGACATAGCGAGTATTTTCTTACGAGTTCTTTTATATTTTATACATTTTTAGTAGTCTAGTGCGCTTCAGGTCCGATCCAGTATTCTTTGTGAACAATAACTATAAAATTACCGTGACAGTTAGATATCAATTTATACTTCAACTTGAATGAAAAAAGATGGTGTGCAATAAACTACTTTGTTTTAACTTGACAGAAATAAGTAATGAATTAAACCTGCTGCACCTAGAGAAAATAATGATAAAGTAAGTCTGCTTCAACTGGTTTATAAAACTCGTAAATAAAACTTTTTCATGTTAAAAAGGTTATTCCGTCGGCCCGTTACGTTGGAGTGCTGAGCGTGACAGAGTGTCGAAGGGCGACCTGCAATTAAGTCTAACATGGAAAAAAATTCCTATACAACCTGATTTTCATTGAAATGTCTGGATTCTTGCATACATTAATTAAATGTTATTTTTATATTGTAAAACATGTAAAACAAATCTGATGTGTACACCACATAACTTCTTGTACGGAATATTAAATTCTACGCATTTTTTGCTGCATTTGATTTAAACTTATTTCCTTGAATTTCATTAGAGATATATTTCTCTTTCAATGATTCAGTCCGCACTTTGCGACAAGGCAAAAATACATAAAACCTCAAAATATCTTTATTAAAAATTGAAAAATATAAAACAGTTACAACAGTAGTACAGTTAAAACAAGTTAAAGTACAGTTAAAACAATTTAAAGAACAATTTTTACAATTAATATTAGAGTTTCTAAGCGCAAACAAGATATTCGGCCAACGGGCAAGAACTCAAATTTTTCGGTGCACAAAACTTAAAGTTTGCTTTTGGGCTCACTCGGCAGAAAGACACTGAAGGCGTAGAAACTGTACTTTATTTGTGGTCGACGCTATGCTGAGTCAATATATGGAATAATTTAATAACTTAAGTTATAATTCCAGAATAGATGAAGCATAATTTAATTCGCAATGATAAAAGAAGGCGTCACTTTGTTGTCGCGACGCTTAGTTTCTCTAGATTGGCAACAAATCTCCACTATTCAGCTAAGTTTTAAATGTAAACAAATATGGCTACTATGGCCAAAAAATTAGGCTTGGCCTCACTTAACAACTTTTAAATTTTTGATAATTCTACAACTATAACATTCAGGTTAACTAAAGGCATAAAACCCTTAACCGGAAGATAAGAACAACATAATTTAATCATTTTTTACCTTAACCGGAAGATAAGAACAACATAATTTAATCATTTTTTACCTTAACCGGAAGATGAGAACAACATAACTTAATCATTTTTTAAGCAAGAAATGCACAATTTACAGACATACAAGAATAAGTAAACTGAGCTCACTGAGGCGAGTTAGAAAGTGGAATATATATATATATATTTATATACTTTTGGCGATTGCAACCAAAATAGGAGGTGCACATCTGCATGTTATAGCAGTCCTACGTACAAAAGTTCAACGTTCTGAGGCTACTCGCTTTTGAGTTATACGCACGGACACCACGAAAAAATCTGTTGAGAATCCATTTTAAATCAGTTTTATAATTTTCTGGGGGAAGGGTACTTTATTCTGTCTCTACGTACAGATGTCACGCAAAAACATCGTTAAATTGCATTCGATAGCCGTCAAAATGGATATTTTCTTTCAAATATGATACCCGAAATTTTTCGCTATTACAATACTTCCTTTTTACTTCGTACAAAGAAGTAAAAAATATTCTAAGTTTTTACCATTTAATGATTTCAGAGGATTTTCTCATATTGGCATTTCGTCTAATTCCTTGCATTGTATCCCTATATTAAACATGCAATGCAATAATTTTCTGTAATATATAGTTATGCGCGAAGTTAACTTTGAAGTATATTAGTCTATATATTTTTACTTCTTTGTACGAAGTATATTTAGTAATTTTGAAAAAGCAACGTGCTTACGAAATTCCAAGATAATTTAATTTTTCATTAAAAGTTTTATAAAAATATGAATTTCCTATTTGCATACACGATTTCTCTGACATGGCTAATTATAGTTTCAAAAAATTTAGTTGATTGTATGAATACGTTGTAAAATGACCAATTCATAAAATGGCAACTACTGTGTTTCTGGGAATAAAACATACAGCTTTTCAAAGTTAAAATTAAATTTGAAATTCTTAAAAATTTCAACTACTCACTTTTCATTATTTAAATTAAAAGTTAGGTGATTATATATGCAATGCTGTTTAAATATATAACTATGCATATTTGTAAATTATAACTCATAAATATATTTTCATATTTTTTCATTAATATTAGGAAAGCAATGTGCGTTTACAAAATGTCTAACTAAGTTTAAGTTCAAATTTTGATTTCTCAAAATTACAGCATTTCTGCTTGAGGGCCCCTGAAGCCGTTGGTCAAATCTTGAAAACTACCTTTGGGTTTATATTAAAAAATCTGATGTAGACATCATATGACTTTCTTGTAAGGCCTATTAATTTTTACATATTTTTAGCCACATTACATTTAAACCTATTTCTTCGAATTCCATTAGAGATATATTTCTCATTCAGTCAATTCAGTTCTCACTTCGCGGTAAGGCAAAAATATATAAAAACCTCTTCATTAAAAACTGTAAAATACAGAAAAACATAAAACATCTGATACAGTTAAAAAGTGATTTTTTACAATTGAAATTAGAGTTGCTACATAAAAACAAGCCATTCGACTAACAAGCTGGAAGACAGATATTTTGGTGCACAAAATTGAGAGTTCACTTTTGCCAGCACTCGGCAAAAAGACACAGGACTTGGTGCACAGATTGACTTCATTCACTGTTCTACTAAGAGTTTCAATTGTAAGCAACTGGCTGCGGCCTAGTTAGGCTTAGCAAGACTTGAATAACTTGTGGGGTTTTACTTATTTAATTCAGTGTTCAATCCTTGAACCCCACAAACACTAATAAGGAAATAATCGCTTAAGTGCGTGAATACAGACGTAAGACTTACGAAGGGTTAACTACCCTTTATTTCTTACAATAAATATGATACAATCAACTCCTAACTCGGAGTGTACAACAAAGCCTCCATTTGGGTTTTAACTTAAATGAATATGAAATTAAATTTAACTAAGCTTAACTAAAGCTAGAGGATATAGCCGAAGCTATCAAGATTCTAAGTTGTTGGCCCCTAAATCTTAAAGTCGGTGAATCCAAACAAGGCTTAAAGTACGGCCGAGCGTAGCAATAGCTGAGAGTGACATAGCTAAAAGACAAACGCGCGCTAGTCGGAAATTCAGACTCTCTCTAACGAAGTCAGTGAAACATCGACTTAAATACTACTCGTACTCATTTGTATTAACCGTGTTTCTGAAATTACATTCTGGTAGGAAATTGTAAGCTGAAACTAGAAAAGACAAGATAGATGCATAAACTTAAAATAACTGTTATTAAAATTAGATTAAACCTTACAAACTTTTAAATTGTTGATAATTCCACAACTGTCGCATGCAGATTAACTAAACGCATAAAACCTGAGCTGGAACTTAATAACAGCATAATTCAATCACTTTTAAAGCAAAAAATACCAATTTACCAACATATAAGAATACACATAAGAATACAAAACATGAGCTCCCCGAGCCGGTTAACAGAGTGGGTATATATTTATTTGCGGCTGCCGATTGCAACCAAAAAGGGAGGTAGGTGCACAACTACATGTTATAATTATCATAAAATTTCAACTGTCTACGTTAGACTTATCCTCCAAATTTTAAAAAGAGATATGTTTATCATTCAATGAACGCAGTTCTCATTTCGTGACAAAGAAAAAATTCATAAAAATTCATAACATCTTCCTTAAAAACTGTAAAGTACAGAAAAGCCTAAAATACCAAATAAAAACCGTTAAAATATTTTTCAATTAAAATTAGAGTTTAAATTAATTAAAATTAGGCAGAAAGACAGATTTTTCGCTGCACAAAACTTTTGGTCTCACTCGGCAAAAAGATACTGAAGTTGGTGCAGAAACTGATATGATTCACTATGCTGGTGAATTTCAAATGTAAAAAATAGCGTCATCATTAGGCTCTGTGGAACTTAAGCAACTTTTAAATTATTAATAACTCTACAGCTGTTGCATACAAATTAACTGAAGGCCCAAAAACCTTAACCGGAATATAAGAACAATATAATTCACTCACTTTTAAAGCAAAAATTGCACAATTTGCCAACATATACGAGTAAAAAACTTCACTCTGTGAGCCGAGTAATAGAGTTGGTATATATATACATATATGTGTGTGTGTGTACGTTTAAATATATACACTGTTTTTTGCTTATATATGCTCTTTTTTGCCACCGATTGCAACGAAAAACGGAGGTGCCCATCTACATATTATAGCACTTCCATATACAAAATTGCAACGTTCTGAGGTTACTTATTTTAGAGTTATATGAGTACATGCATACGTATATACTTAGAGACGTAACGATTAAAAGATTCTTAATCCTAAAATGTGAAACTAAACTATTTTGTTGTTATAAAGAGTAATTGGCTCTAGAAAATAAATCGGATAATTCTGTTTACAAAATTCCTCTACAATTTTATATCACGAATAAAAAAGCATGTTCATCTAAATAACGAAACCTTTTTTTTCATTTCATTGTGAAAAGTATAGGCTATTAATTTTATACATTTATCTAGGTTGACTCGGAATTATTCGTGATATAAAATTGCACATGAACTTTGTAAAGAGAATTATTGATTATTTTGTCTCCAATAAACTATGTGATAAATTATTTTTATGTTTATCTCATTAACTATTTTGCAAGTTTCTATTTAAAGCTTATTTGGTAAAAGTTTACAATTGGGTGCCCCTTGTTTTTTGGCGATTCTGTTTTGATGCCAAGATCGGCGCCAATACGACACAATTTCAAGATGGCCGCTACACAAAACCAAAACAAGAAGTCAAAGAATTTCACAAACTCCGTGTCCATGTACACATCGACCTATTTTCACTTAAAAAAACATCAGAGAATTGCACAAACTAGTCATTGCACATTTTGACTTTGTCCATGTGCACATCGATTTATTTTCAAATCAAGAAGCTAAAACCAATAAAACTAAATAAATAAATCAAGAAGCTAAAACCATGTTAAAACTCTCATGGTAAACAGAAATGGGGTTTCATCGCCAAAACTGAACAAAATTTTTCGCCAAAAAACAAGGGGCACCCAATTCTACACTAGAGCCGCTTATTTTACAAATATGTTTTAAATATTTTTATTTAAAAATATTTCCAGGTTGCTTGTCTATGTGCTGTTTGTCAGCAGGTTTCCAAAAATTGCCGAAAATCCTTTAAAAAAATTACATATATTTATTTAAAGATAACCCTGCGTATAAGCAGAAACAAACAGCTGAAATTTAGGTTCCAGATTCACAAGTGAATTGCTTACAAAAGTCTTTACAATGGCACTATTCACGTTCTGGTGCTAGTTAGAAAAACGTCAAAGGACATTCCTTACATTTCTTAGAAAACCGGATGTCTTTGAGAAATATTAGGTCTCCAGTTGTACAGTAAAACATCCCATGACCTCTTAAGAAAGCACGATCACTTTACTTCAAGCATTCTTCTTAGAAAGAAAAAGGAAAATAGCTAGCTTTCTGACAGAAATCTCACAAATCTGAATCGCAAGATCCTCCTCCCATGATTCTAGAGATACGTTTGAACGACCGCTAACCTCATAAAATTTACTATTGGAGATAGTTATGGATCTTCTAACCATAGATTCTCTCTTCTTACTTCGAAAGGCGGAGAAAATGTTAATATTTTCTCGGAAAAGTCTATTCACATGTTGGCGGATCTTTTCTTAAATCTTTTTCTTTTTGTAATAAATAGTCATAATATTGATGGGTTTCACGAAGCGTTCTTTCTCTGAAAGAATCATCAATATGTGGACGCAAGTGCACTGGAGAATTAATGGTTTCTGCTCATTTAATTCACGACAGTTCTTTTCCTGCTAGAAGAGTTTTCCTAAATGTTGTTAGCACAGCATATGAGAAATAAATTTAAAAAGGCGGGATTTAAGGATAAGGATTCTTTCGAGATATTTTAAATAGTTTATTATCAAATACATATGCAGATGCTGTTCGCATATTTTTAGACGATTTTCATTGTATTTACAGAAGAAATATTTTACCCATATTTTTGTTCTTTAAATGTCCCATTTCTTACTCCTTATGTTTTACTACTTTTCTACACTATAATTTCCAAGAAAATAAAGCTTTTTTAGTACTGAAAGAGTTTTTTATCCCATTCCTCTCGAACAGCTTTCCAAGGAGGATTCCAAGTCCAAGGAGGACTGTAGGCCGACGTTTGGGCAATTCACTTTTTAAAAGTCCAAAGGCGCAAAAGTCTGTGGATCCATCAGCAGATTTAGTAGGAATATGAGTGAAGTGTTAAGGCCTTGGTACACGCTTCTTGCACCATTTTCTCCCAGGAAATTAATGGAGCAATTTAACTTGCTGCTTGCTTTGTCTTGATGTAATTCTACTGATTGATGAGTAAAGAGAATTTGGTTCATATTTGAAAATAGATATAAAATAACTTCCTGATGATATATGGGTTGACTAGTTTTCTTTCTGAACAGTTTTCTGCACTCTCTTTAATTTTTTTTGCCGTTATATCAAAAAACCAACGACAGTCATAAATCCCTCTAAAAACCAGATTCTTTGAACAATGTTCTCAGATTTCTTTTCTTCTCTTTGATGATAATAAATGGATTTCATTTTATTGCGATCATTTAAATATACCCAAGATTCATCTACTGTGACAACATTTTTGCATTTTTGTACGAGTAATTGTTTCTTATAGAGAATTCTGTAGTGCTTTCTGCTATCGGCCATATGCTGGGGAGAAAGACAATGTGCATTACCTTTTTCGCCCTTTAAGATTTAAGCCTCTAATCCCTTTGTTTACAGTTGACACAGGTTGTCCTTTAACATTAAAGTTCTTATCTTTGCAACATTCGAAACATTTTATTTTTCCTTTGGATATGTAATTTGAAAATTTTTCCTTTGAATATGTAATTTGAACCCAACGTCTGACGTTTTCTTCCTTTCTTATTGATAACAATATCTATCGTTGCTTTAGATATGGAAAAATCATGTCTTTCGCAGCATTTTTTACTAAATAAACAAATGCGAATAATTTTTCTTCGGAAAGAGCACAAACATAGTCTTCTCTCCATTGCTTCTTTAAAAGCGCAATTTGCATGAAAACAAAATTATCAAGTAACAGACGATAACTTACACTTTCAAAAATGTGGTTGCAATTAACTTTTTTTTCTAAATAAGTTTTTATAGAAAAGCAAAATCGTCTAAAACGTGTGCAAACAATCTCTATCCAATGTTTATTTTTCAGTACAAATTCCACACTTTTCTGCACGGAATCACGTATAAAATTTTCAATCCCGTATTATGCATTGCTTATGTTCACTACCTGAGCCTAATGAAGCAATTTTACCTACTAACTGAGTATAGTAAAGAAAAATGTGTTATATATAGAGACAATTACGATTATTTACTACTTAATTGCGCTGCAAAAAGCTTAAAATGTATTGCAAGTCAACATAAATTTTAATAGTTATTTATGTCGTTAATGCATATATTGTATACAAATAATAATAATTATTATTATTATTTATAATTATAATAATGAAATAAAATCTCAAGATTTTGATTTGATTGATAAAGAAATTTAAACTTACTGAATTGTTTTGTTCTCAAATTTTAATAGCGCATGTGAGGTTCTATGTAAATTAACAGTTGTCTTATTATTTTGACTGTACTTCTCCTTTTGTTGGCTCCTACCAGGATATAAATTAATTAATGTACTAAAGCATAAAGTCCTTGAATTCGACATATAGTCTCTGCACTGGCCGACGCTCTATTACTTTATAAGGTATTTCTCCTGCCTTCTTCGCATGCCTTCGTGGTATAGTGGTCAGCACTCTCGATGTGTAACCGAGAGGTCCGTAGTTCGAGTCCCGGTGAAGACACTGCTCATTTCTCATGTCTTCTGTTTCCGAATAAAACCTAATGGCTCTACAAGTGACGCCCGAACTAAAAAAGCGATGGATGATGATTCTCCACCACGGGGATTTCGCGATTGGGTCCGCCAAACCACAGTCGCCCTTTAAAAGGGATAGTATATAAGGTATTCCTCCCACCTTCTTCGCATGCCTTCGTGATGTAGTGGTCAGCACACTCGATGCGTTACCGAGAGGTCCGTGGTTCGATTCCTGGCGAGGGCGTTGCTCATTTTTTATCTCTCCTGCTTATAACCTAATGGCTCTGCAACTTCTCCTTACAGATGAATTACTTAAATCTACTCTAACGCTGCTAGCAGTAATTTCTTCTTGGTAGACTAGGACGCAATTCACCTTGTGTTTAATACTTTAATTGATATTGAACATTTATTCGGATTTTTCTGTAATTATATGATTTTTTTGTTATTAAACCGTCAGGCATTTCTATTTTTAACTGTCAAACTCACGAGTAAAATGAAAAGGTTTTTTTCAAACCTTCTTCTGTGTTAGTATCTCTCTAACTGCAGCTTAAGACGGAAGGATAAGTTATCTTACAATCTCTACGGTTCGCGGCATTGCGGAAGAAGTACCAGAAGAGATCTAAAAGGAAAAACAAAAGAAACTTTTTTTTTTTAGAATTTATGCAATACAGTGATACCTCTGCGCACGTCCGTTTCGAAATATACCCAACTTGGTTATAAGAAAAGATAATTCTTAATTCAGTTTACGTAATTTTTCTACATCGTTTAAGCATTTGTATGTAAGTATTAAATACTTTTGGGATTATTAAAAGCTGTCTTGCCAATTATTTGTGTAATTAATCGATAATAAAAGCATCACAAATATCTTAGAGTCGATTCTTGCTCACGTAATATACCTGACAATCATATTTGTACGATTTGCAGTTTACTTGCTCATACGCATTGTTAAATTGCCTTCTCATTAGCAATCATCAATTTTCTTTCTAGCCGCAAAACCTTTTTTTTTGCGTTTCGATGATTAGACTCGTATATATGAAGCATTCGTTCCTTTTTAGCCCAAATGGGTGTTACCGTGAATAAGCTATTATTCTCGAAACGGGATTTTGCGTCGTCTGCTAGAAAGAGCTATGTCACTTTTTTCAAAATGCTATCAAATGTTATCGCCCTGTATTATTTTTAGATAAATTAAATAAAAGAGAATCTGCATGTATATATATGTACATTCCTTGCGATGTAAAAAAATGATGGTACCTAGAGCCATCAAATTTTAAATAAAGTATCCATCCCCCCGAAAATCTGCACCTGGAAATAAGAATTTTAGCTTTTTAATGATTTTATGTTTCATATTATGTAAAATTTAGAAGGGTTTTTTATTAACGGATTCAACGGATTTGAAAGCGAGCAGTGGCAACACTACGAAATGAATTGCTTTTATCTCCAGTGTGCGAGACTGTATATCGGAGAAAATAAAGATATACTGCTTTTAAACATTTTGTAATTTTGCTGTTGAACTGAATTTTGTGAAGATTAAGTGAGAAGAAAATCAGGTTTAACTAATAAAATTAATAGGCAAAACGTTTTGCAAGCCATCTTTCTATAGAAACTGAACATTGCTATGATGAACTCAGAAAAGACTAAAGAAAAAGTATGTCACCATCCAACGCTGCATCGGGAATTCTAAACATATGTTGCTATGCTGGTTTTAAAAATTTTGTAATTTTCCAGTGGAAATGTACGTGGCGTAAGTGCGAAGAAAATAATGCTTAATAATGCTAGAAAGACAAAAAGAAATGGGTTACCAGGAGTGAGCGTAACAGGAAACTAGTAAACTGTGAGCTCAGAGCGTAAAAAAGTCTTAACAATCTCTTTTGGGGGACGTCAAAATTAACACATTCAGATTCTTGTTTTTTCCCCATTTTCCCCTTTTTTAGCCCAAACAAGCGTTAGCCCAGAAAGATCTATTAGCCCCAAAATGGGATATTGCGTTGAATCACTATAAAAGTCTGAATCACTTTTCAAATTGTTGCCACCAAATATTGTCGCCCTGTTTTGTATTTAAATAAATTAAATAATGAAGAATTTGCATGAATATATGAATGATTTTCGCACTGTGAAAAAACAAAGGTACCTAGAGCCATCAGATTTTGAATAACGTAATCTTCACCCGAATATGGACACCTAGAGACCCGAATTTTCTATTTCGAATTTATTTTATTGTGTATTTCATATTTTGTAAAACTTCAGCGAATTTCTGATTAACAAGCTAAAAGATTTCAAAGCGAGGAATGGCAACACTGTACGACGAGGAAAAATTTTCATATCCAGGGCCCGAGATTAGATAGGCTGTTTTTAAATATTTTAGCGCAAAGGAAATGCTCTCGAAACGTGTAGGCGTATGTAAATAAAATATATCTTCATTTGGGCATAATATAAAATCTGTACGCTTTCAGATTTTTTAATGCTATTTTTTAGCCCAAAGGGGCAATTTGCCCAGAAAAACTGTTAATTTCGCTTTGGCATTTTGCGTTGGTTCACTAGTAACGTCGTTTCTCTTCCCAAATTCTTGCCACCAAATATTAGAGCACTGCATTATATTTAAAGTATGTTTCTCCCACTGTTAAAAACAACTGTACTCAGAGGCATCAAATTTTGAATAATGTAGTCTTCCACTTGAATGAGCGTCTGGAAGCCTGAATTTAGAATTTGATTTATTATCTATTTTATATTTTGTAAAACATTTTTTTATTAACGAATTTTTGATTAACAAACTCAATGATTTCAAAGCGAGCAATGGCAACACTGTACCAAAAAAACATTTTTATCTTCAGCGCGCGAGACTCTGTATCGGAAATTCTAAAGATATGCTCTTTTTAAGTTATTTTGTGGTATTGCTATTGAATTGAATTTTGTGGTTTAAATGCGAAGAACATGACATTTTATTATTATTATATATAAAATTTTTTTGGTAAATTTTTTGTGTGTGCATAATGTAAAATTTTGCACTTGAAAGTACTTATGAAGAGCACAATATATGTCAAAAATATAAAAAGTGTAGTAGAATTATATTTTTAGAATGATCCCGTAATCATTAATGTTTAAAATAGAAATATTTTTATCTTGCTTTCCATGAAAAGTGGACTTTTCTGGAATTTTCCTAAGGTATTACTTTCTATTCCTCTTTTACCACCGAGCTGATAGGAGGTTGGGATAGAAATAACTCTCTTTAGCAGGCCAAAGGCATATTGATCAGTAAGTGAAATATGAAAAATATTCCACATATATTTTGAAAAGTTATCGTATAAGTTAAATGTCAAAAGTCACTGCATATTTATGATGAAAAGTTATCCATCCAATACCTACAGCAGTAATCATTTTTTAAAAATATGTAGCTACAGCTTTCGATGCCATAGCTCCTCGTAGTTCTGACATGGAACTAAATTTTAAATGTTGTTGACTTAAAGAATTGGAATTTCTTGTACAAATATGGAATGTAATACATTTTCATGGTACTATGGCGAACAGATTTCAGTATTTTCCTAATTCTTCTTACTTTTAATTTTCTTTTATAGGAGAAACGTGCATCATTAAATTCTTAATTTAAACTTTCTTAGTATTGCCAGAGATAGGTTACAAGTTTGCATATCTTTTTTACATAATTTTCTATAAAAATTTACTTTCTCTTCTTACGGGTTTTTAGGTAAATATATGCTTCATCAAGGGTCACAGTAATTTCCATTTATCTCCTCCTAAATGGTGCTCTTGCAAAG
This sequence comes from Stegodyphus mimosarum, assembly GCA_000611955.2. Lineage (NCBI taxonomy): Eukaryota > Metazoa > Arthropoda > Arachnida > Araneae > Eresidae > Stegodyphus > Stegodyphus mimosarum. Next base: position 417,079 of record KK114981.1, on the reverse strand, counting down.
CTGTACTCACTTTATTGCATTCAGTCTCATGATCTGTCAAAAATCGGTGATTCTTCTTTTTTAATTTGAGTCTGGAGCCTTCTTTCCATATAAAAGTAATGACTGAAGGTTTTTCTGTTTCCGGTTAATGATATTGTTTTTTGGCAGTACCAAATTTTAATACCATACAGTCTACAGAGCTTTCGAGTTGCAAAATAAGAACAGTTGCCTTTGAAAAGGTGAAAATATATTCTTCGTTCCACAGGTTGTTTACATGCTACATTTTTAAAGAAAAGTTTCAGAGAGCAGACGATATTCTTCTTTCGAACACTGCTTCCATTAAATTTTTCCATAATATTTACAGTTTCTAATAATTAATTCAAATCATTATAAAATTTTATTAATATAGTTCGACCGTCTCAAATGCAACCTTGGCTGGCATTCTGCCAAAACACATAGACTCGTCCAAAAGGGGTGTTATTACTTATTGAGACGTGAAAGTCTTCTCTTCTCTGAAAAGACATATGCTGGAGGGGAAGAAAGTCCCTATCCTTCCACCCTATTTTGAGAATAATTCGGTCCGAATGAAGCATGCGTGTTTGCGCTCATGGTCGCGGATAAGGCGGTCGAACTGTACTTGTTTACATGCTACATTTTCAAAGAAAACTTCAAGGGAGCAGACGATAATGTTCGTTCGTACACTATTGTCATTATTTTTTTCTATAATATTTAGAGTTTTCAACAATTTATCTAAGTCATTATAAAATTTATTAATACTCTTTGTAATAAAAGGCAAGTACAACTTAAGGTTACGTCTTTGTTGCCAACCGTTATTATTTTTTGAGAAGGTTAAATAAATAAATCTGTTAGCTAAAGCCATTAATTAGAGCACCTGCATTTGCCTTCAGTCTAAATAAGTACAGTATTCATTTGTTTTCGGACTCTTGTAAATTTGAAATTTATTCGCACAGATCTTGTGTTAAATATTCAAACATAGATTCCAAACCCTTTCCTAATATGTTATTTTTTCCCTGTTTCAGAACTTACCTGTTTTCAAAATAAATATCATCAAAATATCTTTTGCAATAAAATAATATATTCCAAAAGCGCTAATCAGTAACTCAGATAATAATTTGGGCACTCAGTTATGGAAGACAATGTTCCTTGTCATATATGTTTTGTTTTAAATAAAAGTATAAAGTAAGAATTATCGTCTGCATTACGAAATTATTACTTTTTTTAGCAAAATATACTAACAGTTCCATATCTGAAGCGAACATGGCAAGGCACTACAATTAATTAAAAGTTCTGTTCGAAATTTAACTATTCACTGTTTTAAAGATGATAAAAATATTCACAGTATTCCAAAAATCCTTGTTGTAAATTGTTCGACTTTCTTCGATGTATTGAAATGCTGATGGAAATATTCGTGCAAATCCACACTTTGGACAACATTTCAAAGTAATGCGATCGCATCGGAGATTTATTTTATGAAAAATCATTACAAAACCCAAAACTTAGTGCTGTGAAATTTGCTGCGGAATTAAACGAAGCTTGCAATAGAAGCTAAGCTTGAAACTGTTAGGAGAGTTTCTAGGGCTTATGGATACATTGGGCGCTCAGCAAGAATAAAAGTCTATACGTACCTTAACATTAAATCTACTGATGTCTTAATTAAAAGACTTAGTCAAAATTTGTTTGCCAAAATTGAACAGATTGATAATCGTGCTTTACAAATGCTGCCTGCCTACGATTCGTCGATCCCAAGCTCCTCAAAACGACCACGGTCTGTGATTGGACGGGAGTACGGGATCTTCCCTCCTGCTAAAAGACGACGATCCCCCCCCCCATCCTTCACGTCTGTCGACGCTGCTCTCTGCGAGGATTCTACCTGTACCGTCACGTGACCTGCGTTCGCTGCTGTTCGATGATCGTCTGCTCTTTCGCTCTCAGTAGTTTTAACGCCATTAATTGCTTATCGTTTATTGGTTGGATTTTGATCCTCGGATCGTTTTATTGGTTGGATTTCATACCTCACATAGTTACCCTCAAGCTTCCGCTGTCAGGTGGAAGTCAAGGGCCTTGCGAGGTTCCAACGGCTCATCCGTCTGCCAGAACACCTTCGTGTGGGTCTGGTTCCGGGGCGCCGTTCTCCATCCATTAAGGTTTTTGGATTTGCACAGGCTCCATTTTGGATAGGATTTCTTTTGGATACGGAAACATGGACGCGCTTTTGAAAGTTTTCGCGGCTACCATCGAGGAGCTCAAAAATAAAAAGCAAGATGGATCTCTTTTGATTAAAGAAGAACGAGAATTGGATTTATTACAAAAAGTGTATGAAGCCTTAATAACTGCTGAAAAAGAAATTGAAACATCTATTGAACAAAATCAAGAAGAAAATTCTTCTTTACCTACAGAAAATGAATGGAAAATTGTTAAACGCAAAAAATTGAAAAGTTCACCAAGTAAAGTGAATACAGAAATTTCTACAGAAATCTCACTGATTCAAGACACGGATAGTTCTGAAGAAGAACAACGCCCAAAAGGGGACAGAACTGTAGGAAAAAGGAAAAAAGGTTTCTCTTACTCCATGAATGCTGCACAAACAAAACATACAGCTACTTCACTCAACCAAGAACAAATGGATCTTAATACAACTGACCCTAACGAAGCCTCTACTGATGAAATGAATCAAGAAAATCAAACTAGAAAAGGTAAAGCACCTCCAGCCATATATATTAATGACAAATTATATAACTGGTCAAAACTTAAATCATTATTCTTTGAACATGATTTATCTGATAAAACGGACTATACCGGTTATATGCAAAAGGATGGATTCAAAATTAAAGTATCCAGCATAGATACACATAGAAAAATGACTCGTATTTTAAACTTAAAAGAAGTTAAATACCATTCCTTCTTACTACCTGAAGAAAAGAATCACAAAGTGGTTATCCGCCACTTACCTATAGATACTGACACAGATGAGATCAAAGATGATCTAATTAGCAAAAACTACACTGTAATAAACGTTACTCAACTTACTAAAAGATACAAAGGGGAAATTAAAAAATATCCCCTTTTTCTTATCACTCTTCCAAAAACAGAAAAATCCAAGGAAATTTCAACTGAAAGAAAAATCGCCGGATTACACATCAAGGTGGAACCATACAAAGGACGCACTGGCCCAGTCCAGTGCTTCAGATGCCAGGGCTTCCATCACTCACAAGCTGCTTGTCATAAAGATTTCAAGTGCGTGAAATGCGGAGAAGGACACGACTCCAGAACTTGTAAAAAAGATAAAAATGCACCTGCCAAGTGCGCAAACTGTGGACTTGAACACACAGCCTCATTTAGGGGTTGTGAAAAATTCCCCAAGCCTCAAAGGAAAGAAGATGTTAAATCTTACGCTGACAGATTTGTAATTAACAAATCTTTTGCTGAAGCTCTTAAAACATCACATGGAACTACTCCCAGCTTCATCACAGAGGCCAAAAAGATTTTTGATGATCTAAACACTCTGGTAAATTTCTTAAAAAGCTCAGGCATTCAACTCCTTGCTCAAAACATCAGAAAACAAGACAATCCAAATACGTCAGATGCTTCTAACTCCAATCAGCAAGTTCAATAATATGGACTCTCCTCTCAAAATTTGTTATTGGAATGCTGCTGGCATTCAAAACAAACTTGAAGAATTTACAAACTTTTTAATTGAATATTCAATTGATATCGGCATGGTTTCAGAGACTCATCTCATACCAGCAGATAGACTTTATGTACCAAATTACCACACCTACCGTGGAGATAGACTTTCACAACGTGGCGGCGGCACAGCCATTCTTGTTAAGAAATCCTTACAGTCCTGCCTTGTCTCGCATAACCAATCCTCAGGCTATGAGAGTGTAACAATAGCAGTCACTCTGCCTCAAAACGACACCATCCACTTCACTGCAATTTACAATCCTCCTAAACATAGACTCTCAAACGAAATGCTCACTGAACTTTTTCCTGAAAACCAACAAGTAATTATTGCTGGGGACTTGAACTCTAAGCACATCGACTGGGGTTGTCGACGCACCAACACCAATGGTCGCATCTTGCACAATTATATCTGCAACCATCCTATTTATATCCATATACCTTCTGAAGCTACATTTCGACCTGCAAATCTTAGATACTCAGATATCTTGGACATCATGCTTTCTAACATTTCTATCCCCATATCCCTTGAAGTAAAAGCAGAACTCACATCGGATCATGTTCCTGTTATTGCTGACGTAGGAGTCATCAAAGAAGACCCGCCGATTATAAGACATAATACTGACTGGATTTACTTCTATAATATCCTGGTCAAGCATCCTCCTAAATTCACTTCCCTTTCCACTAAGCAGGATATAGATCATGCCATTCAATGCCTTACTGACACCATCCTTAAAGCCTTCAGAGATGCTACTACCACCACTCAACTTACAAGCAAGAACTACAGACTTCCTCACAGCATCAGAGAAATTATTCGTACACGAAACAGGCTTCTCAAACTTTGGCATAGGAATTGGGATCCAGAACTTAAAAGAGAAATTAACTCCCTTAACAGAAGAATCAAAAGCCTCATCATAGATTTTAAACAAGAAACCAGAGATGAATTTATTTCAAAACTCAATATAAATGACGGCTCCCTTTGGAAATACCTTCAAAATCTCAAAAGACCTAGCATTTACAACAAACCTATCTATTCAAATAACAAAGTTGCCTACTCGCTCAAAGATAAAGTTGAAATCTTTGCTGAATATTTGGAAAATCAATTTACTCCTAATACAGAACCCATGAATCAAACCTTCAAAGAAGACTTGGAAAATTACGTGCACTCTTGGCTGCATATCCCTAGTGTTAATAATCTGATCAGGCTCACCACTCCTATAGAAATCACTAACATCATCAGAAAACTTAACATCAAGAAAGCTCCAGGTATTGATCAAATTACTAATAAAATGCTCAGAAACCTCCCTAACACCATCATTTGCAAACTAACCAGTATTATTAATGCCTGTTTTACGCACAACTACTTTCCAATTTCATGGAAACAAGCCAAAATCTTTCTCCTGCCCAAGCCTGGAAAAGATTCTTCTAAACCAGATGGCTACAGACCTATCAGTCTGCTTTCGAGCTTAGGGAAAATTTACGAGCGGCTTATTCTAACAAGACTGGAACCTTATCTTCCTCTTCTTCCTGATGAGCAATTCGGTTTCCGAAAGAATCTTAGTACCACAAGACAACTCGTACGCATCGTCGAATTTATTGGAGCTGCTTTTCATAACAAGCAAAGTGTTGCGCTCCTTATGCTAGACGTAGCAAAAGCTTTTGACCGCGTCTGGCATGAGGGGCTCATTTTCAAACTTATCAATATGGGTCTCCAACGAGAACTGATTCTTCTTATTTACTCATTTCTCCAGCATCGTACTTTCTATGTTATTCAAGGCAACGAAAAATCCAATATCAAGCCCATCAGATCAAGCGTCCCCCAAGGAAGTATCCTAGGACCAATTCTCTATTTATTCTACATCTCTGACTTCCCTAAACCAAACCTTAATCATTATTCTCTTCTCGCCTGCTACGCTGACGACACGGCAATTGCTATTAAATCCATCCAAGCGAAGCAAGCCATCGCCAAGATGCAACAATATCTTCATTCAGTAGAAGACTGGTGCACTAACTGGAGAGTCAAAATCAACGCCACCAAGTCGCAATTACTTATCCTCAATAAATCTAAAAAGTTCAATAACCTTCAAGATCTCCTTCTGTTTCAAGAACCTGTTCCCATTGTATCTAAAGCTAAATATCTTGGCATCATTCTTAATAGTAAGCTTACCTGGTCTGATCATATTCAAAGTGTCAAGAACAAAGCATTAGGCATCATGATCAGATTTTTGCCTGTTATTGGAAAATACTCTAATCTCAGTTTACGTACCAAAAGGCATATCTATACTTCCTGTATTAGGCCAATTCTTTGTTACGCTTCTCCTGCCTGGAACACTGCTACCTGTAAGCAACTTTATCATCTGCAAGTAGTTCAGAATAAATTCCTTAGAACTATCACTGATGCCCACTTCTTTATTAGAAACGAACTTCTCCACAGAGATCTCAAGCTTGAAACAATACAGGACTATATTAAAAAATCCAATGATAAATTTTTCAACAAGGCTGTGCAGTGTGACTTTGTGAACTACTCCCAGATATTCAATTATGAAGTCCTTTCAGAAGACAAATTCATTCGCCCATTAGCTGCTCACACAATCATAGATGGAATCTGACAAGAGCACTCATGACAACTCCTCGTTGGTAGTTGCTTAACCTTCTTTTGCATTTATATATCATTGTTTTACTCCTTCTTGCACCTGTGTATTTTTATCTATGTAAATATCATTGTTGGAATTCTGTAGCATCTTTTGAACTTTTATTCGTTTATAGTCAAGTTTTTGCCTCGTTTTTGCCTTCTTTCAATGTCAATGAATAGCTTTCTCCGCTGTTCTGGTCTTGTCACTTCTTTTGCGATGTCCTAGGCCACCTTTTCTTTTTTCTTCTGCCTCCGTCTTCTCTTCTGAGATTCACCCTCGTCCGGATTCTATTACGTCATGTGCCTTAGGGCTTTATTTCATGAACCGGCATTGCTGCCTAGGCAGTAGCCCGGTATAGCTCTTAACCAGGTAACCAGGTAACCCATCCTTCAGTTCCAGCGACGACGCCGTTTACTCAGCTGCTCCAGATATACCTCACACATGATTATCGATCTGTTTCTTTTAAATATCACATCATTTACCGCAGATTTAATCTGCCAAATTGCTATTCACCGGTAAGTAGACATTACACTACTAGCATATACCTCTATAATATAATCCATGGGACCAAGGAGCCTATGAATCGTAAAATCTTTCCTATGTGCTATATCTTTGGTGCTGTATTCATGTTAAAAAATTATAAAATACCCCCACAAAAAATTATTAAAAATCTTAAAATACTAGCAGATTCTGTATTCTCCCTAGCTCAGTGGTTAGCGCGTTAGACTTGAGGCCGAAAGGTCCCGAGATCGAATCTCGCTAATCGCTGCTTAATTTTTCCGAACTTATAATATTTTTATAAGTTCTTCTTTTTGTCTCTGTAATTTTTCTCAAGTCATGTTGACTTCCTTTTTATTTTTCCTTAACGTCTTCCATGTATTTTTTCCTATTTCTGCTCCCTTTTATTAACTATGATGTGGAGGTAGAGGGTTCTTTACCCTAGGCACTCCGTAATAATTAATCCTTGGAATAAAAGTCTTCGTCAGTAAGAAAACAATCTAAGGGCAGAGCACGTAATAAGAAAATAATAATAATAATAATAATAAAACAAGCAAACAATGAAAATATGCCTGGTGTTCGCAAAATTCATGGTAAGCAAAGATTTAACCGACTGAAATGAATGTTTACAGACGAGTCAACATTTAATATATTTGAGTTTGATGAAAGAATTGCCATCAGTCGAAAGCCAAATAAAGAATCGAAAAACCTATTACTTACTAAAAAGCGCGAGGTAAATCATAAGGGTTTCGTTATGTTTCGCAGCCTTTAGGATGGAAAATTTACTCTTTATAGAAAGTAATATGGATCAGTGTAAATATGTAAATACTTCTAATGAAAACATGAAAGAATCTACAAGAAAACTTGGAATGCAAAATACATACAATTTCTATCAGAATAACGATCCTAAATATGCAGCTATACATTATGGGGACTATAACATTATGGAACATCTGTGGAACGAGTTGGAAAAAAAGATTAAGTAAGCACAATAATTTTTCGAAAGCTTTTGTTAAAAGTGATTCTTACGGAGGAATGAAGCAAAATGGAACATACTTCCACGAAAAAATGAGTTAAATCTATGTCAAAACGTATGAAAAGTGAAAATTTTAACTAAACGATGTCCCGTTATTTTTGACTTTTTTTTATTAAACACAAAAGTTTTACTCAAACTGACCTAATACTTTTGGGAGTTCATTCGCAAATCCTTTTGAATAAACTTTTTTTCTTAGCCCAAAGGGCATTAGCCAAGAAGGGCTATTAATTTCGTTTTGAAATTTTGCGTTGATTCAGTAATAACGGCGAACCACTTTTTAAATTGTTGCTTTCAAGTATTAGAGTCCTGTATTACATTTAAAGAAATTAAATGACGAAGAATCTGCATAAATGTTTGTACGTTTTTCGCACTGTGATAATACAACGGTACTTAAAGCCATTACATATTGAATAACGTACGTTTCCACCCGAATATATGCATCTGGAAGCCCAAATTTGGAATCTGGAATTTATTTTATTACCTATTTTATATTCTGTAAAGCATTTATGAGTTTTTGATTAAGAAGCTCGGTGATTTTAAAGAGAGCAACGGCAGCACTGTACGGAAAAGAGAAAACATTTTTATCTCCAGCGCGGGAGACTGTGTGATATTTAATAAAGGTAATGTACGAAACGTTAGAAAACGCCCCTTTAGGCGTAGTATAAAATCTGAAAGCTTTCAGATACTTTTTTGTTACCATAAATGCTTCTAATATTATTTACGAAACCAAGTAAATTTTGAAAATACGTGAAATAGTATACGCGAAAAAAAAATCATTTTATCAACATTTAGTACCTGGCATTTGCAAATGAAAATCACAAACACAAATGTCCAAAAATAAATGTGACCCACTGCACATTATTTATGAATTCGGCTTGAGGATAGTGATGATGAGGAATTCAGTTAGTTTTGAATCTGAATAATTTGAAGAAGGGAGACGATTTCTTGAGACTTTGCAGTAACTGTAATAACAGTTCGAGGTAATGGACTCGCCGATCGACTAACTTGATACAGAACTGTGACAAATACTGTATTGGTAAATTACATCAGAATCTAAATACCAGACTAAAATGGAATTTGATACACTTTGAATCTGCATAAAAATAATAACATGGTATTTATTCTGGACAAGCATAAATGATCAAATTGCAAAGGTTATAAGTAACTATTCACTTTTCAGTTTCATTCATCATTTTCTGTAGGTTAATATTCATTCCATTTACTAATTTTAGCTAATTAATGCTAGCTTAATTAACTAAGAAAATATGCAGGGAGAATTAAAACCTTTGTTATTTTTCACTATCTTCTTGTATTTGATTATTTTTATAGTGAAATTTTCAGCATTTGTGACAGTTCCTTTTCCTTTGTTACCAAACTGAATGTGATATTTAAATTTACCTTATTTGAGTTAATTATATATACGACAGCTGAAATTGTGTTCACAAAATCCTTTACTTTATTTTAAGAAATTAAAAATCTGTAATCAACATTCAACAATATTTAAGTAAATAAAAGATATAAACACTCTCTCCGAATAAGCTGTGTAGGAGAATGTGACACGAATAACAGAAAGTATAAACATAATCCATATAATTAAAATGAATGTTCCCTCTCGAATACCGGACTCTAATCTGAAGGATCAGAGTGTAAGGTTTCATAATATTTATTTAGTTTTATCATTATTAGACATGCCAAGGATTAAAAAGTTCTCCGTCTCATTACTTCGAATTAGCAGAAAATGTGACAGCGGTGTTCCTTGCAATTATTTGCATAGTCCTTTCGTTTGTACTTGTCAACTTTCTGAATTTTGCTCCATTTGGATATAATTAAAGAAGTTTTACTACTGTTCTCGTTAAAATATTTCCAGAGCTTAAGCCTACTTATCAGCATATGAAACACGCTTCAGTTCTATATTCGAACTCTCATTCAAAATAAATAACATTATATACATACCCTAGATTAAGAACCTCCCTGATAAATCTTTTATGCTATACAAAAGACGAGATTCTTAGAATAGCGCTTTTTGTTTCGAAACCTTTAATTAAGCTTCATCTAAGTTGTATTAAAGAAGTATTTTTTATGGTGCAGCTTTTCTTTTAATTTTCTGTTTATAATAAATTGCTATAGGTTAAAGAATTATCTGAAAATCTTTTACTTCTCTTTTTCCCTAAAGACTTTCTTTTAGGAAGTCTCCCTTCTATTGGTTAATTTATTCTCCCTTCTATTGGTTAATTTATTCATACATCCCTATTCTCTAATATGAAAATCTATTATGCACCGGGGATTATTTTTCATTCTTGTTAGAAAGAGAAAACGCGGGAAAAAGGCTGTTCTTTTTTCAGAGCTTGTTTTGGTTGATTTTAATGGATCTTTTGCGTGATTACGAGATCCTGAGCAATTTATTATCACACTTAAAACTTGTTTTTGTCATTATTTGTATACATAATTTTGTTTTCATCCCATTCATTGATGTTTTTCTTTGGAAATGATATTATCGCCGGCTTATACTGACACACCACCATCTGGGTACTCTGTTAAGTAATTTAAATAATACTCTTAATTGCGTACTTGAATTACTTTCTCTCTGGAATAAAAGAAACGTAATTTAGATCAACTCAAATTTCGTAAATAAAGCAAAAATATTCAACTAGCTGTGGCTATTCAATCCAAATTTATCCATCCAAATTTATTTTTTCTGAAATTTATATTTTCCCAAAACATTAAGTATTTTTTATGGAATAATTAAGAGGCGATTCTGAGATTAAGATCGCTTTTCTTATTTGGCAACAAAAATTACTATCAATTATCATTACGTTCAATCGCGATAAAAATAACAACTTAAGTATTAATAAAAGGAAAACAAAAGTCTTAGATATTAATAAAAGAAGTAATGTGTTTTTAAGTATAACATGGATAACAGTTCAAATCACGAAAGGATTAATAACAATTTTCATTAAAAAAAACTAATATATCATTTCACTCGCACTACGAGCTCATATGTAGGTTCCAAAAAATATCTATAGCTCTCTATCTACATATGAGTTCTCTCATAAACATTTGGTAACCATTAAAACTCATGTACGTTACCATTAATGCAATACTTGTATGAAAAGGAATAAGAAACATAGTAAGAATGAATTTTCGCCGCCTCGCTTTTGTAATTTCAGAGTTCTTTCTTTTTTTCAAAGGTTTCAGTTTTAGCCCAAAGGGGCTGTTAGTCTCAAAACGGCATTTTGCTGCATTTCACTATAAACAGCGAATCACTTTTTAAATTATCGACGACAAATGTTATCGCCTTGTATTATATTTAAAGAAATTAAATAAGGAAGAATCTGCATGAATGTATGTATGTTTCTCGTATTATGAATAAACCTAGAGTACCTTGAATAAACAAACCTCGGTATCTAAGGCCGTCAATTTTTGAATAACGTAATCCTCTACCCGAACATGGGCACCTGGAAGCCCGAATTTTTAATTTCGAATTGCTTTTATTGCCTACTTCATATTTTGTAAAACTATGACGAATTTCTGATTAACAAACTCAAGGATTTCAAAGCGAGCAATGGCAACACTGTACGAAAAAAAATATATTTCCAGCGCGCTAGAGTATCGGAAAGATATGCTGTTTTAAAATATTTTGGGGGATTTCTGTCGAATTGAATTTTATGTGGTTTAAGTGCGAAGAACATGGTATTCAATAAAAAAATGTAACACAAAAACTAATTTCGTTTTGGCATTTTGCGTCATCCAATATAAAACCGAGTTTCACTTTTCAGCTTATTGCCACTAAATGTTAGAGCCCTGCAATATATTTCTAGAAATTAAATAGTTTAGAATCTTCATGAATGTATACAGAAAACAACGGCACCTAAAGACATCACATTTTGAATAACGTAGTTCTCCACTCGAATATGGGCATCTGCGAGCCCAAATTTAGAATATGGAATTTGTTTTAATAACTATTTCACATTCTGTAAAACTTAACGAATTTTTGATTAACAAAGTCAACTATTTCAAAACGAGCAATGGCAACACTGTAACAAAAAAAATCATCTCCAGCGCACAAGACTGTGCATCGGAAACTCTAAATTTACGCTCTTTTTAAGTAATTTTGTGATATTGCTATTGAATTGATTTTTATGGTTTTAGTGCTAAGAACATGATATTTAATAAATAATGGTGACACAAAAGCGTTAAATAAACGCCCCTTTGGGCGTAATATAAAATTTAAAAGCCTTCAGCTTTTATCCCAAAGGGCGTTGGCCCGAAGTGCTATTAATTTCGTTTTGTCATTTTGCGTTGATTCACCTTTTCAAACTGTTGTTACCAAATATTACAGGCCTGTATTATATTTAAAGAAATTAGATAATGAAAAATCCGCATAAATGTATATATGTTTATTTTGAATAACGTACCTCCAAACAAACATGTGCGCTTGAAAGCCCGAATTTTGGATTTCGAATTTTATGTTTCATATTTTGCTAGACTTTGATGAATTTTTAATTAACAAACTCAATGATTTGAAAGAGAGCAATAGCAAAATCGTGAAAAATAAAACATTTTTATCTGTAACGGAAGAGACTGACTGTCGGCTTAAAAGCAAAGGATATAATATTTAATGAATAAAGGTATCACATAAAACAAATAGACAACAAAATAACTTAATAACAAATAACAAAGAGACAAGAAAAAAGTTTTGTGAGTCAAGAGAACTGAACTAATATGATGGACTGAGACTGAAAAAAGTAGAAAATTGTATGCCAACACTTAACACTGCATCAGAAGTGCTAACCATATACTGTTATGTTGCTTTGAAATTTTTTTGTAATTTTGCTTTGAAATGTATGTGGCGCAAGTGCGAAAAAAATAATCTTTAATAAAGAAGCTAAAAAAAAAAAAACAAAAAAGAAAAGGATTGGCGGCAGAAAATGCAGTAGTAGACTGGTAGACTGCAAGCTTAGTGAGAGCGTAAAAAACCTTAACAAATTCTGCTGGTCGATGGTTAAAATCCGAAACCTTTCAGATTTTCTTTCCAAGTCTAATTTCCTCGAATGAAGCTTTGCCACTTTCATCGGATTCTGTTATAAAGAAATATTTCATCGCCCTCCCCATACATGTTGTTATGGTGTACCTGGTAGCACGTCTCCTAGCAGTCGGAAGATCCATGTTCGAATCCTGGCGAATGTATTGCTGATGTTTCACATCTCCTATTTCTAGTAACCTAACAGTCACCTTCTTCATACGTAACTTCATGCTCCATAGTGTAACTGGTAGTACATCAAACTAACAGTCTGAAAATCCACTGTTTGGATCCCGGCAGAGGATATTTATTATTTTCTGGAAGGATGTGAGCTGCTTAAAAGTTGTGCTTTGTGACTAAGAATCCAGATTTTTTGTAAATACAGTTTTGCTTTTGTACTCAAAATCTCATGTTATTGTAGGAAGCTGGCTTTGAAAATTTTAGATAGTTAGATAGCTAGAATTTAATTACTTTAAAGAGGTCATTAAGGACCCGTTATTCGTGTACTTAAATTATGGCAGAGAATGATGTGGGGATTTATTTAGTTTGAGTAATAGTTAATTTTTAGTCAAAGCAACTTTCATTTCAGTCTCGTTTTCACTCACGCTTTCCTGACAGAATACGAATATGCTACCGTACGTGTATTCTAATGGGTTAGAAAGAAGTACTGTTTAAAGGAAAGCAGTTTTTGAAGGTGAATTTAGAGCGTATTATGCCTGCTTGAAAGCCACGTTGTTATTTCGAATTAGTAGTGATTTGATTCTGCGGCGTTTAGTGCCTCTAGCCATTAGGCTAGTTACTGCCGGCTTCTCGAGTCAGAGCTTTCTTGCGCATTAAATTATCCTGTGAGCCGTTAGGCAAAATTTATTACATTCTATTTTAAGTTCATCGTTACCCGTTTGAGTTAAACCAGAAGTGCTGGCTTTCTGTAAGCCCAAGTGAGGCCAGGCCATCTCTGAAACTATATTTGATTGAATAAAATATTATTTACCCCCTTCTTCTGACTTTCTGTTATCATTAAGACCTGGGGATAATTCCTCATGCAGCTTTTAGAGTCCATTCGTTTATTCTACCAAAAAGAAGAGGCTCTGTAACCTGATTTTTCGCATTTCTTTCCGAATAATCTGATATCTCTACACAATGACGTTAATGACAGCATTATGCGCAAAGCACTCGAAAGCTTTCTGCTTTAGGAAAGTTGCCTACGACGTTATATGTTCTAAGAAAACCTACTTGACATTACAAATAGGAAAAATCCATCTAATCAATTGATTACATGGGCTTTCCCTTCGTTTAATACCTAGAAACTGAACAAAAGAGGAATATCCACTTTTCTATAGAATACTGGGTTCAAAACCTCCAGATGATGCACATAAAGCTGTGCCAGCGGCAGTTTTAATATCGAAAATATTGTCCATGTTCATTATTCAGTTTATTCGACAAACGTCATTGGAAAAGATATGTTAGCCTATCATTTCTCTTTAACTACTAACTGAAATTTAATTAGTGTGAATTAATATGTTACAGTTAACACTGGTATTACAATACAATTATAAGGTATTTTCTCTTTCCTTTAGTCATGCCTTCGTGGTGTAACGGTCAGCACAATCGGCGCTTATTCGAGAGGTCCGAGGGTTGAGTCCCGCCGAGGGCATTGCTCATTTTCCATGTCTCCTCATTTGAAATAATCTAATAAATATACAATGGCGCCCGAACTAAAAAAGATAGTGGATGATAATTCTTCACTACCAGGATTTGGTGACTGTGTCCCCTAATCTCCAGTCGCCCGTTAAAAGGGGAAGTATATAAGGTATTTCTCCCGCCTTCGTAATGTCAGCACACTCGGCGCGTATTCGAGATGCCCAAGGTTCTAGCCCCGGCAAGGGCATTGCTCCTTTTTTATATCTCCTGCTTCGAAAAAACCTAAGCTCTCTACACAATTATGTGATTTTATTAATTAATTATTTAACATAATTATGTGCCTGAAACAGTAAATAATACTACAACTGCTATGAGATCTTTATCTTTACCAATTAAAACTGCACAAACTTTAGTCCTTTTTAATTCCATTAGATTAACTTTAAGTTCTAAAAACCACGTATTTAGTATTTTTCTTAATTCAGAAAGAAGCAAATTTTATATCGAAAATAAAATAATTGTCTTTTTAGGAAAATAACGCAAATTTCTAATATATTTTCCAATCTTTCCTAAATAGTTTTAAGATCAAAATATAGTCCTCTTTCTGCACATTTTTTTCTGTTTCCCTTCTTTAACAACTAAAATCATCAAAAAATGCGATTAAAATTGCAACTTAAATCAAAGTACATTCATTACATCAAAGTGCAATCAAACTACATTCATTACAAACTCATGTTACATAATGCATTTTACAGAACTACTTGTGCCAAAAGAGCATTATGGAGAGTGGATTTAGAAAGTATTAACTCCCTTAATAATTTTAACAGTAACTCTCTTAAAACTGTACTAAATGGCAGTTAATGAGCTTTTTACCATGATTTATAGCTCATTTTGATATGAAAGGACGTGATTATTATATTCGCCATTTCATTTTCGCGTTTACTCAGTCAGCTCAAACTTTACCCCAAGACTCCTCCAAATGAGATAAAAACGTGCGTAGCATAGTTTCATTGAATGAATTTTGATTTTCCTTATCTTTCACCCTTTAAATCAAAAGTGCTTGCTAGAAATGAATTCTGGGAGAATAGATATCCTAAGGGATTGAAATTCTCAACTTTCGTTCCCTTTTCGCTTCCGATGTCTAGTAATAGTATGTTGACGCCATTCCAGCTAAATGATGAAGTTCTTCACGAATTTTATCGGTTTAGATTACAGCTAGACAAAAGCACATGCTTCGTCCATCGGCTGACGTTGAGGAAATCTGCGGGGGGGGGGGG